>ML133454.1:3383441-3926621 GCA_003864495.1 Nemopilema nomurai
GCAAGGCTATAGCCTTACCAAAATTATGATTTCGATGGAATATTTTTTGTTCAAAATCGGCCTGTTTCTTATATAGTGTTAAAAAGACTATGGTTTCATTACTTCAAGGATAGTAAAGAGAATTTTCACTTTATAGTCCATTTTATAAAAAGCATTTTTACGACAAAAAAGCAAGGCTTAGCCTTACCAAAATTATGATTTTCGATGGAAAAATTTTTGTTCAAAATCGGCCTGTTTCCTTATATTTGGTTTATGAGCCTTATGGTTTCATTACCAACAAAAAAAGAGAATTTTCACTTTATAGTCCATTTTAAAAAAGCATTTTACGACAAAAAAGCAAGGCTATAGCCTTACCAAAATTATGATTTTCGATGGAAAATTTTTTGTTCAAAATCGGCCTATTTCCTTATATTTGGTTTTTATGAGCCTTATGGTTTCATTACTTCAACAATAAGAAAGAGAATTTTCACTTTATAGTCCATTTTAAAAAAGCATTTTTACGACAAAAAAGCAAGGCTATAGCCTTACCAAAATTATGATTTCGATGGAAAAATTTTTTGTTCAAAATCGGCCTGTTTCTTATATTTGGTTTTTATGAGCCTTATGGTTTCATTACTTCAACAATAGAAAGAGAATTTTCACTTTATAGTCCATTTTATAAAAAGCATTTTACGACAAAAAAGCAAGGCTATAGCCTTACCAAAATTATGATTTTCGATGGAAAAATTTTTTGTTCAAAATCGGCCTGTTTCCTTATATTGGTGTTAGCCTTATGGTTTCATTACTTCAAGGATAGTAAAGAGAATTTTCACTTTATAGTCCATTTTATAAAAAGCATTTTTACGACAAAAAAGCAAGGCTATAGCCTTACCAAAATTATGATTTTCGATGGAAAAACTTTTTGTTCAAAATCGGCCTGTTTCCTTATATTGGTTAAAAAGACTATGGTTTCATTACTTCAAGGATAGTAAAGAGAATTTTCACTTTATAGTCCATTTTATAAAAAGCATTTTTACGACAAAAAAGCAAGGCTATAGCCTTACCAAAATTATGATTTTCGATGGAAAAATTTTTGTTCAAAATCGCCTGTTTCCTTATATTTGGTTTTTATGAGCCTTATGGTTTCATTACTTCAACAATAAAAAGAGAATTTTCACTTTATAGTCCATTTATAAAAAGCATTTTTACGACAAAAAAGCAAGGCTATAGCCTTACCAAAATTATGATTTTCGATGGAAAAATTTTTTGTTCAAAATCGGCCTGTTTCCTTATATTTGGTTTTTATGAGCCTTATGGTTTCATTACTTCAAATAAGAAAGAGAATTTTCACTTTATAGTCCATTTTAAAAAGCATTTTTACGACAAAAAAGCAAGGCTATAGCCTTACCAAAATTATGATTTTCGATGGAAAAATTTTTGTTCAAAATCGGCCTGTTTCCTTATATTTGGTTTTATGAGCCTTATGGTTTCATTACTTCAAGGATAGTAAAGAGAATTTTCACTTTATAGTCCATTTTAAAAAGCATTTTTACGACAAAAAAGCAAGGCTATAGCCTTACCAAAATTATGATTTTCGATGGAAAAATTTTTTGTTCAAAATCGGCCTGTTTCCTTATATTTGGTTTTATGACTTATGGTTTCATTACTTCAAAATAAGAAAGAGAATTTTCACTTTATAGTCCATTTTATAAAAAGCATTTTTACGACAAAAAAGCAAGGCTATAGCCTTACCAAAATTATGATTTTCGATGGAAAAATTTTTTGTTCAAAATCGGCCTGTTTCCTTATATTTGGTTTTTATGAGCCTTATGGTTTCATTACTTCAAGAATAGTAAAGAGAATTTTCACTTTATAGTCCATTTTATAAAAAAGCATTTTTACGACAAAAAAGCAAGGCTATAGCCTTACCAAAATTATGATTTTCGATGGAAAAATTTTTTGTTCAAAATCGGCCTGTTTCCTTATATTGGTTTTTATGAGCCTTATGGTTTCATTACTTCAACAAGAAAAGAGAATTTTCACTTTATAGTCCATTTTATAAAAAGCATTTTACGACAAAAAAGCAAGGCTAGCCTTACCAAAATTATGATTTTCGATGGAAAAATTTTTTGTTCAAAATCGGCCTGTTTCCTTATATTGGTTTTTATGAGCCTTATGGTTTCATTACTTCAACAATAAGAAAGAGAATTTTCACTTTATAGTCCATTTATAAAAAGCATTTTTACGACAAAAAAGCAAGGCTATAGCCTTACCAAAATTATGATTTTCGATGGAAAAATTTTTGTTCAAAATCGGCCTGTTTCCTTATATTTGGTTTTTATGAGCCTTATGTTTCATTACTTCATACAAAGAAAAAAATTTTCACTTTATAGTCCATTTTAAAAAGCATTTTTACGACAAAAAAGCAAGGCTATAGCCTTACCAAATTATGATTTTCGATGGAAAAATTTTTGTTCAAAATCGGCCTGTTTCCTTATATTTGGTTTTTATGAGCCTATATGGTATAGTTTACGTACAAAAAAGCAAGGCTATAGCCTTACCAAAATTATGATTTTCGATGGAAAATTTTTGTTCAAAATCGGCCTGTTTCCTTATATTTGGTTTTTATGAGCCTTATGGTTTCATTACTTCAAATAGTAAAGAGAATTTTCACTTTATAGTCCATTTTATAAAAAGCATTTTTACGACAAAAAAGCAAGGCTATAGCCTTACCAAAATTATGATTTTCGATGGAAAAATTTTTTGTTCAAAATCGGCCTGTTTCCTTATATTTGGTTTTTATGAGCCTTATGGTTTCATTACTTCAATAAGAAAAAATTCACTTTATAGTCCATTTTATAAAAAGCATTTTTACGACAAAAAAGCAAGGCTATAGCCTTACCAAAATTATGATTTTCGATGGAAAAATTTTTTCAAATCGGCCTGTTTCCTATTATTTGGTTTTTATGAGCCTTATGGTTTCATTACTTCAACAAGAGAAAGAGAATTTTCACTTTATAGTCCATTTTATAAAAAGCATTTTTACGACAAAAAAGCAAGGCTATAGCCTTACCAAAATTATGATTTTCGATGGAAAAATTTTTGTTCAAAATCGGCCTGTTTCCTTATATTTGGTTTTTATGAGCCTTATGGTTTCATTACTTCAATACAAAGAAAAAATTTTCACTTTATAGTCCATTTTATGAAAAGCATTTTTACGACAAAAAAGCAAGGCTATAGCCTTACCAAAATTATGATTTTCGATGGAAAAATTTTTTGTTCAAAATCGGCCTGTTTCCTTATATTTGGTTTTTATGAGCCTTATGGTTTCATTACTTCAACAATAAAAAGAGAATTTTCACTTTATAGTCCATTTTATGAAAAGCATTTTTACGACAAAAAAGCAAGGCTATAGCCTTACCAAAATTATGATTTTCGATGGAAAAATTTTTGTTCAAAATCGGCCTGTTTCCTTATTTGGTTTTTATGAGCCTTATGGTTTCATTACTTCATACAAAGAAAAGAATTTTCACTTTATAGTCCATTTTATGAAAAGCATTTTTACGACAAAAAAGCAAGGCTCTAGCCTTACCAAAATTATGATTTTCGATGGAAAAACTTTTTTGTTCAAAATCGGCCTGTTTCCTTATATTTGGATGAGCCTTATGGTCATTTTACGTCAAAAAAGCAGGCAATACCTACCAAAATTATGTTTCGAGAAAAATTTTTTTCAAAATCGGCCTGTTTCCTTATATTTGGTTTTTATGAGCCTTATGGTTTCATTACTTCAACAATAGAAAGAGAATTTTCACTTTATAGTCCATTTTATAAAAGCATTTTTACGACAAAAAAGCAAGGCTATAGCCTTACCAAAATTATGATTTTCGATGGAAAAATTTTTGTTCAAAATCGGCCTGTTTCCTTATATTTGGTTTTTATGAGCCTTATGGTTTCATTACTTCAACAAAGAAAGAGAATTTTCACTTTATAGTCCATTTTATAAAAGCATTTTTACGACAAAAAAGCAAGGCTATAGCCTTACCAAAATTATGATTTTCGATGGAAAAATTTTTGTTCAAAATCGGCCTGTTTCCTTATATTTGGTTTTATGAGCCTTATGGTTTCATTACTTCAAATAGAAAGAGAATTTTCACTTTATAGTCCATTTTATAAAAAGCATTTTTACGACAAAAAAGCAAGGCTATAGCCTTACCAAAATTATGATTTTCGATGGAAAAATTTTTTGTTCAAAATCGGCCTGTTTCCTTATATTTGGTTTTTATGAGCCTTATGGTTTCATTACTTCAAATAAGAAAGAGAATTTTCACTTTATAGTCCATTTTATAAAAAGCATTTTTACGACAAAAAAGCAAGGCTATAGCCTTACCAAAATTATGATTTTCGATGGAAAAATTTTTGTTCAAAATCGGCCTGTTTCCTTATATTTTTTTATGAGCCTTATGGTTTCATTACTTCAACAAGAAAAAATTTTCACTTTATAGTCCATTTTATAAAAGCATTTTTACGACAAAAAAGCAAGGCTATAGCCTTACCAAAATTATGATTTTCGATGGAAAAATTTTTGTTCAAAATCGGCCTGTTTCCTTATATTTGGTTTTTATGAGCCTTATGGTTTCATTACTTCAAATAGTAAAGAGAATTTTCACTTTATAGTCCATTTTATAAAAAGCATTTTTACGACAAAAAAGCAAGGCTATAGCCTTACCAAAATTATGATTTTCGATGGAAAAATTTTTGTTCAAAATCGGCCTGTTTCCTTATATTTGGTTTTTATGAGCCTTATGGTTTCATTACTTCAAATAAGAAAGAGAATTTTCACTTTATAGTCCATTTTATAAAAAGCATTTTTACGACAAAAAAGCAAGGCTATAGCCTTACCAAAATTATGATTTTCGATGGAAAAATTTTTGTTCAAAATCGGCCTGTTTCCTTATATTTGGTTTTATGAGCCTTATGGTTTCATTACTTCTACAAGAAAAAGAGAATTTTCACTTTATAGTCCATTTTATAAAAAGCATTTTTACGACAAAAAAGCAAGGCTATAGCCTTACCAAAATTATGATTTTCGATGGAAAAATTTTTGTTCAAAATCGGCCTGTTTCCTTATATTTGGTTTTTATGAGCCTTATGGTTTCATTACTTCAAGGATAGAAAGAGAATTTTCACTTTATAGTCCATTTTATAAAAAGCATTTTTACGACAAAAAAGCAAGGCTATAGCCTTACCAAAATTATGATTTTCGATGGAAAAATTTTTGTTCAAAATCGGCCTGTTTCCTTATATTTGGTTTTTATGAGCCTTATGGTTTCATTACTTCAAATAGAAAGAGAATTTTCACTTTATAGTCCATTTTATAAAAAGCATTTTTACGACAAAAAAGCAAGGCTATAGCCTTACCAAAATTATGATTTTCGATGGAAAAATTTTTGTTCAAAATCGGCCTGTTTCCTTATATTTGGTTTTTATGAGCCTTATGGTTTCATTACTTCAACAATAAGAAAGAGAATTTTCACTTTATAGTCCATTTTATAAAAAGCATTTTTACGACAAAAAAGCAAGGCTATAGCCTTACCAAAATTATGATTTTCGATGGAAAAATTTTTGTTCAAAATCGGCCTGTTTCCTTATATTTGGTTTTTATGAGCCTTATGGTTTCATTACTTCAACAATAGAAAGAGAATTTTCACTTTATAGTCCATTTTATAAAAAGCATTTTTACGACAAAAAAGCAAGGCTATAGCCTTACCAAAATTATGATTTTCGATGGAAAAATTTTTGTTCAAAATCGGCCTGTTTCCTTATTGAAATAGAAATTGGTAGAAGTGGCTTTTACAATTCAATAGGAATGTGATTAAGCTATCAGATTGCTGAAGTAAATATTGACAAAAAATTTGACAAAAAAGAAAGGAAATATAATTGAATAAATTGCACCTAGTGTGTGCGTACATCTGAGATATCTGCAAAATAAAGAAACTATTGCTCCAAACAAAAAGTTACACCGATCTTCCAAATCAACGTTGATTTCACCGAACTTTCAATCCAAAAACACATTTGTAGATACGCAAAGTATATAATAATCAAAGGTCTAGAATTTCAAGCACAAAGAAGTAATCAAAACATCGGCATGCGCTTGAAAACAGTCATACAAGTAGTTCGGCATAAAGGGCCTAAAAGCAGAAACCTTACAGACATTTGCTCCTCAACAATGAAATGCAATTGATAGATACGTCTTGTGATACGTTACAAATTATAGAACTTATGAACTCGGCTTACCACAAAATACGATGTGAGAAATTGTGTACACAAAAGCTAAAAGGAGTGTCCAGCCACTCTTCCGCGCCATTTTGGATCACACTTGACACCCAGCCCCTCGAGACCACTGTTCGTGACGGTCACGATCCCAGTGGGTTCCAATCCCCTACACCAAAATAAACAGAAATCAGACGAGACGTCAACACTACCTAGTCTCTGCAGCAAAACTGTATCTAGAGACGTACCTTGACAATTTGTGGTAAAGGGGCGTAAACGGTTGAATTCATCGACCAAAATAAAACTTATATGTTTTATCAGTATTATTTTGTTAATTACGAGCAAATAAGATACTTCCGCATGCTACCCCAATGTTTTCTGCCACAAATCGTCCTTGACACGCTTTTTTAAGGAACTTTATAAGGACCTACATGTAGAAGGCTGAAATATATAAAGAACTTATACTACTAAAAACGAAATCCCTAAGGAACTTTTCGATTTGAAAATCTTTATAACTGCAAGCATCAAGAGCTAAAAGCCCGTTCCATTTATTTGCAGTCAATACTCGCATAGATTGTTTGCTATTCGTGTTTCAAGTGCTTTACTGAGTAGTTTCCGCATATTCTATCTCGCCCCTCTCTCTATTAAGTGTTAAGACTTATTGATGTGCAGTGAAAATTAAGGAACTTTTAAGCCCGCGCAGCGGGGTATTAGGGGCTAGTTTGGTACTAAAATCTGATGACTTGAGGTCTACCAATAAGGAACTTTTGGAACTAGGCCTTGTGGTAGGTTCCTTATAAAAAAGCGTGTATATATTTGCTTTATAAAGTCAAGATACGCCTCTACCGACCATCAATAACATTAACCGGCCATCCATAGAAATTGCCAACAACTTTCTAAAAGTGGGAAGATGCACCCCCTACACCCCCCCCCCCCGCTAGGTACGCTCTTGACTGCATCCATCCGCTTCTAGCGAAGAGGAAGTTCGCATTTTAAGCAAAAGTATGAATATGAGGTAACAAACTACAAAAATGTCACATTTTCAGGATCCGCAATTCTTATAGCTATCATTATTTCGCTTTTGGCTATTTCATTGATATTTTATTAATAAAGTTTTCGCGTTGGCATCCAAACGAAATCGAAAAGTTTTGTGTTCGGGCTAATTCCAGCATGCTGTATAATCCAATCAAGAAAAAGCTACTTGCATATGAGTCCGTAGGGTGTGCACCTTGACTCGTAACACAAATTGTTTTCGAATGTTGTATTTCAAGGAAGAGCTATGACGTCCCCCTCGACTGAGGACATATGAATGTCATTCAGATGACGATTACCCATTGATCTTTTCCACTTTCACCTTTTCTAGAAACCCTGCCCACTGGTGTTTTTCTCCTTCCGGAGTCCCTGAGCAAATCTAAAGGCCAGACCGCAAAAATGTTGGATATCAAAACACGTCAGCGACATTGATCAGGGTGTGATCGTCTAAAGGAAGTTACGATCCCCTCAAACGCGGGAAAACCGAGGGATTGCTTTGAAGGCGTACACGAGTCAGTTTTGACCAGGAAGAAGGGAAAACTGTCATACTAATCCAAATGGTTTGCATAAACAGTACGCACAAACAGGAATAAAACAACTTTAGTACTTCAGCTATCGTTTCTTGTAAAATGGAAGCGGTTTTTACAAAGCTCTTCTTTCTGTATGGAATTTTTATAAGAACCAGTGACTGCTTCAATGTCGACTTGAAGTCACAAAAAGTATTCTCTGGCACAGGCGGGGAATATTTTGGTTTTTCAGTAGCCCTTCATAAGGCTGAAAATGCATATTGGTAAGTTCTGATCGATTCAATTTTGTGCAATCTTCTTATTTTAGACTTTCATTGCTTTCACACTGTTGTTATAGTTATGGAGCATCAGTGTGTCTGGCGTGATTTGTGTTGGTCGGACCTGTCTTCTAGGCAATGTTTACATCTTTCACATTATCAACATTTGCCGTCTACTTCAAGTTGTAATTAACTGTTTATCCGAAGTTTTGAACATATATTGTTTTCCGCAACTGTAGTATATTGTTTAACTTTTCGTGCCCAATATTTGCAATGAGTTGACACTTTGATGACAAAAACAGTATATTTTATCAAAATTTCAATATTGATATTGGATGTCAAGTGTCAGACTTTTCATTGAAAACTGTTATATTGAGTACTGAAGGCACTTTAGAATCCTGACTGTTTACTTTTGACCTGTTCCTAAGTGCCTTTAAAATAAAATTAAAGGAGGCTAGTGCAAAAATTAATTTCTGAGTATTACTTTGATGATTGGTGATGATGGTGATTTTGGTCATCTCCAAGGGGAAATTGTTCACATTAAAGATCATTCGACTACATTTTTTTCTAGAACAGTTAAATTTTTTAGCAGTGATATTGTAAATTTTAAGTTTAATTTGAAGGTGTTGCTTTTCTAAAACAGGGCTTTAGTAGGGGCACCCTTGAGTAACAACACTGGAATCAGAACTGCAGAAAAGAATGGTGCCGTATACAGGTGTCCAGTTAGTGGAGGTTCTTGCATCAATATGGCAATTGATGACAGTGGTAAGTTTTTTAATGGAATTACACTGCTTTTCCTCTTAAACTGACAACTATTGGTCTCTGAAGATGACATTTTTTCATGTTAGATGCTAGATAGGATGCCTTCTTTTATTTGTATTTTACCTGCCCTCTTGTCTTAAATGTAATTGCTATGTTAATGTTGATTTCAGGTATGCATAATTATTTATTCTTTATTGAAGTGCTTCAATTTACTTTTAGCTCCACGTTCTGATGAGACAAAAAAGGGACAGTGGATGGGTGCTTCAATAATTTCAATGGGACATAATCAAGCAGTCATTGTAAGCACATGCAATTTTTGGTTGGGTGCTTTTTTATCAACAAGTAATAGAAACTCAAATAAAATAAAGAAGCATCAATACTTACAACTGCACCATCAAAGCACAATTAAATCTATAAACTAATCATCTCCGCACCATGATGACTCATAGTTTTCTTCTTCTACTCTAGATGTAAAATGAGTACACTCTTATTGTTGAAGTAAAGCATTTTCAAGTAGAAAGCAACTAAGAAGTTGGAGTAAAAAGCTTTTTTAGAATTGGGTTTATTGCTTTAACATTTTTCTAAAGGTCTCATTAACAATAAACCTCAAAATAACAGCAAATAATTCTCTGATTGTGTGTTAGTTTCCTAAAAATGCTACCACTTAAATGTAACTTCAATGAACTTAAACCCTCATCCACAGTGATTTGCCTACTGTTTAAAATATTTTATTCATTACAAGGCACCAAGAAGCTTCAAACTTTTGTATAAATTCCAAAAAATATAAAAACTATTTACATTTAACTATTTTTGACATATTGCTCATAGATGCAGTTCAGAAAATGAGGAGAAACATTTAAAGATTAAGCTTCAATGATCATTAAAATTTACCCGAAGAACTTTAAGCTTTCAGTGAGTTGAATGGGTCTTAGAAATCTAATTTTTGTCAAATGTGTTGACATTGAAATTTTAAGCTTATCTCTTGAAGTGCAGGAAAATTTTGGTCATCACCAAAATTCAAAAACAAATCAATAGTTCAGGGTTATGTTTCAATGGCAACCTGTCACATATTAAATGGTTCAGAAAAATGCAATCTAATTTAACTAATGATGTTATAGTACGCATGCTGATATCATGTCCTTTTTGCATTATATTTTTCATTTCATCCCCACATAAACTTGTTATGTGTCCCTGCATTACCTGTTTTATTGTATCTCTTCTGCCAAATGTTTTTATCAGATGTGAAGTAAACCAAATAAATGTATTAATATTTATATTCTTTGTGAGTGGGTGCATGAATATAATTTTCAAAAACGCCTTGAACTAAAGTATGAACTAAGGTTTTTTTGCCTTGAAAGCTTTATTTCAAACAAAGTTGACTTACCTCATCTCAGGCTTGTGCGCCCAGATTTATGGATACACCCTATCCAAACTACTGGTTACACGGAAGGTGTGGTGTTGTCGATGGTAAATCTTTCAACCCTGGTACTACGTTTTGGAACCCATGTAAAGGCCGTAAGTTAGCTAATTTTTATGTCTTAACTTACAATGGTGACTTGTTTTGAGTAACTTGCAAAGCATAGTGTTGTTTTTTCTTAATTAATTCTTTGGGATAAATAGGCACCCATACAGGTGCATTTGTAGCCCCCGTGAAATAGGGAGTCTGGAAAAATTGTTGCAACTTTTCAGCCACTTGAAAAGAGAAGGTATTAAGCCAATTCTAGAAGTATTTTGTGCAATGGTTTAATGATTTCAAACTTTTACTGCATCTGCACAGAAGTGGGGGAGGGGGGGGGGGTGGGTTGGAACCTCCATTCCCCCCTTGGGTATGCCACTGCACTCATTAAAACATGCTTAAATGGGTTTTCACCATTGATTTTTGCTGGTGCCCCTTTCCAAAGACTTCTGGTGGTCCTTGTGCTAATTATTATCACCTTTCTCATGCTCTTCATTTCTATCTACAACACCGTTTTTTCCCTTTCCAATATTTTCCTTTTCCTTTTGTTTTATATTCAAGAATTTCTTTGGCAAAAAGCCAATTGCCTTTGTTTTTTATTTTCTTGGTGCCCATGTTGAGATAATGTATGTTTGGCTTGGACCAAAGACAATCCCAGGCAACTTTCTTGTTTCAGTTGTTGTAACTCAAATCTAATGGATGTTACCAGGTTTTCTTCTCATGAATATATTCCCTTTTTAAGTTTTGCTTAGTTGGAAGTCTTTTCTAATCTAGATACTGAATGCAAATTCTATTTACTTTTTCCTTTACTTTACAGATCATTGACTGTGTGTTTGAATACATGCGCTAGAATGTTTCTTTGCAGTATTTTTCAAGTAATTGCCTTTTCCTTGGTTATCCAATATAGAGAATCAGGGAAATACAGCTTTTGGGTATTGTGAGGCAGGATTCAGCCTTGCAGTTGCAAACAACTGGGTTATTTCTGGGATACCAGGAGTTATGCAAACACTTGGTGAGGAAAACTTTACAATTGGTCATTTCAAGACAGTAAGATCAATTAATGGTGGTACTTTTGTGGAAAATAGATAAATCATAATTTTTATAATTTAAGGTTTTACCTTTGTGAAAAGGATTGAGTTTGAAAGTTTGAAGATTATGCTTTAGGTTATGGGCTATGAATAGTTGGTCTGAAGGCCTTTGTATTATTATAAATTCCTGAATTCCAACAGGTTCCTAAATAAATTCCTATGTCTAGCCTCTTTTGGCCCTCTCATTTATCAATTTTGCCCCTTCTTTAACCTAAAGCTTCAAGTTATGACTTGTTCTTTGATTCAGGACATTTTCAATGCAACTATCAGTTGTTGTAATGTAAGACACTGTAACATTAAGAATTAACTGTTGACAGTGTCTTGAACATTATATAAATGCTTGGAAGGCTTAATATTTTTCATTCTGTTTTCTCTTCAGATTCTTTTTCAACAACCTCTACCATCTTTTGTTGCATGCTCACAATAAAAATGGGTTTATCTTTACAGGGCGCTTTGCTGTTCAGAGTTTGCCAAAAGTACTTCAAGGCAACGTAGACTTTTATGTAACTAATAAGGACAGGCTTGAAACTGGTGATACCATGGGTGAGATATTAGTTATTTCAAATCCTAATAATGCATGCTGTATTTTTGTTTGTTAAGTACTGATTGTGAAGATCATCCATCTGAAGAGCCAGATCAAGCTGCAAATGACATGTGCTTTGATATCAGTTTATCTGGCTACAAGAATGGGTTCTCCTTTGGTTTAGGATTAAAGTATGATATTGGGTATTGGTTTGACATATTTTTAAGGGTGGTAAGATACCTGATATCCTTTAAAGTTATCCTATGGGATCCTATAAGATCTTGCAGGATCTCAGACAAGTTCTTGTATGAGGTTCTCAACTGGATCCTAACAGGATCCTACCTTGTAATCTTGTTCAAAGAGTGAAGTAGTTGTTTGCTATAATTATACTGCACTTTATGATCTCAGTTGGCAATAAAGACTCCGAAATGATTGTATGCAGTTATTCTCACTCTTGCTAGGAGTTTTTAGTAGTGTAGCTTTAGTTATTGGCTTGAGTTACCTAAGTCTGACATGCAAGCTTCTATGAATGAATCTCAGTGTCATATTCCTGTCCATTATTATTCAATCAACTATTCAACCATTCTGTATTTTCAGCATCTTAGTTGAAGTCATTGCTATTTTGAGTCCCTATTACTTCTCTCAATACAAAGTGGAATTATAAGGTTGTGTTCTAATAAAGAACTCTAATTTAAGAAGCATTATCGATCACTGTGCATAAAGTATGTTTTATATGTGTTTTAGGATACAGCATTTCTTGGGGAAACTTCTCTGGTGCCCCAATGGAGGTATGTAAAATAATTCAAAATACCTCATGAGATCTTTTGTTCAGAGTATCGGCATCTCTGGTTCTTAGCCGTAGCTTACAGGCAGTCCATATGGTTGCATTTCTGCTGTGTTTTCATTTGCATCTTTTTTACCTCAGACTTGAATAGTACATCCTTTCAACTGCATTGAGTAGATATTGTATATGTATTTGATTCAACGTAAGCATACCTTTCTTCAACAAATTGAAACTGCTTTCTTGTAAGATCTCGTAAGGAATGAGGGTTTTTATTTAAAAAAATGTTTGCGACTTCAACTATAAGTGGCAGTATTGATACGTTTAGTGAGCATGGTATACAGATTCAGAATTATATACATACAGCTAAGATGTTAGTTTTATATGAGGGCATAAGTTTTAGTAAGGAACAGTAATAGATTGATACCATTTCCAGTCTATGAGCATTGATACAATTTCCAGTCTATGTGCATTGATTGTGTTATTGACAATGAGTGATATTTTGATTTGTTTTGAAGATATTGTTGGTGGTGCACCAAATGGCAGTAACCGAAAGGGAAAGGTCTGAACACTTTCTAGCACAAAGAGAATAACTTCAATGTCTATTTTATTAAAATTCATAGACCTAGTTGTTGGTAAACAGAAACAAATTACAATTATCAGTGCAATGGGAATATAATATTTGGTTATTTTGGTCATACAGCAAATGTTCTTATTTGACAGAGTCATCAATGGTGTGATAAACAATAAATCTTTGTGCTCCATTGCCATCACTTTTCCAATTCTTTGGTGTTGTCATCTTACGGAGAGGATGATTTACTGGCCACATTTTTTCTCATCTGTGCAACACTTTCTCATATTTCAAATCACGTTTTCAGGTGATAATCTACCAGCTGAAGGGATTTATCCCAACATTTGCAGTCATTGAAAGTACAGATGCAGTAAGTTCTCTAACTTGCATGAATTTACATTCGAATTATTGAAGGGGCAAATTCTAGTTCCACCGTGTACACCAAATAAAAAAAACTTCTGTTGACGTGACACAGTATCAATGGCATTTTGCAAAGATACTCATCAATGTCATACTTGAGTGTCATCAATGTATGATATCATGTCAGTAACTAAAGGGGTAAAAAGTGTGGTATTAAAGGAATCAGTTGAATAAGTCGTCTTATCACTGCCTAAAATTTTGGTTTTGGTGTTTTCCTGGTTCTGTTGACCCTGGCTATGACAGCTTTATTAGCAACAGTCATCTCAACAATAGTCTCTTCCGTGTGTTATTATAAACTGCTGTACTCGTCAGCTGTTTTTGCATAAGAAGTGGTCCTCCTCTGGCGAGTACCACCTTATAGCCACTGCCTATCCTTCAAAAACCTCTAAACTTTGTCTCTATATTTCACTTATGAATTTTCAATACACGTTCAGGTTGGATCTTTCTTTGGTGCTGCAGTCTGCGCTGTTGATTTGACGAATGATGGGTAATTATTTTGATCCTTTTTACCTTCAGATTTGTGCCGTTTATCCAAGGTTGTAGAAGAATTGTGCTAATAAGAACATTAAACATGGAGTTAAGTTGGGTAATCGAGTAGTGTTTTGATAAGAATCTTGTCTCTCTTTAGGGTCTCTGACTTGGTTGTTGGAGCTCCCTTCCATTCAATCACCTCGGAAGAAGGAAAAGTATACGTCTATACCACGAGTTCCGAGGTAACATTTAAGATACATAAAGACACACCTCTCTCTGCATCACAACTGTAGCTTTTCCGTAGCACTGATTTTTGCATGAGAATTGCACTAGGCTGCAGTCCTGATTAGATAGCTGCTTGTATAAATTCTATTTTGCTTTCTGGCTACCTTAGGTGTGTTTGATGAATCTTGCAGATTTTATGAAAAATTCGTTTTCAATGTATGCAACGTAAGCCTTTTTTCGTTAATTGATAGAGTGGTGTAACGTTAAAAGGAAGCATGCTTGGTGATAGAACCGTCGGAGCACGATTCGGTTCATCCATCGCATCTGCCGGAGACCTGAATAATGACAAATATAACGGTTTGTTGGCACTGAAATATAATGACAAAATTCTTGTTATCTTCGTTGCCAAGTCACGAAACTCATAAATGTCTTTCATGAATTCGTAATGATTAATTCTATCTATTGAACAATACACGGTGTTTTTTTTGCAAATCATTTCAGTTATTCATGTTTAAAAATCTGTTTACAGATATTGTTGTTGGTGCACCTTACGGAGGCCCTGATGGAAAAGGTGCTATTTATATATATCATGGATCAGCTAATGGAATAGGAAATGGCTATGAACCAGTACAGGTAAAAGCTTAAATCGATTGTATCAACGGTTTTAAGACATCATGACTTTCACTCTCGCGCAATTCTTGTACTCAAGAGATGTCTTGTTATCGCTTACTATCACTTTACTTGTAATGCATTTGAAAATATTTTTTCACAAAAATTCATGCATTTTTCCTAGAAAATTTATGCATCGACACTGGGTGGGATGTTGGGGACATTCGGCTACTCACTTGCAGGGGGTATGGACGTCGATGGAAACGGTTTCCCAGGTGTGTCTCTGATTATGTGTCTCTGATTATGTGTCTGTTGCTGTTTTTGTGCAGTTTTGCTGTTGTGAAGGAGCGAGGGGCACTGGAAGTTGAAATTTAGACGTATTCAACTTGACAGCACGATTATATTGTGACTAGGACGAAATCTCAATTGAGCTTTGTTTCTTTGGTTTGGCTCTGTTTTGGACTTCCATTTCCCTGAACTGTGAGCTCAAACATTAGTACAAACATAGTGATATGAATTATTGAAGGTTGCATGTAAGGGCTCATGCTACAAGTCCGGGGTGCATGCTACATTTGTTAGACTCCTATAAGTTTTGTTACGTTAAGGGATTTTTTTACACTCTCTTATCTTTCAGATCTAGCAGTCGGCAGCTTTGGTGCAGATAAAGTTCATATATTTAAGTGAGTGGTACCGCTTTTTGTTTTCTTTCTTAAACGAAAGTACTTTTTAATGTATATTGGCAGTTTTCTGTTTTACTCAAACCATGATATTAGCAATTACAAATGTGACTTCACTGGAAAAAACATTCTTTAAGTTTGCACATGCATATTCCTACAAACTCAAATTAAATTTTGAGCCCTCATTTAGACGGGGATTTGAACTGGCCATCCCCTTTGCCGCTGTCCCCATTTCGTACACAGTACAACGTTTTATAGTTAACAATTAGTGAACAGTCGTAGATCGATGGAACGATCAAACACGCTAAATCTTTCGTAGATCGAAGCCAGTTTTGAAAACAGCAGCTACGTTGACAACAAGTGAAACCAAGATATCATTGTCAAGCAATGCTACAGCTGTATGCAAGACGGATGGAGGAATAACTTACAGTGGTATTCTTTCTTAACTTGATGCCGTTTGAGTCCTTGATGAAAGTTCAATATGCAATACGTTAGATGAACGTCAACTTGATCCCATTTACTTTGTTATAAAGAACCAGGTAAATCGTGTTTGGAACGCGAGGAGTTCAGAAGTTTAGAGAAGTTTTGAGTATTTTATACATCTCAGCTCTTTCTCATAGCTGCATGCTTTGCAATCGCCGTTTCAACGTTATCCCACTAAGCCTAGTTATACATTGCTTTGTGTATGAAATACATCTCAGTCTTGCATACTTATTTGCAGCCTTGATATGACCTTCTGTATGACTGTTTCTGGAAAGGGGATTCCCAATGAAATTGGTAGGTTCTCTGTGAAAATTTCTGCTTTCATATAAAATTTGTATTTTCATAAATTTCTGCCTCGGTAGTTTATTTTTATTCTCTAGCCTTGTTTACATTTTTGTTATTCTTCACCCTCCTTCATTTTCTCTCTATGGCAAGGAAAAACGAAAAGATCATTTTCACAATCTTTGTTGTTTCTACTTTCTTATGTCTTCCCTTGATGCGGACAGTGCTACCTCTCCAATTATCTAAACTTCTTGCTTTAATTTTTATCGTTTCCTGTTTTGTCTTTTACATTTATACTGATTGGTGCTCTGTTTCTGTGTTTTTGTAGACCTTGACGTAAAATTTGAGTTCGACAAGGACCAGCTGGCTGGCAAAGAGCAGTGATTTATAATGGTGCCACGAAGCAAGCAAGCAAGCAGATTGTCATTAGGTATACTGCCAACGTGCAAAAGTGCACCACTGAAAAAGTGCATATTCAGGTAATTAGTTTGTCGATTCGCCGTTCTGCTAGTTTTCACGAAGTGATGGGTCAATGCTTTGATTAACCTCTCACTATTTAAATTCTGAATAGCATTTCAGAAAGTAATTTATAGTTGCAAGTAGATGATAAAGGGTTTTTCACCACATCAATTAGTGATTTTTTGCTGGACTCTTGTGAGTTGGCTCTTATGTGTAGTAATATGAATCGCCCCTGTAGTTTAGCTTGTCTTTAACTACCCTGTTAGACACTCACCAGTGAACGTTGCATTTTAGTCCAATGTGAACAACTTTCTGAGACCAATAGTCATTGCTGCCTCGTATGGGTACAAAGAACCAGCTGGTGGTTGTGGTGCCTCGATTTGTCCTGCTGCTGACATGTATGAGGCGAAAGTGCTTTCGACTCAGGTAATGATGCTGTGTACGAATTTTTCTGTGCGATCTGACCCATACTGTCAAATAGTATATTGAAGTCGAGAACAAATATGGTATTTTGGGAAAGGAGAATCTATAATGACATCGAACGGCCTCAGTAGTAATGAAACGTTCCCTGTCTTGTTCTTTGTTTCAGGTCTTCTTATACCTGCTTTAATAAGTTCATTAACTTTTTTTAATTATCTGGGAAACGCTCTGACCCAGCGTGCCGTTGACTGAATCTTGTTTCCAGTTTTTGTACAAATAGCATGCAGCAAATGATAATATGTTTTAATCAACTTTGTGGCCTTTTCTTCAAGGTAACTTACGTGAGGGATTGCGGTAGTGACGATGTTTGTAATGCTGACTTGGTTGTTACAGGCCAGCCCAAATTTTCAGGGTAAGTCATGCATTTTTCTTTTCTCTGCCTCAGTTATCAAGTTTCAAATTTTATGTTTTGTTATCTTAGAAACCAGTTGGGAAAAATGCATTTAGTTAAGAATATTTTGTTAGAATTGTTATGCAGCAGTCTACTCTGTCAGCTCATAGCACTCTTTAAAAGTCACATCCAATTTTTTGTTAACACAAGACCAATAGAGGCTTTTTTGCCTAACCCGTTGTGAGATTCTCTTGATTGAAAGTGAGGTTTTGTTTACAGAACCCAAACAAGTTTGGTCTTTGGACAGGAGACAACGTTCAGCCTGCAGTTTGAAGTTACAAATAAAGGAGAGAATGCCTTCTTGGCGAAAATGAAAGTCATTTTTCCTGATGACTTGACAGCTGCTGGTGTCGAATTTGTCAATGTTTGTAATCTTGCACTTGTTGTTATGTTTCATTACCTGATTTAATTTGGTTTTTTATCTTCTCGCATTTATTGCTTCAATGAGTGCTCTGTTGAAAAGGGTCCTAATTTCATGGCAAAATCCCATATGCTGAGAATGATTTTTATACTTCACAACTATCTACGATGTTAACTACATAATAACTTTGAATGTCCCTATTTTGGGAAAGCTTTTTGCCCAATGATTTTATAACTAATTGGGAATTAGTCGCAGGTGTAATTTCGTAGGCTTCACAAGGAAATATTTTATTGATTTAAAATGAAATCTTGCTTAATCAGTAGTAGACACTTTTTGAAGCTCAAGTCTCGAATCCATCTATAGGTTGCCAAGTTGTCCGATGTTACCCAATTGTATTTCTTTTAGGAGCAAAATCCTTTGTGGGAACGTCAGGCTTCTAAGGATGGCAAAGTAGCATTGATTTCAATCTTGACAGCCCCTTTTCCAACAAAAAGAAGGTAAAAGATCTTGATGAGTTACATTTTTTATTCAGCTCAAAATGTAGCTCTCTTTTTTAAGCATTTTTGGTAAGAAAGCTGAAAACAGGCAAATGGAGAAGCTTGCATTTTGAGGGTGGATGTCAACCCCTCCTAGTATAACTGCCTTCAGTATGGAGAAACTGCTTCCCAAAGGGTAACTGATTGCAAAAACGTTAGCTGCTTTGTAAAACGGGTGGCCACTTTAAAAAAGGATGACTTCTTTGTAAAAGGGTAAGTGTTCGTCCAAGTGTACCTTTTTAAGTCACTTTTTATTTCGCTTCATTTCAGATTCAGATCTTGATAAGGTTTACCATCCAGAAAGAAAGACCAAGTGGAAAGACCCTCGAGTTTCGAGCTGAAGCAAGCAGGTCCTTTTCTTATTTCTTTCTTTCCTTTTCTTTTTTCTTTTTTTTCCTTACTTTCTTTTTTCTTTCCTTTCTTTTATTTCCTTCTTTCTTTTCTTTCTTTCTTTCTTTCTTGCTATCTTCCTTTTTTTCTTTTCTCTCTTTATGTCTTTCTTTCTTTCTTTCAGTCTGTCTTATTTCTTTCTTTCTGTCTGTCTTTTTTCTTCCTTTCTATCTTTCTTTTTCTTATTTTCTTTCTTATTTTCTTTCTATTTTTCTTTCTTGCTTTTCTCTCTTTTATTTCCTTTCTTTCTGTATTTCTTTTTTCTTTCTTCCTTTCTTTCTTTCTGTCAGTCTTTCTTTCTTTCTTTCTTTTTTCTTTCTATTTTTCTTTCTTGCTTTTCTCTCTTTTTATTTTCTTTCTTTCTATTTTCTTTCTTTCTTTCTTTCTTTCTTTCTTTTGAAGATAATTTGGTGACAGTTAGATCATCTTCTTATTACTTTTATTATGAATATTGATTCCACGTCTCCGAAGTTCACAATCAGTTAACCGCATTTAAGGTTGTGTAAATTTATTTGCACTCAGTTCTGTTAAGTGAATATGGTGAAGCTCATCCCTTGGTTTTGGTGAGTGAATCAAATGAATATCGTCTCTTGACGCAAATTGATAATTTCCCGTTGCCTTTTCAGTGTTAGCAACGAATTGGTTCCAAGTGATAACATTGCCATAGTCAAAGTTAACACAGGCTTGTTGGCTGATCTGACCATCTCTGGGTTCGTATATGTCCGTGTGCCTTATTTTAGTTGCGCATGATTTCTACGTTGATTGCATCGTTGTTCCTCTCTCTCTGTGCGTAGTTAAAGACAAGCACAGTGGCTGCATTTGTTCCGATGCACAAGCTCACAATCACAGTTTTCCTAAATACAAATTGGCAACTACGTTGTTCCGATATACGACATCTACCCTCTCCTCCACGACTCCCAAAACGTAGGTGTCCTGTTGCTGTGTACGAAGAATGCCGGTACTCTTGAGTCTTTGTAGGTAGTTTCACAGCATCCGCTACGCCCATTGGACACAGGGCGTTTCAAATGCTATTCTACGCATACGCCTTATCAGTAGAAGCTGTTCTAGTTAACGTTTCTAGAAGCTTCTCCCCGTGCGTAGAATCATAAACTTCAAGTCAAACACAATTTCGCTTATAGATTGCACAGAACAATACCACCTGTATTTGACCAATTAAAGCTTTAATTGCCACAATATCCGTATCTTCTTATAAAGGATTGATTGTTTTTGCAAAAAGCCGTGTCAACTTCCCTCTCTGGCAATGATACAATGCTTCTTTGCATCGTTGACCTAGTAATGACGTTGAGTCAACATCATTTCGTGGCCGCAAGCAATAGAAATCGGTACCGTAATTACAGGAAAATGAGCATGCCTTGCATAGCAAAGAAGTTACGGAAGAGCGTCTCTATATATATATACTCAACAGTGGCGTAGCGTCAGGGGAAGCTGGTAATGCGCCGCATGCCCTGCAAAATCTGACCAAAAATCGCCTTTTTGAAAAGAAAACAGTTTTTATTGCTTAAACATTTGCTTTGACGATTAATTGAAATTTGCACTGTCGCACCCTTGATCCACCCATCGGAGTTCAATGGATCCATCTTAGCTTTTACCTTGAAAGGAATTTACAAATCTTCGTATCCCTGTTTCTAAAGATCCCTTTGTTTTGGACTGACTTTGGCTAGCAACTGCTCATTTCCTGGAATGCGGAATTCTCATCGCATTCCCTGATATAAAACTTTTCCCTCTTTAAATGTAAAATTTTGCAAAAAAGTAGGATAGAATGTTGTATCACCGAATAATCTATCATGCTAACGAGAGATTGCTCCAATTATTTACTCACAGCGTTGAGGACAGAGCTTTGAAAGGGAAGCAACTGACCTCAGCTTGCTTCGTGTTCTCTTGATCAGCATCTGATCACGTGACTTGGCTTGCTGTTCAACAAAGAGCCAGGGCATGCGGTTGCCGATCCGCATGCCCTAGTTGAATTGAATCTCAGAATAAGTCTTCGACATATGGATTCGAACAAGTAGACGATATGGATTATAGGTTTATAGAGATAGAGGAGTATAAGATGATTGCACAAATGTTTTTCATTTTAGCTTGAGTGCCAAGTGAGGGTACTCAATTAGTGAGGGTACCCAAATAGGGAGGGTACGCAAATAGGGGTGGTTCGGGGGTCTGCCCTTTTAGAATACCATTTTCGCCTGCATGTTGTTTATAAATATTATCATAGCCACGAATAAATTGTTATAGAAGATCTTGGATTGTTTATCAGCTCAGAGATTGTATCCTAATTCATTTGAACATTGTCATGTCATGTTGTTGTCAAAAATTGTCATGTTTTAACTATATAATCTTCATTTTAAACTGTGTTGTAGATGTTCTGTTTGGGTATGATAAGAATGTAAAGAGAGCGCTATTTTAACAATCAGGTTGTTTTAAAAAGCTATAGCTTCCGGGGGCTTCACCCCCTGCTCGCCCATAGGGGCGTTGTCCCTTGGCCCACACCGCTCCCGCATACCCACTTCTGCAACTCACGCTGCGCCACTGATACTCAATCTGCAGACAGTACTGTTTCGCCCTTTGTGGGCTCGTCAGTGCAGCACAGAGCTCGCATGCATGTAGTAAACAGAGTTTAAAATATAGGTATATATTGGTATATAGATATATATTGGTATAGATATATATATTGGTATAGATATATATATCGGTACATATAAACATATTGGTATATATACTACATATCAGTATATATACCAATTTCTACATATACCAATATCTATATCTATAGCAATACCTCTATATTTACATACATGCTCAATCTGCAGACAGTACTGTTTCGCCCTTTGTGGGCTCGTCAGTGCAGCACAGAGCTTGTCTGAGATATATCCCGGGCCATACTGTGATACCAACAAGGCAGTTTAACGCGTCGATTGTGGACGCTGCCAAAGTGCTCAAACTGCGCATGCCTAATGCTAAAAGCAGGTCCCAACAGAAGTGAGCTTTGCACAATGCTAAAAGCAGGTCCCCACAGAAGTGAGCTTTGCATAATGCTAAAAGCAGGTCCCAACAGAATCTCAGACATAGAGTGCACAACCAAACTATCGTAAGGGAGCGTAATACTCAATCTGCAGACAGTACTGTTTCGCCCATAGATATAAGCGTTCCCCTCGACCCACTACATAGTGTACTCAATTTTTCGTACACAAAACCACGAGTTTGCTACCTAAAAGAGACTAAATGTTCAACGAATCAACTTGTACATGGTACCGATAGTTGGCTTCTTCAAATAGTTTCCGTAACGATAAACTTCTTTCTGGAAGCTTAATCAAATATCAGCAGGTTGCGTTCAATATCTCCAATTTCGGTGTGTCTTCAAATGTTTGTTTTGAAAGCAGAAATAAGCGTGGCACGTACTTGTCGAGATAAAAAAAGTAGAGATATGACGTGATAATCCAATGATATCGATTTTAATTTGATTTTTAAGTTCCCACCCGCTTTAAACTTAGAATGTCCTAAAATATTTTCTTTGAAGTTTCTTTGTTTTATTTGATTTTTTTAAACTGTGTTTATCAACAGAACTGCCAGTCCAAACCGGTTCTTCTACGACAAAAGCCCCATCGCTGCAACATCTGACTTGAAGAACGATACACAAGTCGGGCCAGAGGTGACCTATACCTTTCTGGTGAGCCTAACTTTAATATTCAGTTCATATTGATCATTTTAAAGTCTTTTAGAGTCTTTTTCGCTAAGGTAAGTTAGGGGTCATTTCCCCTGGTCTTCAAATGAGCAAGGATTTTTTGATGTGCGACGGGTGCTTTTCTAATAAAAATGATTAAAGCAGCATCTTTGCATTGCTCTCGATGGTAATCTCTTTTGCATGGGCGAGAGTTCTAATGCAGTGATGTTTATAATGAAATTATAGTCAGGGCGCTACGGGGTCAAAATTAGGTGTACACTGGAATTTTTGCGGGCAATTTAATTTTTGGTTTAAAACATACCATATACCTTGCACATGATAATTTTACCGGTTGGACACCACCAAACTGCTTCAGTGGGTCATCCAATCAAAGTTTTGTCAACGCTTTTTAGGCCTATTTTCTTCCGAGGGCGCCATTTTTGTTTTATATGTCAGACTTCTCGAGCAGGTTCTGACAAGTCTTATAGGCGCTCTTATTTCCAAGAAAACGCTATTTAGTGATTTTCTGATATAAATGCAGAAAAGTTGCCTTCAAGGAAATTTTGGGATTGAACCTGTTGAAAGGTGAGGGGGCTAGTGCACACGAGTTCTCGAGAGATATGACATGTATCAATGTAGCCTTTTGCAAAACCCGCAAGTCTTCAATTTGCCCCCCCCCCCCCCCCACCTTCCGTTCCACCAGAGCATCTGGTACATACGAGCAAAATATTTTTGAAAAAACATAAACTTCATTATGATATGCCAAAGATATTTAGGGTTTGTTAAATTGTGTTAAATGCACCAAAAGAATTTATTGCAAATTTTCGTATTAAAAATAGGGAAACATAATTTCCTACTCCAAGTTTCATAAAACCCTTTTTTTCAAATTCTGGTATAACCTTTTTTTTTGAGCCTTATGGTTTCATTACTTCAAATAAGAAAGAGAATTTTCACTTTATAGTCCATTTTATAAAAAGCATTTTTACGACAAAAAAGCAAGGCTATAGCCTTACCAAAATTATGATTTTCGATGGAAAAATTTTTGTTCAAAATCGGCCTGTTTCCTTATATTTGGTTTTTAAGCCTTATGGTTTCATTACTTCAACATAAGAAAGAGAATTTTCACTTTATAGTCCATTTTATAAAAAGCATTTTTACGACAAAAAAGCAAGGCTATAGCCTTACCAAAATTATGATTTTCGATGGAAAAATTTTTGTTCAAAATCGGCCTGTTTCCTTATATTTGGTTTTTGAGCCTTATGGTTTCATTACTTCAACAATAAGAAAGAGAATTTTCACTTTATAGTCCATTTTATAAAAAGCATTTTTACGACAAAAAAGCAAGGCTATAGCCTTACCAAAATTATGATTTTCGATGGAAAAATTTTTTGTTCAAAATCGGCCTGTTTCCTTATATTTGGTTTTTATGAGCCTTATGGTTTCATTACTTCAACAAAGAAAGATTTTCACTTTATAGTCCATTTTATAAAAAGCATTTTTACGACAAAAAAGCAAGGCTATAGCCTTACCAAAATTATGATTTTCGATGGAAAAATTTTTGTTCAAAATCGGCCTGTTTCCTTATATTTGGTTTTTATGAGCCTTATGGTTTCATTACTTCAACAATAAGAAAGAGAATTTTCACTTTATAGTCCATTTTATAAAAAGCATTTTTACGACAAAAAAGCAAGGCTATAGCCTTACCAAAATTATGATTTTCGATGGAAAAATTTTTGTTCAAAATCGGCCTGTTTCCTTATATTTGGTTTTTATGAGCCTTATGGTTTCATTACTTCAATAGAAAGAGAATTTTCACTTTATAGTCCATTTTATAAAAAGCATTTTTACGACAAAAAAGCAAGGCTATAGCCTTACCAAAATTATGATTTTCGATGGAAAAATTTTTTGTTCAAAATCGGCCTGTTTCCTTATATTTGGTTTTTATGAGCCTTATGGTTTCATTACTTCAATAGAAAGAGAATTTTCACTTTATAGTCCATTTTATAAAAAGCATTTTTACGACAAAAAAGCAAGGCTATAGCCTTACCAAAATTATGATTTTCGATGGAAAAATTTTTGTTCAAAATCGGCCTGTTTCCTTATATTTGGTTTTTAAGCCTTATGGTTTCATTACTTCAACAATAAGAAAGAGAATTTTCACTTTATAGTCCATTTTATAAAAAGCATTTTTACGACAAAAAAGCAAGGCTATAGCCTTACCAAAATTATGATTTTCGATGGAAAAATTTTTGTTCAAAATCGGCCTGTTTCCTTATATTTGGTTTTTATGAGCCTTATGGTTTCATTACTTCAACAATAAGAAAGAGAATTTTCACTTTATAGTCCATTTTATAAAAAGCATTTTTACGACAAAAAAGCAAGGCTATAGCCTTACCAAAATTATGATTTTCGATGGAAAAATTTTTGTTCAAAATCGGCCTGTTTCCTTATATTTGGTTTTTATGAGCCTTATGGTTTCATTACTTCAAATAAGAAAGAGAATTTTCACTTTATAGTCCATTTTATAAAAAGCATTTTTACGACAAAAAAGCAAGGCTATAGCCTTACCAAAATTATGATTTTCGATGGAAAAATTTTTTGTTCAAAATCGGCCTGTTTCCTTATATTTGGTTTTTATGAGCCTTATGGTTTCATTACTTCAACATAGTAAAGAGAATTTTCACTTTATAGTCCATTTTATAAAAGCATTTTTACGACAAAAAAGCAAGGCTATAGCCTTACCAAAATTATGATTTTCGATGGAAAAATTTTTGTTCAAAATCGGCCTGTTTCCTTATATTTGGTTTTTATGAGCCTTATGGTTTCATTACTTCAAGGATAGTAAAGAGAATTTTCACTTTATAGTCCATTTTATAAAAAGCATTTTTACGACAAAAAAGCAAGGCTATAGCCTTACCAAAATTATGATTTTCGATGGAAAAATTTTTGTTCAAAATCAGCCTGTTTCCTTATATTTAGTTTTATGAGCCTTATGGTTTCATTACTTCAACAATAGAAAGAGAATTTTCACTTTATAGTCCATTTTATAAAAGCATTTTTACGACAAAAAAGCAAGGCTATAGCCTTACCAAAATTATGATTTTCGATGGAAAAATTTTTGTTCAAAATCGGCCTGTTTCCTTATATTTGGTTTTTATGAGCCTTATGGTTTCATTACTTCAACAATAAGAAAGAGAATTTTCACTTTATAGTCCATTTTATAAAAAGCATTTTTACGACAAAAAGCAAGGCTATAGCCTTACCAAAATTATGATTTTCGATGGAAAAATTTTTGGTTCAAAATCGACCTGTTTCCTTATATTTGGTTTTTATGAGCCTTATGGTTTCATTACTTCAAATAGAAAGAGAATTTTCACTTTATAGTCCATTTTATAAAAAGCATTTTTACGACAAAAAAGCAAGGCTATAGCCTTACCAAAATTATGATTTTCGATGGAAAAATTTTTTGTTCAAAATCGGCCTGTTTCCTTATATTTGGTTTTTATGAGCCTTATGGTTTCATTACTTCAACATAGAAAGAGAATTTTCACTTTATAGTCCATTTTATAAAAGCATTTTTACGACAAAAAAGCAAGGCTATAGCCTTACCAAAATTATGATTTTCGATGGAAAAATTTTTGTTCAAAATCGGCCTGTTTCCTTATATTTGGTTTTTGAGCCTTATGGTTTCATTACTTCAACATAGTAAAGAGAATTTTCACTTTATAGTCCATTTTATAAAAAGCATTTTTACGACAAAAAAGCAAGGCTATAGCCTTACCAAAATTATGATTTTCGATGGAAAAATTTTTGTTCAAAATCGGCCTGTTTCCTTATATTTGGTTTTTATGAGCCTTATGGTTTCATTACTTCAATAAGAAAGAGAATTTTCACTTTATAGTCCATTTTATAAAAAGCATTTTTACGACAAAAAAGCAAGGCTATAGCCTTACCAAAATTATGATTTTCGATGGAAAAATTTTTGTTCAAAATCGGCCTGTTTCCTTATATTTGGTTTTTATGACCTTATGGTTTCATTACTTCAAATAGAAAGAGAATTTTCACTTTATAGTCCATTTTATAAAAAGCATTTTTACGACAAAAAAGCAAGGCTATAGCCTTACCAAAATTATGATTTTCGATGGAAAAATTTTTTGTTCAAAATCGGCCTGTTTCCTTATATTTGGTTTTTATGAGCCTTATGGTTTCATTACTTCAACAATAAGAAAGAGAATTTTCACTTTATAGTCCATTTTATAAAAAGCATTTTTACGACAAAAAAGCAAGGCTATAGCCTTACCAAAATTATGATTTTCGATGGAAAAATTTTTGTTCAAAATCGGCCTGTTTTTTATGAGCCTTATGGTTTCATTACTTCAAATAGTAAAGAGAATTTTCACTTTATAGTCCATTTTATAAAAAGCATTTTTACGACAAAAAAGCAAGGCTATAGCCTTACCAAAATTATGATTTTCGATGGAAAAATTTTTTGTTCAAAATCGGCCTGTTTCCTTATATTTGGTTTTTATGAGCCTTATGGTTTCATTACTTCAAGGATAAGAAAGAGAATTTTCACTTTATAGTCCATTTTATAAAAAGCATTTTTACGACAAAAAA
The DNA here is from genome assembly GCA_003864495.1 of Nemopilema nomurai. Taxonomy (NCBI): domain Eukaryota; kingdom Metazoa; phylum Cnidaria; class Scyphozoa; order Rhizostomeae; family Rhizostomatidae; genus Nemopilema; species Nemopilema nomurai. The sequence goes on from ML133454.1 coordinate 3,410,768, forward strand.
GCAAGGCTATAGCCTTACCAAAATTATGATTTTCGATGGAAAAATTTTTTGTTCAAAATCGGCCTGTTTCCTTATATTTGGTTTTTATGAGCCTTATGGTTTCATTACTTCAACAAGAAAGAGAATTTTCACTTTATAGTCCATTTTATAAAAAGCATTTTTACGACAAAAAAGCAAGGCTATAGCCTTACCAAAATTATGATTTTCGATGGAAAAATTTTTGTTCAAAATCGGCCTGTTTCCTTATATTTGGTTTTTATGAGCCTTATGGTTTCATTACTTCAAAATAGTAAAGAGAATTTTCACTTTATAGTCCATTTTATAAAAAGCATTTTTACGACAAAAAAGCAAGGCTATAGCCTTACCAAAATTATGATTTTCGATGGAAAAATTTTTTGTTCAAAATCGGCCTGTTTCCTTATATTTGGTTTTTATGAGCCTTATGGTTTCATTACTTCAACATAGAAAGAGAATTTTCACTTTATAGTCCATTTTATAAAAAGCATTTTTACGACAAAAAAGCAAGGCTATAGCCTTACCAAAATTATGATTTTCGATGGAAAAATTTTTTGTTCAAAATCGGCCTGTTTCCTTATATTTGGTTTTTATGAGCCTTATGGTTTCATTACTTCAACAATAAGAAAGAGAATTTTCACTTTATAGTCCATTTTATAAAAAGCATTTTTACGACAAAAAAGCAAGGCTATAGCCTTACCAAAATTATGATTTTCGATGGAAAAATTTTTGTTCAAAATCGGCCTGTTTCCTTATATTTGGTTTTTATGAGCCTTATGGTTTCATTACTTCAACAATAAGAAAGAGAATTTTCACTTTATAGTCCATTTTATAAAAAGCATTTTTACGACAAAAAAGCAAGGCTATAGCCTTACCAAAATTATGATTTTCGATGGAAAAATTTTTGTTCAAAATCGGCCTGTTTCCTTATATTTGGTTTTTATGAGCCTTATGGTTTCATTACTTCAAATAGAAAGAGAATTTTCACTTTATAGTCCATTTTATAAAAAGCATTTTTACGACAAAAAAGCAAGGCTATAGCCTTACCAAAATTATGATTTTCGATGGAAAAATTTTTTGTTCAAAATCGGCCTGTTTCCTTATATTTGGTTTTATGAGCCTTATGGTTTCATTACTTCAACAATAAGAAAGAGAATTTTCACTTTATAGTCCATTTTATAAAAAGCATTTTTACGACAAAAAAGCAAGGCTATAGCCTTACCAAAATTATGATTTTCGATGGAAAAATTTTTTGTTCAAAATCGGCCTGTTTCCTTATATTTGGTTTTTAAGCCTTATGGTTTCATTACTTCAACATAAGAAAGAGAATTTTCACTTTATAGTCCATTTTATAAAAAGCATTTTTACGACAAAAAAGCAAGGCTATAGCCTTACCAAAATTATGATTTTCGATGGAAAAATTTTTTGTTCAAAATCGGCCTGTTTCCTTATATTTGGTTTTTAAGCCTTATGGTTTCATTACTTCAATAATAAAGAGAATTTTCACTTTATAGTCCATTTTATAAAAAGCATTTTTACGACAAAAAAGCAAGGCTATAGCCTTACCAAAATTATGATTTTCGATGGAAAAATTTTTTGTTCAAAATCGGCCTGTTTCCTTATATTTGGTTTTATGAGCCTTATGGTTTCATTACTTCAACAATAAGAAAGAGAATTTTCACTTTATAGTCCATTTTATAAAAAGCATTTTTACGACAAAAAAGCAAGGCTATAGCCTTACCAAAATTATGATTTTCGATGGAAAAATTTTTGTTCAAAATCGGCCTGTTTCCTTATATTTGGTTTTTATGAGCCTTATGGTTTCATTACTTCAACAATAAGAAAGAGAATTTTCACTTTATAGTCCATTTTATAAAAAGCATTTTTACGACAAAAAAGCAAGGCTATAGCCTTACCAAAATTATGATTTTCGATGGAAAAATTTTTGTTCAAAATCGGCCTGTTTCCTTATATTTGGTTTTTATGAGCCTTATGGTTTCATTACTTCAACAATAAGAAAGAGAATTTTCACTTTATAGTCCATTTTATAAAAAGCATTTTTACGACAAAAAAGCAAGGCTATAGCCTTACCAAAATTATGATTTTCGATGGAAAAATTTTTGTTCAAAATCGGCCTGTTTCCTTATATTTGGTTTTTAAGCCTTATGGTTTCATTACTTCAACATAAGAAAGAGAATTTTCACTTTATAGTCCATTTTATAAAAAGCATTTTTACGACAAAAAAGCAAGGCTATAGCCTTACCAAAATTATGATTTTCGATGGAAAAATTTTTGTTCAAAATCGGCCTGTTTCCTTATATTTGGTTTTAAGCTTATGGTTTCATTACTTCAACAATAGAAAGAGAATTTTCACTTTATAGTCCATTTTATAAAAAGCATTTTTACGACAAAAAAGCAAGGCTATAGCCTTACCAAAATTATGATTTTCGATGGAAAAATTTTTTGTTCAAAATCGGCCTGTTTCCTTATATTTGTTTTATGGTTTCATTACTTCAACATAGAAAGAGAATTTTCACTTTATAGTCCATTTTATAAAAAGCATTTTTACGACAAAAAAGCAAGGCTATAGCCTTACCAAAATTATGATTTTCGATGGAAAAATTTTTTGTTCAAAATCGGCCTGTTTCCTTATATTTGGTTTTTATGAGCCTTATGGTTTCATTACTTCAATAGTAAAGAGAATTTTCACTTTATAGTCCATTTTATAAAAAGCATTTTTACGACAAAAAAGCAAGGCTATAGCCTTACCAAAATTATGATTTTCGATGGAAAAATTTTTTGTTCAAAATCGGCCTGTTTCCTTATATTTGGTTTTTATGAGCCTTATGGTTTCATTACTTCAACAATAAGAAAGAGAATTTTCACTTTATAGTCCATTTTATAAAAAGCATTTTTACGACAAAAAAGCAAGGCTATAGCCTTACCAAAATTATGATTTTCGATGGAAAAATTTTTGTTCAAAATCGGCCTGTTTCCTTATATTTGGTTTTTATGAGCCTTATGGTTTCATTACTTCAACAATAAGAAAGAGAATTTTCACTTTATAGTCCATTTTATAAAAAGCATTTTTACGACAAAAAAGCAAGGCTATAGCCTTACCAAAATTATGATTTTCGATGGAAAAATTTTTTGTTCAAAATCGGCCTGTTTCCTTATATTTGGTTTTTATGAGCCTTATGGTTTCATTACTTCAATAAAAGAAAAGAATTTTCACTTTATAGTCCATTTTATAAAAAGCATTTTTACGACAAAAAAGCAAGGCTATAGCCTTACCAAAATTATGATTTTCGATGGAAAAATTTTTGTTCAAAATCGGCCTGTTTCCTTATATTTGGTTTTTATGAGCCTTATGGTTTCATTACTTCAACAATAAGAAAGAGAATTTTCACTTTATAGTCCATTTTATAAAAGCATTTTTACGACAAAAAAGCAAGGCTATAGCCTTACCAAAATTATGATTTTCGATGGAAAAATTTTTGTTCAAAATCGGCCTGTTTCCTTATATTTGGTTTTTATGAGCCTTATGGTTTCATTACTTCAACAAAAGAAAAATTTTCACTTTATAGTCCATTTTATAAAAAGCATTTTTACGACAAAAAAGCAAGGCTATAGCCTTACCAAAATTATGATTTTCGATGGAAAAATTTTTGTTCAAAATCGGCCTGTTTCCTTATATTTGGTTTTTATGATTAGCACTTATAGTATTTTTACTTTTCGAAAAAAGCAAGGCTATAGCCTTACCAAAATTATGATTTTCGATGGAAAAATTTTTTTCAAAATCGGCCTGTTTCCTTAATATTTGGTTTTTATGAGCCTTATGGTTTCATTACTTCAACAAAGAAAAAATTTTCACTTTATAGTCCATTTATAAAAGCATTTTTACGACAAAAAGCAAGGCTATAGCCTTACCAAAATTATGATTTTCGATGGAAAATTTTTTTTCAAAATCGGCCTGTTTCCTTATATTTGGTTTATGAGCCTTATGGTTTCATTACTTCAACAATAGAAAGAGAATTTTCACTTTATAGTCCATTTTATAAAAAGCATTTTTACGACAAAAAAGCAAGGCTATAGCCTTACCAAATTATGATTTTCGATGGAAAAATTTTTGTTCAAAATCGGCCTGTTTCCTTATATTTGGTTTTATGAGCCTTATGGTTTCATTACTTCACAAGAAAGAGAATTTTCACTTTATAGTCCATTTTATAAAAAGCATTTTTACGACAAAAAGCAAGGCTATAGCCTTACCAAAATTATGATTTTCGATGGAAAAATTTTTTGTTCAAAATCGGCCTGTTTCCTTATATTTGGTTTTTATTATGAGTCCTTTATGGCATTTTTACGACAAAAAAGCAAGGCTATAGCCTTACCAAAATTATGATTTTCGATGGAAAAATTTTTGTTCAAAATCGGCCTGTTTCCTTATATTTGGTTTTTATGAGCCTTATGGTTTCATTACTTCAACAATAGAAAAGAGAATTTTCACTTTATAGTCCATTTTATAAAAGCATTTTTACGACAAAAAGCAAGGCTATAGCCTTACCAAAATTATGATTTTCGATGGAAAAATTTTTTGTTCAAAATCGGCCTGTTTCCTTATATTTGGTTTTTATGAGCCTTATGGTTTCATTACTTCAACAAAGAAAAAAGTTTTCACTTTATAGTCCATTTTATAAAAGCATTTTTACGACAAAAAAGCAAGGCTATAGCCTTACCAAAATTATGATTTTCGATGGAAAAATTTTTGTTCAAAATCGGCCTGTTTCCTTATATTTGGTTTTTATGAGCCTTATGGTTTCATTACTTCAACAATAGAAAGAGAATTTTCACTTTATAGTCCATTTTATAAAAGCATTTTTACGACAAAAAAGCAAGGCTATAGCCTTACCAAAATTATGATTTTCGATGGAAAAATTTTTGTTCAAAATCGGCCTGTTTCCTTATATTTGGTTTTTATGAGCCTTATGGTTTCATTACTTCAAATAGAAAGAGAATTTTCACTTTATAGTCCATTTTATAAAAAGCATTTTTACGACAAAAAAGCAAGGCTATAGCCTTACCAAAATTATGATTTTCGATGGAAAAATTTTTTTCAAAATCGGCCTGTTTCCTTATATTTGGTTTTTATGAGCCTTATGGTTTCATTACTTCAACAAAGAAAAGAATTTTCACTTTATAGTCCATTTTATAAAAAGCATTTTTACGACAAAAAAGCAAGGCTATAGCCTTACCAAAATTATGATTTTCGATGGAAAAATTTTTGTTCAAAATCGGCCTGTTTCCTTATATTTGGTTTTATGAGCCTTATGGTTTCATTACTTCAAATAAGAAAGAGAATTTTCACTTTATAGTCCATTTTATAAAAAGCATTTTTACGACAAAAAAGCAAGGCTATAGCCTTACCAAAATTATGATTTTCGATGGAAAATTTTTGTTCAAAATCGGCCTGTTTCCTTATATTTGGTTTTTATGAGCCTTATGGTTTCATTACTTCAAATAGTAAAGAGAATTTTCACTTTATAGTCCATTTTAAAAAGCATTTTTACGACAAAAAAGCAAGGCTATAGCCTTACCAAAATTATGATTTTCGATGGAAAAATTTTTTGTTCAAAATCGGCCTGTTTCCTTATATTTGGTTTTTATGAGCCTTATGGTTTCATTACTTCAACAATAGAAAGAGAATTTTCACTTTATAGTCCATTTTATAAAAAGCATTTTTACGACAAAAAAGCAAGGCTATAGCCTTACCAAAATTATGATTTTCGATGGAAAAATTTTTGTTCAAAATCGGCCTGTTTCCTTATATTTGGTTTTTATGAGCCTTATGGTTTCATTACTTCAACATAAGAAAGAGAATTTTCACTTTATAGTCCATTTTATAAAAAGCATTTTTACGACAAAAAAGCAAGGCTATAGCCTTACCAAAATTATGATTTTCGATGGAAAAATTTTTGTTCAAAATCGGCCTGTTTCCTTATATTTGGTTTTTATGAGCCTTATGGTTTCATTACTTCAAATAGAAAGAGAATTTTCACTTTATAGTCCATTTTATAAAAAGCATTTTTACGACAAAAAAGCAAGGCTATAGCCTTACCAAAATTATGATTTTCGATGGAAAAATTTTTTGTTCAAAATCGGCCTGTTTCCTTATATTTGGTTTTTATGAGCCTTATGGTTTCATTACTTCAACAATAAGAAAGAGAATTTTCACTTTATAGTCCATTTTATAAAAAGCATTTTTACGACAAAAAAGCAAGGCTATAGCCTTACCAAAATTATGATTTTCGATGGAAAAATTTTTTGTAAATCGGCCTGTTTCCTTATATTTGGTTTTATGAGCCTTATGGTTTCATTACTTCAAATAAGAAAGAGAATTTTCACTTTATAGTCCATTTTATAAAAAGCATTTTTACGACAAAAAAGCAAGGCTATAGCCTTACCAAAATTATGATTTTCGATGGAAAAATTTTTGTTCAAAATCGGCCTGTTTCCTTATATTTGGTTTTTATGAGCCTTATGGTTTCATTACTTCAAATAGAAAGAGAATTTTCACTTTATAGTCCATTTTATAAAAAGCATTTTTACGACAAAAAAGCAAGGCTATAGCCTTACCAAAATTATGATTTTCGATGGAAAAATTTTTTGTTCAAAATCGGCCTGTTTCCTTATATTTGGTTTTTATGAGCCTTATGGTTTCATTACTTCAACAATAAGAAAGAGAATTTTCACTTTATAGTCCATTTTATAAAAAGCATTTTTACGACAAAAAAGCAAGGCTATAGCCTTACCAAAATTATGATTTTCGATGGAAAAATTTTTGTTCAAAATCGGCCTGTTTCCTTATATTTGGTTTTTATGAGCCTTATGGTTTCATTACTTCAATAGTAAAGAGAATTTTCACTTTATAGTCCATTTTATAAAAAGCATTTTTACGACAAAAAAGCAAGGCTATAGCCTTACCAAAATTATGATTTTCGATGGAAAAATTTTTGTTCAAAATCGGCCTGTTTCCTTATATTTGGTTTTTATGAGCCTTATGGTTTCATTACTTCAAAATAGTAAAGAGAATTTTCACTTTATAGTCCATTTTATAAAAGCATTTTTACGACAAAAAAGCAAGGCTATAGCCTTACCAAAATTATGATTTTCGATGGAAAAATTTTGTTCAAAATCGGCCTGTTTCCTTATATTTGGTTTTATGAGCCTTATGGTTTCATTACTTCAAGGATAGTAAAGAGAATTTTCACTTTATAGTCCATTTTATAAAAAGCATTTTTACGACAAAAAAGCAAGGCTATAGCCTTACCAAAATTATGATTTTCGATGGAAAAATTTTTTGTTCAAAATCGGCCTGTTTCCTTATATTTGGTTTTATGAGCCTTATGGTTTCATTACTTCAACAATAAGAAAGAGAATTTTCACTTTATAGTCCATTTTATAAAAAGCATTTTTACGACAAAAAAGCAAGGCTATAGCCTTACCAAAATTATGATTTTCGATGGAAAAATTTTTGTTCAAAATCGGCCTGTTTCCTTATATTTGGTTTTTATGAGCCTTATGGTTTCATTACAACAAATAGAAAGAGAATTTTCACTTTATAGTCCATTTTATAAAAAGCATTTTTACGACAAAAAAGCAAGGCTATAGCCTTACCAAAATTATGATTTTCGATGGAAAAATTTTTGTTCAAAATCGGCCTGTTTCCTTATATTTGGTTTTTATGAGCCTTATGGTTTCATTACTTCAACAATAAGAAAGAGAATTTTCACTTTATAGTCCATTTTATAAAAAGCATTTTTACGACAAAAAAGCAAGGCTATAGCCTTACCAAAATTATGATTTTCGATGGAAAAATTTTTGTTCAAAATCGGCCTGTTTCCTTATTTGGTTTTTATGAGCCTTATGGTTTCATTACTTCAAAATAGAAAGAGAATTTTCACTTTATAGTCCATTTTATAAAAAGCATTTTTACGACAAAAAAGCAAGGCTATAGCCTTACCAAAATTATGATTTTCGATGGAAAAATTTTTTGTTCAAAATCGGCCTGTTTCCTTATATTTGGTTTTTATGAGCCTTATGGTTTCATTACTTCAAATAGAAAGAGAATTTTCACTTTATAGTCCATTTTATAAAAAGCATTTTTACGACAAAAAAGCAAGGCTATAGCCTTACCAAAATTATGATTTTCGATGGAAAAATTTTTTGTTCAAAATCGGCCTGTTTCCTTATATTTGGTTTTTATGAGCCTTATGGTTTCATTACTTCAAGGATAGTAAAGAGAATTTTCACTTTATAGTCCATTTTATAAAAAGCATTTTTACGACAAAAAAGCAAGGCTATAGCCTTACCAAAATTATGATTTTCGATGGAAAAATTTTTGTTCAAAATCGGCCTGTTTCCTTATATTTGGTTTTTATGAGCCTTATGGTTTCATTACTTCAACAATAAGAAAGAGAATTTTCACTTTATAGTCCATTTTATAAAAAGCATTTTTACGACAAAAAAGCAAGGCTATAGCCTTACCAAAATTATGATTTTCGATGGAAAAATTTTTTGTTCAAAATCGGCCTGTTTCCTTATATTTGGTTTAGAGCCTTATGGTTTCATTACTTCAAATAGAAAGAGAATTTTCACTTTATAGTCCATTTTATAAAAAGCATTTTTACGACAAAAAAGCAAGGCTATAGCCTTACCAAAATTATGATTTTCGATGGAAAAATTTTTGTTCAAAATCGGCCTGTTTCCTTATATTTGGTTTTTATGAGCCTTATGGTTTCATTACTTCAACAATAAGAAAGAGAATTTTCACTTTATAGTCCATTTTAAAAAAGCATTTTTACGACAAAAAAGCAAGGCTATAGCCTTACCAAAATTATGATTTTCGATGGAAAAATTTTTTGTTCAAAATCGGCCTGTTTCCTTATATTTGGTTTTTAGACTTATGGTTTCATTACTTCAACAATAAGAAAGAGAATTTTCACTTTATAGTCCATTTTATAAAAAGCATTTTTACGACAAAAAAGCAAGGCTATAGCCTTACCAAAATTATGATTTTCGATGGAAAAATTTTTTGTTCAAAATCGGCCTGTTTCCTTATATTTGGTTTATGAGCCTTATGGTTTCATTACTTCAAGGATAGAAAGAGAATTTTCACTTTATAGTCCATTTTATAAAAAGCATTTTTACGACAAAAAAGCAAGGCTATAGCCTTACCAAAATTATGATTTTCGATGGAAAAATTTTTTGTTCAAAATCGGCCTGTTTCCTTATATTTGGTTTTTATGACTTATGGTTTCATTACTTCAATATAAAGAAGAATTTTCACTTTATAGTCCATTTTATAAAAAGCATTTTTACGACAAAAAAGCAAGGCTATAGCCTTACCAAAATTATGATTTTCGATGGAAAAATTTTTTGTTCAAAATCGGCCTGTTTCCTTATATTTGGTTTTTATGAGCCTTATGGTTTCATTACTTCAACAATAAGAAAGAGAATTTTCACTTTATAGTCCATTTTATAAAAAGCATTTTTACGACAAAAAAGCAAGGCTATAGCCTTACCAAAATTATGATTTTCGATGGAAAAATTTTTTGTTCAAAATCGGCCTGTTTCCTTATATTTGGTTTTTATGAGCCTTATGGTTTCATTACTTCAGGATAGTAAAGAGAATTTCACTTTATAGTCCATTTTATAAAAAGCATTTTTACGACAAAAAAGCAAGGCTATAGCCTTACCAAAATTATGATTTTCGATGGAAAAATTTTTTGTTCAAAATCGGCCTGTTTCCTTATATTTGGTTTTTATGAGCCTTATGGTTTCATTACTTCAACAATAAGAAAGAGAATTTTCACTTTATAGTCCATTTTATAAAAAGCATTTTTACGACAAAAAAGCAAGGCTATAGCCTTACCAAAATTATGATTTTCGATGGAAAAATTTTTGTTCAAAATCGGCCTGTTTCCTTATATTTGGTTTTTATGAGCCTTATGGTTTCATTACTTCAACAATAAGAAAGAGAATTTTCACTTTATAGTCCATTTTATAAAAAGCATTTTTACGACAAAAAAGCAAGGCTATAGCCTTACCAAAATTATGATTTTCGATGGAAAAATTTTTTGTTCAAAATCGGCCTGTTTCCTTATATTTGGTTTTTATGAGCCTTATGGTTTCATTACTTCAACAATAAGAAAGAGAATTTTCACTTTATAGTCCATTTTATAAAAAGCATTTTTACGACAAAAAAGCAAGGCTATAGCCTTACCAAAATTATGATTTTCGATGGAAAAATTTTTTGTTCAAAATCGGCCTGTTTCCTTATATTTGGTTTTTAAGCCTTATGGTTTCATTACTTCAAATAGAAAGAGAATTTTCACTTTATAGTCCATTTTATAAAAAGCATTTTTACGACAAAAAAGCAAGGCTATAGCCTTACCAAAATTATGATTTTCGATGGAAAAATTTTTGTTCAAAATCGGCCTGTTTCCTTATATTTGGTTTTTATGAGCCTTATGGTTTCATTACTTCAACAATAAAGAGAATTTTCACTTTATAGTCCATTTTATAAAAAGCATTTTTACGACAAAAAAGCAAGGCTATAGCCTTACCAAAATTATGATTTTCGATGGAAAAATTTTTGTTCAAAATCGGCCTGTTTCCTTATATTTGGTTTTTATGAGCCTTATGGTTTCATTACTTCAACATAGTAAAGAGAATTTTCACTTTATAGTCCATTTTATAAAAAGCATTTTTACGACAAAAAAGCAAGGCTATAGCCTTACCAAAATTATGATTTTCGATGGAAAAATTTTTGTTCAAAATCGGCCTGTTTCCTTATATTTGGTTTTTATGAGCCTTATGGTTTCATTACTTCAAATAGTAAAGAGAATTTTCACTTTATAGTCCATTTTATAAAAAGCATTTTTACGACAAAAAAGCAAGGCTATAGCCTTACCAAAATTATGATTTTCGATGGAAAAATTTTTGTTCAAAATCGGCCTGTTTCCTTATATTTGGTTTTTATGAGCCTTATGGTTTCATTACTTCAACAATAAGAAAGAGAATTTTCACTTTATAGTCCATTTTATAAAAAGCATTTTTACGACAAAAAAGCAAGGCTATAGCCTTACCAAAATTATGATTTTCGATGGAAAAATTTTTGTTCAAAATCGGCCTGTTTCCTTATATTTGGTTTTTATGAGCCTTATGGTTTCATTACTTCAACAATAAGAAAGAGAATTTTCACTTTATAGTCCATTTTATAAAAAGCATTTTTACGACAAAAAAGCAAGGCTATAGCCTTACCAAAATTATGATTTTCGATGGAAAAATTTTTGTTCAAAATCGGCCTGTTTCCTTATATTTGGTTTTTATGAGCCTTATGGTTTCATTACTTCAACATAGAAAGAGAATTTTCACTTTATAGTCCATTTTATAAAAAGCATTTTTACGACAAAAAAGCAAGGCTATAGCCTTACCAAAATTATGATTTTCGATGGAAAAATTTTTGTTCAAAATCGGCCTGTTTCCTTATATTTGGTTTTTATGAGCCTTATGGTTTCATTACTTCAACATAGAAAGAGAATTTTCACTTTATAGTCCATTTTATAAAAAGCATTTTTACGACAAAAAAGCAAGGCTATAGCCTTACCAAAATTATGATTTTCGATGGAAAAATTTTTGTTCAAAATCGGCCTGTTTCCTTATATTTGGTTTTTATGAGCCTTATGGTTTCATTACTTCAACAATAAGAAAGAGAATTTTCACTTTATAGTCCATTTTATAAAAAGCATTTTTACGACAAAAAAGCAAGGCTATAGCCTTACCAAAATTATGATTTTCGATGGAAAAATTTTTTGTTCAAAATCGGCCTGTTTCCTTATATTTGGTTTTTATGAGCCTTATGGTTTCATTACTTCAACATAAGAAAGAGAATTTTCACTTTATAGTCCATTTTATAAAAAGCATTTTTACGACAAAAAAGCAAGGCTATAGCCTTACCAAAATTATGATTTTCGATGGAAAAATTTTTGTTCAAAATCGGCCTGTTTCCTTATATTTGTTTATGAGCCTTATGGTTTCATTACTTCAACAATAAGAAGAGAATTTTCACTTTATAGTCCATTTTATAAAAAGCATTTTTACGACAAAAAAGCAAGGCTATAGCCTTACCAAAATTATGATTTTCGATGGAAAAATTTTTGTTCAAAATCGGCCTGTTTCCTTATATTTGGTTTTTATGAGCCTTATGGTTTCATTACTTCAACATAGAAAGAGAATTTTCACTTTATAGTCCATTTTATAAAAAGCATTTTTACGACAAAAAAGCAAGGCTATAGCCTTACCAAAATTATGATTTTCGATGGAAAAATTTTTTTCAAAATCGGCCTGTTTCCTTATATTTGGTTTTTATGAGCCTTATGGTTTCATTACTTCAACAATAAGAAAGAGAATTTTCACTTTATAGTCCATTTTATAAAAAGCATTTTTACGACAAAAAAGCAAGGCTATAGCCTTACCAAAATTATGATTTTCGATGGAAAAATTTTTGTTCAAAATCGGCCTGTTTCCTTATATTTGGTTTAAAAAGACTTATGGTTTCATTACTTCAAGGATAGTAAAGAGAATTTTCACTTTATAGTCCATTTTATAAAAGCATTTTTACGACAAAAAAGCAAGGCTATAGCCTTACCAAAATTATGATTTTCGATGGAAAAATTTTTTGTTCAAAATCGGCCTGTTTCCTTATATTTGGTTTTAAAAGACTTATGGTTTCATTACTTCAACAATAAGAAAGAGAATTTTCACTTTATAGTCCATTTTATAAAAAGCATTTTTACGACAAAAAAGCAAGGCTATAGCCTTACCAAAATTATGATTTTCGATGGAAAAATTTTTGTTCAAAATCGGCCTGTTTCCTTATATTGGTGGTTTTTATCTTACTTTCAATAAGAAAGAGAGAATTTTCACTTTATAGTCCATTTTATAAAAAGCATTTTTACGACAAAAAAGCAAGGCTATAGCCTTACCAAAATTATGATTTTCGATGGAAAAATTTTTTGTTCAAAATCGGCCTGTTTCCTTATATTTGGTTTTTATGAGCCTTATGGTTTCATTACTTCAACAATAAGAAAGAGAATTTTCACTTTATAGTCCATTTTATAAAAAGCATTTTTACGACAAAAAAGCAAGGCTATAGCCTTACCAAAATTATGATTTTCGATGGAAAAATTTTTGTTCAAAATCGGCCTGTTTCCTTATATTTGGTTTTTAAGCCTTATGGTTTCATTACTTCAACAATAAGAAAGAGAATTTTCACTTTATAGTCCATTTTATAAAAAGCATTTTTACGACAAAAAAGCAAGGCTATAGCCTTACCAAAATTATGATTTTCGATGGAAAAATTTTTGTTCAAAATCGGCCTGTTTCCTTATATTTGGTTTTAAGCTTATGGTTTCATTACTTCAAATAGAAAGAGAATTTTCACTTTATAGTCCATTTTATAAAAAGCATTTTTACGACAAAAAAGCAAGGCTATAGCCTTACCAAAATTATGATTTTCGATGGAAAAATTTTTGTTCAAAATCGGCCTGTTTCCTTATATTTGGTTTTTATGAGCCTTATGGTTTCATTACTTCAACAATAAGAAAGAGAATTTTCACTTTATAGTCCATTTTATAAAAAGCATTTTTACGACAAAAAAGCAAGGCTATAGCCTTACCAAAATTATGATTTTCGATGGAAAAATTTTTTGTTCAAAATCGGCCTGTTTCCTTATATTTGGTTTTTATGAGCCTTATGGTTTCATTACTTCAACAAAGAAAAAATTTTCACTTTATAGTCCATTTTATAAAAAGCATTTTTACGACAAAAAAGCAAGGCTATAGCCTTACCAAAATTATGATTTTCGATGGAAAAATTTTTGTTCAAAATCGGCCTGTTTCCTTATATTTGGTTTTTATGAGCCTTATGGTTTCATTACTTCATACAATAAAAAGAGAATTTTCACTTTATAGTCCATTTTATAAAGCATTTTTACGACAAAAAAGCAAGGCTATAGCCTTACCAAAATTATGATTTTCGATGGAAAAATTTTTGTTCAAAATCGGCCTGTTTCCTTATATTTGGTTTTTATGAGCCTTATGGTTTCATTACTTCAAGGATAGTAAAGAGAATTTTCACTTTATAGTCCATTTTATAAAAAGCATTTTTACGACAAAAAAGCAAGGCTATAGCCTTACCAAAATTATGATTTTCGATGGAAAAATTTTTGTTCAAAATCGGCCTGTTTCCTTATATTTGGTTTTTATGAGCCTTATGGTTTCATTACTTCAAATAGAAAGAGAATTTTCACTTTATAGTCCATTTTATAAAAAGCATTTTTACGACAAAAAAGCAAGGCTATAGCCTTACCAAAATTATGATTTTCGATGGAAAAATTTTTTGTTCAAAATCGGCCTGTTTCCTTATATTTGGTTTTAAATAGACTTATGGTTTCATTACTTCAACAATAAGAAAGAGAATTTTCACTTTATAGTCCATTTTATAAAAAGCATTTTTACGACAAAAAAGCAAGGCTATAGCCTTACCAAAATTATGATTTTCGATGGAAAAATTTTTTGTTCAAAATCGGCCTGTTTCCTTATTTTGGTTATGACTTATGGTTTCATTACTTCAAGGATAGTAAAGAGAATTTTCACTTTATAGTCCATTTTATAAAAAGCATTTTTACGACAAAAAAGCAAGGCTATAGCCTTACCAAAATTATGATTTTCGATGGAAAAATTTTTTGTTCAAAATCGGCCTGTTTCGTTATATTTGGTTTTTATGAGCCTTATGGTTTCATTACTTCAACAATAAGAAAGAGAATTTTCACTTTATAGTCCATTTTATAAAAAGCATTTTTACGACAAAAAAGCAAGGCTATAGCCTTACCAAAATTATGATTATCGATGGAAAAATTTTGTTCAAAATCGGCCTGTTTCCTTATATTTGGTGTTAAAAAGACTTATGGTTTCATTACTTCAAGGATAGTAAAGAGAATTTTCACTTTATAGTCCATTTTATAAAAAGCATTTTTACGACAAAAAAGCAAGGCTATAGCCTTACCAAAATTATGATTTTCGATGGAAAAATTTTTGTTCAAAATCGGCCTGTTTCCTTATATTTGGTTTTTATGAGCCTTATGGTTTCATTACTTCAACAATAAGAAAGAGAATTTTCACTTTATAGTCCATTTTAAAAAAGCATTTTTACGACAAAAAAGCAAGGCTATAGCCTTACCAAAATTATGATTATCGATGGAAAAAATTTTTGTTCAAAATCGGCCTGTTCCTTATATTTGGTGTTAAAAAGACTTATGGTTTCATTACTTCAACAATAAGAAAGAGAATTTTCACTTTATAGTCCATTTTATAAAAAGCATTTTTACGTCAAAAAAGCAAGGCTATAGCCTTACCAAAATTATGATTTTCGCTAGAAAAACTTTTTTTTTCAAGATCGGCCTGTTTCATTATATTAGGTTTTAGGAAGCCTTATGGTTTCATTACTTCAAGGATAAGAAATATAATTTTCTCTTTATAGTCCTTTTAATGAAAAGCATTTTTACGTCAAAAAAGCAAGGCTATAGCCTTACCAAAATTATGATTTTCGCTGGAAAAATGTTTTGTTCAAAATCCGCCTGTTTCCTTATATTTGGATATAAAAAGGCTTGTGGTTTCATTACTTCAAGGATAATAAAGAGATTTTTCACTTTATAGTCCATTTTATGAGAAGAATTTTTACGACAAAAAAGCAAGGCTAAAGCCTTACCAAAATTACGATTTTCGACAGAAAAAAATTTTGTTCAGAATCGGCCTGTTTCCTTATATTTAGATATAAAAAGAAATGTGGTTTCATTACTTCAAGGATTTGAAAGAGAACTTTCACTTGATAGTCCATTTTATGACAATAATTTTTACGACAAAAAAAGAAGGCTATAGCATTACAAAAATTATGATTTTCGCTAGAAAAACTTTTATATTCAAGATCGGCCTGTTTCATTATATTTGGTTTTTAAAAGCTTTAAGGTTTCATTACTTCGATGATAAGAAAGGGAATTTTCATTTTGTAGTCCATTTTATGAAAAGCATTTTTCCGACAAAACAGCATGACTATAGTCTTACCAAAATTATGATTTTGGGACAAAAATGTTTTTTTCAAAATCGGTATTAACCGTTACATTTTGTTAAAAGCCTGGTGGTTTAATTATTTCAAAAATAAGAAGGAAAGTTTTTGACTTGCAGTCAGTTTATGAAAAGCATTTTTGAACAAGTGTTTTGCGGTACAAAACTTTACAATGGGTAGATAAAGTGGAACTAGTTTTTTGCATACTTAAGTACCTTTTTCGTCCGACTCTCCTCAGAGTATACAAACGTCAGAAAATAACCAAAAGCTGACAGAAAAAATAGCCAGTTGCGGATCAAAAGCACTACAGAGTGATAAGCAGAGCGCGTGATTGGTTATAATTGACCAATCAGCGTTACTTAACACCTAACTTTAGAAAAGCATTTTCCGATAAAACAACAAGTCTTACCAAATTAAGGATTCTCGCCCAAAAAGTTTTTTGTTCACAATTGGCTCTAGTAATTACATTTAGACATTAAAAGCCTCATGGTTTCATTATTTCAAGAATAAGAAAGAAAGTTTTAGACTCACAGCTCATTTTATAGACATCATTTTTCTGTTATAAAATAAAAGCTATGGCCTTGCCAATAGAAAGATTTTTGCTTAAAAACTTTTTCCTTTGAAATTAGCGTTAGCCATTTATTTGGACCATAAAAGCTTATGGTTTCACTTTTCGGGAATTAGAAAGGAAGTTTTTGGCTTATATGCCACTCTACAGACATTTATTTACGTGTCAAAACACCAAGGCTAATATGATAATGTTAGTCAAAGGTTTTCTTGTACTAAATTATTACAATTCTAAATATTTAATTTATGAAAGTTTACTGATCAATTTAGTTTACTTTTAATGATTAACATAGTTAAATAGCTAGAAAAAGATTTCTCATTTATTATCTTTATAAGAATTACTTTCCTGAGAGAACAGTAAAGCCAGGGTATTGTGAAGGGGACTTTTTGATCGAAAGCGCTCTTTATTAATGTCGTCTGGTCTGAATAGTCCATTATGCAACGTCGTGGAAAAAATCTCTCTTCAGGAAACTAGTTGTGCGGCAATCCTATTAAGTTTCAAAGTTTATGATGAAAGGCATGGACAGAGCTTTGCAGGTTGACTGATACTTAAAGTTGGATTGTCTTTATGGAAGCAATGACCTTCCTACTGGCCTTGTTTTTTAGTCAGGACATTTCTCAAGCTGAGAAAATCACCATTATCCTAACAAGCGTGGAAAGTCTCCATGGCTGGGCAAGGCTACGACGCATTTTCATTCCACAGACAGCCTATTACCTAAGTGTTGCCCTCCTAATAACGCAACTGGGAACTGCGTAACAACTTAGTTCTCACAGCTGTGGCAAATCGGAATACACGCTTTTTTTATAATGAACCCACCTCAGGGCCTAGTTCCAAACGTTCCTTATTCGTAGACCTCAAATCATCAGATTTTAGTACCAAAAGTTCTTTAAGATTTCCTTAAGTTCTCACATACTCTCGGTGCTTTGAGTACAATAAGCCTTAACACTTAATAGAGAGAGGGGCGAGACAGCATATGCGGGAACTACCCAATGAAGCACTTGACGCACGAATAACAAACAATTATTTTAGTTCTTGATGCTTGCAGTTATAAAAGATTTTCAAATCGAAAAATTCCTTAGGGATTTCGTTTTTAGTTGTATAAGTTCTTTAAATATTTTGGCCTTCTACATGTAGGTTCCTTATAAAGTGGTTCCTTATAAAAAAGCGTGTTAATGAAACCTTCCACTGTGCCGTCCATTCAACTACCAGCATGGGACGCTGTTAGTATACAGGAGTAACACGTCTAAATAATCCATAGAAGATTTGAAAAATATTGACTTTGCTGACTGAAAAAAGCGTTGGTGAGGAAAAATTTCTTATTCTTGCATTTCTAGTCAATAAAAACTACGGAAAGTCGGAATGACTCTGTATATGAGGACTGAATTACAAATGGGGGTAAATTAACTTCATGATTGGGGGCTAGGGTCACGCATTATTGGGTCTTTGAAACGGAGCCTTAGAAAGAAGGAGCAGATGAAGAACATATAAACAGGTTGGATGCGACGCATTAAGAGGCAACATCAGTCCTCAATGGCAAAGGAAACTGGCCACAGGAAGAAAACATAACCTACATCAGCACTGCGCACGAGGTGCAAATGACTGTGAAAGGGAAGAGGTGGAAAACACGGTAAAAGGAGTGCACTAAGGAAAGCATGGCGGAAAGAGGAGCAGAAGCGGAGGATGTGGAAGATAGGGCTGGATGAAGAAGCAAAACTCATGTCCCTGACCCGGAGATAATAGATGGTTGCATGGACCCTTTGGCCTCTAAACTAGGGCTGATGTTGGGGCCCAGACCTTGTTTGGTAAGTCCACATGAGAACATAGTGAAGCTTAATTAACTAATTGATTATAACAGCATGCATGTAATTAGGTAATTTGAATCATAATGCTAAAAAAGGCATCGCTTCGGAAATGGAAATAGTTACCAAAATATATAAATATTGGTGCTCGTCGTAGAGACGAAAGCTAGTTGCAGTAGAGAGAAGAGAGTTGGTTGTAGTAGTAAAAGTATATGAAAATGGAATAGTTGCTAGAGTTGAAAGAAATGGTGATTTTCCTCTGCGTCTTCTTCTTTTGATCTCGTCCATCTTTGAGCATTGGAGTAGGGGCACCACTAGAAATAGCGGTCCCAACACTACACATTATGGGGTCTTCCTCCAAAATACGAATAAAATAATCAACTTAATATACAGTTTCAATGGTACATACAGAATACCAAGCGAAGAAAGTCGGGAAGACATAGAGTTTTGGCTAATTTAATAACAAGAAAACGCTTCGAAGCATTGCAACTTGGCCATGAGCACCTCGGATAGGCGTCTAGGATTCTAATATCCTAAAGCAGAAAAGACAAGCAAAACACGGCAACAGCAACAGACACAGTCATTGCAGAAGTGCTCTTCGATGCAGACGAGGGTTGAGATTTCGACTTGACAAACCGGATGCGGTCCTCTTCGCCGATAATCAACGGTGATTCTGTTTTGATGTATTCAGCAACCATTGAAGACGCCACATTTCCGGGATGCCGCTTGATCACGTGGTTCACGAATACTTGGTAATTGTCTCCACCATCACCAAGAAACGAGGAAATCATCACCTATGGAGAAGGGGAACACACTGCAGTCTCTGGAGCGGACATGGATATGCCTTGTAGTTAGCCCCAGTGTTCTAATGGGAACGTAACAATTGTTCAAAGATATTACATGCAATTGACTTCAAACGTAAAACATCTAAAATCAGGCTACAATAAATGGTTTAAGGTAGAATGTACACGGTAGAGCGATGAGCAATGATGCGACTAAAGTTGACAGATACAAAAATACGTGCAGTATATCTACGAGTGCGTCTCATTAGTAATTAAGTGAATTTACAGGACTTTCAAAAAAGGAACAAGAACTGTTTTTGACAATTTTGTGGAAATTTGGGTAGAGCGGCATAATGCATTTAAAAAGCCCGTATTAGTTTCTGGTTAATTGTCACTGAAGCAGGTTAGCAAGACGATTTTCGCGCAGTAACAGGAATTAAAGCATAACTAAATTGAAGGCAACTAGCCTTAGCTACCTCCCATATATAGATACTTGACACTCGACACTTGAAGTGACACCCAGAGGCCAGTTTCTCCAAGTCATTTTTTATCAAAAGTACCAAAAACAATAGCAAATGATAACAAGATGACAAAAAGGCTTTGTTGAAGACTGGGAGAGACTCTGCCCACAAACCCGACAAAATATTTGTCCCTAGACAGGAATAATAAGAATTTGGAGATTATTTCGTTCTTGACGTGAAAATTCCAAGATGGGATTGTATGTCAGCCTCATCATCGGCTGTGGGTGATACCACCTGATCCTGAATCAGATGTTTGCAGCCGCAAAGACAAAGACCAGCCGCAAGGTCAAGCCGCAAAGACCAGCCGCAAGGTCAAGCCGCAAAGACCAGCCGCAAGGACAAGCCGCAAAGACCAGCCGCAAGGACAAGCCGCAAAGACCAGCTGCAAAGACCAGCCGCAAAGACCAGCCTCGCGACCTTGCGCAACCATTGAGCAAGTCAAGTGGATGACTACGACAAGAGCCAATGTCCACCAACGGAATAGGCCAACAATTGCGCAACAAATGTTTGCCAAGCCAACGGCTTGTACTACATCTGTTACGACGAAAGAGGACCGAGTATTCAAGAAATGCTACGCTTAATAAAAGAACCAACCTTGTACACAGCCGTTTTATTAACCGGCTCATATTTTGGCACCCTACACTGGGAACACCTCACGCGACATTCAACGATTCTACTGTTCTCTGGTCTGCTCATGTCGTAACTGACGTGAATCCCTAAAGAAAAGCAGACACCGACAATCAGAACATCATTGGAGATTACTGCTCATAAGAGATCTCAGCTAAAAGCCTTAGGACGCAGCAATAAAATCCTTAGGACTACCCGTTTACAAAAGCATCCCCTATTGAAAAAATATCATGAATCCTCTTTAGATTCGATATTCCACAATCGATGCCTGTCTAAGACTAAAACATCTAATGCTTGAGTACATCTAAATGAGCTTTTCTTAGTAGTTTGCAAAAAGACTCACTATGCCAGATGGCAATTTCATAGTGATCAAACTTCACGTAAATCTTTGCTCTATGTTACCTGAAACCTGCAGAAACTTTCCACTAGGGGAGGTTGGGTTCCAACTGGTCACTCCAAATTCTAGAGCTTGAAGGAGGTGTTCTCCCTTGATTTCGATTATATCAGCTGTGTTTCCAAACGGCAAAACGGTCAGAAGGTCACCATACGTTATTGTTTCTAAAACAGAAACGCGTCACATGACGTTGTCAAACGATTTCAGGTCATCGAAAAATAAGAGACAGGCAACTGAGCCATTTCCTTCGCTCGTATAAACTGTAATCGATCGATCTATGTTAAAGAAACTGCACGCGTGTTAGACCCAGTGGAACATCAAATTTACAAAACGAATCGATAATTTTTTTAATCAAAATTGCAGAACATCAGCTTCCACTTTCAAGACCTCCTTCACCCCAATGAAAGGATTTACCATTTGGCTTTTTGTCGATCGAGGTCCTAATGCCACCGCCATTCCAAATTGCAATGCCAACGTCCGCCCACTTCGACTCATCAGGTTGCTTTGCGTTGGTGTGTACCAGTGCATCCAAAACCAGATTGGCCAGGTTGCACTCCTTCAAGCGGCAAGATTTCCTCTCTCCATCCAGAAAGACGTGGGTTTGCCCGAGAGAAACCTTCAACAAAAATAAGGTCTGAGCTTATATTTGCTTAATCTACGAAATAGCTTGGAACTCAATTCCTTCTCTATGAGGACAAAGTGGAAAGCAAGGAGATTTCATTTCTTCAATTGAAGCAGCTTTTACAAACTAACTGTATGTCAAAGCACTTTTGACTTTTTATCTTATAACTGTAGATTCAATGAAAATATGAATACATTCTAATGGAATTTAGAGTCTCTCCATCCAGAAAGACGTGGGTTTGCCCGAGAGAAACCTTCAACAAAAATAAGGTCTGAGCTTATATTTGCTTAATCTACGAAATAGCTTGGAACTCAATTCCTTTTCTATGAGGACAAAGTGGAAAGCAAGGAGACTTCATTTCTTCAATTGAAGCAGCTTTTACAAAGTAACTGTATGTCAAAGCACTTTTGACTTTTTATCTTATAACTGTAGATTCAATGAAAATATGAATACATTCTAATGGAATTGCAACCTTCTATCAAAAAAGGTTTTTACGTATTGTGCATTTAAGCAAGCAACCATTTGAAAACGAATAATAAAAGGAAATCGGTTTTCGCCACTTGCCTCTAAATATCTTTTCATAAAATTTTTTAAGATATTGTTGTTGCTTTTGCTAAATAAAATCTAAGTATGATTTCAAAGTTTGATTATCGGCAACGGGAATGATGTCATCTTATGGCTTTTGAATTGCTTTCCGCCGCAAACAGAAAAATTACATAAAAGGAGAAACCAAGAAAGCATTCGCATAGATATAACACACCATAAAAATGGGAAAACCAAATTGACTAGAAACTTTAAACCACCTACTCAGTAACAATTGCTAACGCAATCATGGCAGTTTCAACCCCTCACCTGTGAAGCATTTCGCACAGTCCCAGACATGCTTTGCACCTTTTTAAGCACCACTGGATCCTCAACATATGAACTATTAAGCAGGATGGGGTTGCCACTGTATGAGATCAAGTTGCCTTTATCGTCGAACCTGAGCTTCAAGTTACCTAGATACTTTCCGAATGTAAAATCCTGGACAACAGGAATCTTCTTTGATGGATTGGCAGTAGGAACCACAATCTGTGGGTACTTTCCGTACGGTTTATCGTTTGAAGGTGGAGTCCCTGGAACACAAACAGCAAAATATGACTATGATTTTTATGAATAGTTATTACTGATTACAGTTTCTCTATCTTAAAGAAACGACTGTAAAAGTAAAAGCTTCGTTATCACCGAAAGTAGCTTTCCATCCTTCCCATAAACTTGATTACGCATGGCAGCACATATAAAATTGCATTCCATTTACAAACGTTGCAACAGCATGGACCAACAATAAACAAATAATAATAGCATGGAGTGTGCAAAGACTTATAGATAGATAGACCATGGAATATAGATAGATATAGATGTCACATCTAATTAATTTTCAGCGTTCAAGCAGCATTTTGTGAAGAAGCTCCTCTCAAGAGGATTGATATAAGTTGTAAGGCTCTCGATCAAATCTCACGTTATCTTTCAAAATTTTGTTTGCAAATGAGAGTATTAATAGAGCAAATAGTCAAGATGATGGATACCAATAGGTAGAACAATTTGACAAAATTTTCTTTGCGTCATTGCAATACGTCTACATCTGTTATTTCTGTTGCATCTGTTGCAACAAATGCTTACCCGTGTACATAAACGTATTCGTATGCCCACCAACAACAACATCAACATCTGCGACATTCTTCGCTATGTTGATATCGATATCGATCCCAGCATGCCCCACTGCAATGATTATATCCACGCCTTGACCTTTGAGCTTTGCGGCCTCCGTTTTCACAGCCGCAACTTCATCCATAAACGTGATCTTTTTTCCTGGTGATGATAGCCTAGTGAATAGAGAAAAATTTTTATACTCTGTTTCTCAAGTGATTGCTTCGTATAAATCTTGCCTCGCTTTCACTTTGATTATGCGCAATCAGGTTGCCACAACGTCAGCGTAGGTAACCCAGTTAAACCTGAAATAAAGTATCGTAAACCCTCGAAAAAGCCCCCCCCCCCTCGTATAAGCCCCAACCCTAGAACTACAAATTTTCAATAAGCCCCCCGCCTCGAATAAGCCCCCTCGATTTGTTAATTTTTGACTCCTGAGGTTGTCTTTAGCATTTTAGTGAATTACCACAAATATTCATATTTTTGTTAATAATTTAATCAAATTTTACTTTATACTAAATGTAACTATAGATTATTTTTAATATTATGACAAGAAAGAAATTTCAAAAATTATCTTTTTTGTGTGGAATGTTTCAGGTAATTTTATAAGCCTCCTCCTCGAATAAGCCCCCCCCCCCTCGAATAAGCCCCCATTCAAAAATATATAAAAAAAATAAGCCCCCAGGGGGCTAATTCGAGGATTTACGGTATTGTCGATCCATTTTTCCTGCAAATCCGATTAGCCGATACTTGAATGGTGTCAAACTGAACTCAGTAGTTGATTCTCAACACAAGAGCTTTCATATGTCTTCTGATCGAGTGACGACACCACGTGGATTGAAATGAGCAAACTGCTTCTTCTATGACGTATACAGTTTTCATACTTCCGACTAAAACTGGCCTTTTGGGCGGTTCTTTGTGGCCAAACACGGCTGCACCCGTGCAAGCTCAAATTCTCAATAATTTGAAGCATAAAAAAAATTCAGAAGCCATTGTTTCAGCATTAAAATATTGACCAAACAACTATTTACCTATTTACTCTAACCAAACAAAGCAAAACCTATTGTTCGCCGTTAACAAGATCTGAAGGGAAACCTTGCACATGTAATCAGCTTTTGATAATGCAAATGAAACTCGTGCATCTTCTAGATTAGGATAAGTGGCAAACTGAGTGTGCAGAATTTGTGTGTGCACAAAATCAGGTTTAGGGGAGGATTACAGGATCAATTATATACCGAGCTGGGAAGGACTAGCCTAGCATTCCGACAGGAACGAGGCACATGGACATTTAAGCGCCAGGAGCACCTACCTGACACCCTGTCAAAGCATGCCTGTGTCCAAAGCCAAGGCCATTCATGAGCTTATCCCCTGCCAAACAGGTCACAATGGTTAACCCAACATTTCCGCAAACACTTCTACGGGGGGCCCCCGCCCACCTAAAGAATGGCCAAGCGTGAAGCGAAATGATGAACGAACAACACAGATGATTGTTAAGAAAACCTTCTTACCACGTCGTTTCCTTTATTATGTATCCAATCACACCAACTTTTTTGCCACTTAGTGTGAAAACCTGACTCTTTTTGAATATTGTGTCCCTCTGTGGCCAAAGAGGCTCCTTTGATACATCCATGTTGGCACAAACCAGCGAGAAATTGGCAGCCTTAACAAAGGGAAGCAGGCCAGTGACACGGTTGTCAAACTCATGATTGCCAAATGCCTAAAAAATAAATTGCATGTAAAGCCGTTGCTCGTGGTATCAACTATGCATTAGAACTTCACAACATTCATAACATTGATTTTTGGCAATGCATGAATCGCTACACACAAATTTTGTTTACTTCAAAAAACAGAGCGGATAGACGCCGTAAAAACTTTCATCATACTAATACGGTTGAAAAGTCGAAAACACTTCTCACTAAAACGTGCAGTAGTATCGAGGTATCTATGAGCGCTGTTTTTTACTCACAGCTCTACGAACCAATTTGAATTGTTAAACCAACCGGTTTGACGCAAATGAAAGACGTGGTGCATAGAAAAAGAGAAATGCTATCTATTATTGTATGGCTTAGAAGCCTAGCACCCCCTTGCGTATCACAAATAAACCGATCAAATCAAGATCATTTAACATCTTAATGAATGAAGAAACTTCAAGGTTTTGTCTTTCTGTCGAAAGGAAAGCAGTGTCGCATTTCTACCAAAGCCTCTAGATTTTTGCTTGCTGTTCATGCTTGAGGAAGGCTCCAGCTTTACTTGACGTCATTTTGTGTCGAATATTTTAGTTCACGTGCGAGCAGTTGCTGAAAAGATGTCCAAAAATGCGAAAAATGACACGGCGATTCGACGTGCAATAAATCCAGCGCGAGGTTGACTTGGCCACCAGAATTCGTTTTTCTGAGAATGAACGAAAACTGCCAGCTAAAATGGGTTGTCTGTCCAACTCTGCTCCTCCGCAGCGTTCTTGTCAGTTGTTGTGAACAGCAGCTTTTCAGCATGTCTTGTAAGATGCACTTTGAAGGAGAGATGAAAGGTTCTTGCATTCTTGCATTCAGCAAGCCGGCTTTTACTTGTTTTCATTGCGGAGGCAACAAAGGTGTTGGGAACTGATGTGGTTCGCCACGACAATAACTTCATTCAATTTAGTTCTCTGTTAGCTGATTATAGTGATTCTCTTCCCCTCTGCATTTTTAATCAAAGCCTTTGAAAATCAACCCTACAATCCTGGACAAACTTTTAGAGACTAGACAATTTTTGTCTCAAATTTCATGCGCTTCAGGACTATTTATTCGACATTGAATTGTGGAAGAGGGAAAAGTTGTTATCAAAAGAAGTCAACATAAACTTTCTCTGCAGTCTCAACTTTTTTGTCTTGGATTGTAGATGAACTTTAGAAGCAGAATGAACAAGGTTGCTTCGGGAATGTGCGATCAAAAGTTCTCAGGGCCAGCGAAATGCGGGTTCAAACTTTGGTTCAAACTATCTTTTAATGCAAAAAGGTTTTTCCTAGAATGAAGGAACAAAAAGAAAACCGTTTTCAAGTAGAAGGGAGATAGTGTCATTAATTTTACCCCAACAACGGTACTTTACATCCCTGCAGTCTTTATCTTTTTTTAGCGTTATCTTTATACGATATATCAACGAAATACGATCCACAATCCACAATCTTTCTCTCCGGTTCGTTCACAACCTTCAATCCGATACTTCGATCCGATAATCGATACTTCTCAATCCTACCCGTCCCACGTGCGGTTGTGGTCGTTTTCAATAGCAACAACAACATAAGTCTTGACATAACGATAATAATAGTCAGAATATTTACAACAGATAGGTCAGATATTTTGCATTACTCTGATGTGTTCCAAATTTTCCTTACCAGCAAGCATGGTGATTATCAATCCCTTTCATTTTAGCTTTTCAAAAACATCCACATCCATTCACTTTCGAAAACAAATCGTCAGCCCTTGTTCGCGAGATGCATTCTCTATAAAAGTCCTACTAATCTACAGTTAATCGGAATCTGAACATGTTAAAACAATCTTCAAAGAGAGGAAATGAGATACGACACAACCTGAGTAAACAAAGCCACGCTCACCATTGCATCGTAGCCAAGGTCATTCATGAATGTGCTCGCCTCGAGCCCCTTGTACACATTGAACCAAAGGGTTCCTTGAAACTGATCTCCGCCATCGAGAAGAAGTACATTCTGGTCGCTCCTTCGGATTTGCTCAATAACTGTCTTCCGCCTTGCAACGCCCCCAAAGCATTTGTTTGCGGCTGCGTCCACGCTCGTGCACTTGCCACCGTACTTGTTCGTCTGCTCAACTCTTGCGTGGACGTCGTTCGTATGAAGGATTGTCAAGTTGAAGTCTGCATTGACAGTTGAACAAAAAACTGCTAACGACACAAGCACAAGGAACTGCATGATGAATGCTGCCTGTTGCGAAGAAATTTTTGGCCTAACGTACTGGCAACTTCCAAACAGGAGTCGAAAGAGGGTCGTTGAAACGAGACGGGGGTCGACTTGAAGGAAAACACCATTCTACTGCCTCTGTGGAGGAGATAGATCCCACATGGAAACACTAGTATTGAAGGTACTTGACATTTTCTGAACAATCTTCAGTAGCTTTTATAGCTCCCAGAATTCTTTATCGGACTATGTATACCCTAGAATTCAAAAGGTATATCATTATATCATTCCCTTCGTAAATCGGACGAGAAAACCAGGAAAAAGAATTACAGACCGATGAGTGTATTGCCAACAAAGGGATTCGAGAAACCATAGTCAATAAAAATACTCTATTGACTATGGAGAAACAAACATGACCCCCTTATAGAAAAACTAGATTGTAACGTATTCAGCCAGTGATGGGGCCCAGACCCTTTTTGGTAAATTCACATCGTCACGGCAGCACGCAGTGTATTTTTATCATCTAATTGATAATAACAGCTGTAATTACGTAATTTGAATACTGATGCTAGTGAAGAAATCGCTTCGGAAGTCACCAATACATATAAACCATGGTGCTCGTAGTAGAGACGAAAGCTAGTTGCAGCAGAGAGAGAGAGTTGGTTGCAGTAGTAATGAAAATGGAATAGTTGATAAAGAGTTTAAAGAAATTGTGGTTTATCTCTGCATTTTCTTCTTTTGATCTCGTCCATCACTGAACATTGGGACAGGGGCACCGCTAGAAAAAGCGCTCCCAACAGCTAGTAAGCATTGTGTTTGTTGTTAACAAATACTTGCAAAATGGGCAAGAGAGAGTTATAATTAATGGGTAATTCAGTAACTACAAACAACTCTTCCTTGGTGTTGCACAAGGATCAAGGATCAGTTCTTGATCCTTTGTTCTTTAACATGTAAGTAGATGATTCACTGCTTTCCTTGATGGATACGGATATCTGCAATTATGGAGAGTTTTGTCCGCACTCTCTATGGTTCGTCGTAAAAAATCCTGTTGCCTATGACAATATCTGCAATTAAATTACGCGGATGAAACAACCATATCTGCGTGTGATAAAAGTATTTTATGGAGTTAAATACAAACAAATGTAATTTACTCATTCTTGGCAAAAGTTCTAATCAGCAGGTCACATTTAATGTAAGAGATTCCATCAAAGCAAATGTAGAAGAAGAAAAGCTAATGTATGTTGTGTTAGACAAAAGACTGAGGTTCGAGATGCATACGAGTAAGTTGTGTAAGAAGGCCAGTAGCAAGGTCCCCGTCCTTGCTCGCATACCTGAATATGTGGAACTCGTAAACAAAAAATCGTAATGAGAGCTTTTGTAATTAGCCAATTTCAATATTGTTCATTGGTCTGGATCATCCACAGTGGGAATCTGCATAATTAGTTTAATAGGATACACAAAAGAGCCCTGAGAATTGCCTACAAGGACAATGACTTCAAAGCTCTGCTACAAAAAAGGTCCCGGTAAGTAGACATGTAAAGCACTTGCAAAATCTTATGATTAGAATGTTTAAAACAACGAATTCACTTTCTGGCTGAGTGAACTTGATAGAATTCACCAAGCGGGCAGAGTTTAACATTATGGGTTCGACCCAGTCGACTCAGTATGTGAAAATCAATCGTTCTTGTTCAACCTACCTAGATCAAATTACGGGAAACCTACATAAATATGAAACCTACCAAGACCCGCACGAGGAAAAAGCGGGGATTATCAATTTAGAAAAAAGTAGGAGAATTTACAGATCACCCGATATTCTGGTCCAATCACACATTAATAGGCCTAACAACAATCACCATGATGGAGAATGGCTATGTGGACTTGAACAAAGAGAACTTTTAATGGAACATGGCAGCTGTTAGATAAAATAACATGCCTGTTCATGTTGTAATTCGTAACTCCATTTTGAAACCTTATGCTATGCTTGAGCAAATTTCTCCCGTGTGCGGCGGTAAACTCGTAAGCAATTTGCCTTTTCGGGCTGAAAGTAAAATTTCTAACATGTTTGATATTTTTTGGCACGCGTGCCATTTTGTTCACTGTGTGCGGTGGCGAAAGCAATTTTCCTTACGCTCGAAAAGTTATACGCATGCGCTGGTTTCGATTTGAAAAATGGCGGACTCAGAAGAAGAACAACACCAGACTGAGGAAATGCTACTGCTGACTCTTTTGCTTCAGCGTAAACGTCGCCGTAGGTTGAAAGCATCGAACAGGAATACATGGACTAGCCCATGGATATTAAGGAGAGCAAACCATGGCGTATTTGCTAACTTGCTGAAAGAACTTGACGCTGAAGATCCCGAGAAATTCCGTCTCTTCCATCGACTTGGAAGGGAACATTTCGAGGAGGTATTGTCAAGAGTTGCCCCGCTTATCCGGAAGAAAGAAACACAAATGCGTCCATCCATCAATAAATTAAGTGAATTGAGCGCATGCGTATAACTTTTCGAGCGTAAGGAAAATTGCTTTCGCCACCGCACACAGTGAACAAAATGGCACGCGTGCCAAAAAATATCAAACATGTTAGAAATTTTACTTTCAGCCAGAAAAGGCAAATTGCTTACGAGTTTACTACCGCACACGGGAGAAATTTGCTCAAGCAAAATGGCAAGAATGACACTTTTCTTAGGTAAAATTCTCTCGTGTGCGCCTAGCATTAGTCTATCTTAGTCTTTGAAATCTTAATAATGCGAATCGTCTTCCCTGCCATTATACTGACTTGGATCTTGTCATAAGAAGATACTCAAACCATACAAAATGTCAACTGCAAACTTACTCTACAACATTTCGACGCGATATCTTTTCTCCAAACTCTTTGCCACAACTTTGTAGGAAAGCAAGCAAGTGATGTTTCCCGCCAACGGTCATTTGCTTCTCGGCTTTATCACGTGATACAGCCAGTCATAACCCTTGTTGACCTACTGATTGTTACCTATCCCCATGACGACAAGCGATTGATTGCAGCTATTGTGAATGGTTGCTTGGCAACGGGAAATAGTGACGAAATAGAGTTACCGAGCTAAGTTACAAGGCTCACGAGGCTTTTGCGTCTGCGAGCTTCTGCAACCAGTACGGGGGACTGTGTTGGTTTCCAAGCTCATCCCATCAACTTAGGACTGACTCCCCCGTTTCAAGCCGGTTCCCTAACCCCCAAATTTCCAATCCGAAGCGACCAAGTGTCTGAATTTGCTTGACTCTTCTTAAAACTAAGGCATTCAAGAGGTTTGAACAAATTTTTCGTGAAATGAACCCTAAAATTGCGAGAAACAGCAGGAAAATACAATTTTTGCATACTTGGATACTTTTTTATAAGACACTCTTCAGAGAATGCCAACGTTTGATTAATCCTTCAAGCCTTTTTTCTGCAGTAAAGTTTAGGCACATGCAGGTGGACGGAAGAAAAACAGCCTGAATTTTTCTTGAACTCTGGTCCATTTCTTTACGGTTTTCATTTTTCACTATTGTCCTCATTTTTCTTCTTGAAGTGTTTCTCTTCTTTAACTCTGACTACCAAATACTATATTATTCATGAAATTCGATGCTGCGTCGCCAGAACCTTTTAGAAGATGTGTTTGCGTGCTGCAGATGCACAAAATGAGATTTCATCCTTCCTGTCCCTTTCTTGTCCATCAACGGATACAGCTGCTGATAGTACGCACACTTGAGGGAGGGGCTTACTTTATATTGCTTGGACAACGCTATTGTCAGAGTTCGCAACTCAATTGTTCTTTATAATATTGTTTCACGTTATAACGCTTCTAATTTCTGGTTGTCCAATATGTCTCGGGGAAACACATGCTGCTTATAACAAAATTTTTCTTGCTCCATCAACTATCCCATTTTCTATATTTATTTTGTTATAGGTTCGTTGTCGGTAACTCTTACTCAAAATTGGATCTAATTTGGATAGCCCGCTTTGCTTTCGCTGTTTGTATTCCAAAATAAATGAAATGTACCCACATCAATAAAATGCTTTGGTTCAGTGACCTCACAACCTCCTGGGGGACTGAAAAAAGGGAATGTCAACTTTCTTATCTTCACCCCAACAAATCGATTCTGCTCGTAGCATGAACGATTCATTGAAACCTGCTTCGCTACCGTAGATGCATTGCTCAGTTATTGACCTTTAGGCAACCTAAAGCCTAGTGAATCTTCTTTACTACAACATGAAGCATAACCATGAAGAGGACACTATTCATAAAGCATCACATATAATTCTCATTTAACAAGGCTTTATTCTGGAAATACATAATTCAAGATGATTCATTTGGTCATCTTAAATCAAACAAACTGTTGAATGGTTAATGTCACAAAATCGTCTATTTGCGAATGAAGATTAAGGTCTATTTGGTAAAATTAACAGTTTACTAAACACGAAGCTTAAATCAAACACGTTTAATATAAAATACAATTACAAAATCTTACATACATATATACTCTAGGAAAACAGATAGTCTAAACAAATTACCAGCTGGTACCATTTGGGACCCTACTCAAGATTTTCCAGCCCGTTCTTTTCTTTGGTCTGAGTGGAAACTTGCTTCTCTTTGAAGCAAGGCCTTTGCAAACCTCCTTCGTAAAGGACCCTCGCTTCACCTCAGTGTGGAACTGTCCCTCAAAATTTCCCGCAGGTTTGTACCGGGCAACGACGTACGTGCATGGGACCCCGTCGTGGCTGCCCGTCGCTTTACCAATGCCGAGGAGCCGGCTTGACGACCAGACGACTTGTGTAAAGTGCCCGGTCGACATTGTGAACTTTCCGTCTTCGAAGTCGTAACCGGGTTGGCAAACCTCTTCGTACCTGAGTGAAAAAAGCAACCTCTCCAGATCTAGCAAGCTTTAAGATGATTAATGGAGAACAATTTAATGCAATTCAAGCGCGCTTCATCGCGCATGATTGAACAAAGAGCCAGCCTTGGCAGTAGTGCGACCAAAGTAAACAGTTTTAACGGAAATCTTCGTCTTCTTGCCAATCTTTAGCCAGTGCAGGCACTAAAGAGCGACAGGGTTTTCATGATCCTTCCCATTATTAATTTACTATACCCTGCAAACTGGTTTCCTAATAAAAGTCGCATTTTACGAATGCCTCAGTGGTTCCTAACTTTTTCTCATTTCCTATCCTAGTGCCAACAAGCTCGAATTTTGACGACATAACATAAAACACCTCCATAAATTACTCCCATAAACGCAAAATCGCCTGAATTTGTCAAAAATCGGATGAGCTATTGCCATTCTTGCGAATAAGCAGAAGCTTGAGGCAATTTCTCACTAACGAATGTTTGCAAGGCAAGAGGACAAATTCGAAGCGAGGCTCAAGTCAAACATACCACAGCGTGGTCGTGAAAACACCATCCGGCTCCTTCTCAGCGCCACCAAAACACTTCATTGCCAGGTTTTCCCCATCAGTACTCTCCTGGGAATGCTCAAACTTGCCCGCCTTTGCGAGGGATTCTGCGTATGCCTGCGCTTCTAACGAGAGCTGTTCGTCTAGCTTCATAGCAGGGGCATCATGAATGTCCCTGTACCGATTGTGGGCAGACAGTGCTTCTAGGGCGAAGGTCGTCTTTCCTTTGAAAGAAAGGTTCTCGTCAGTCTACCAAAAACCTATTTGAAAGTCGAGCTGCGTGACGCTTTTTATTTTAAAAGGGACTTCAATGTCTGCAAATTAAACTTAAGGGTTTAAAAAAGTGGAATGGGTAATGAAATAACAAATAGCTTTCAGATATATTCAAGGACAATTGTAAGAGGGAAGGAAAGTCTTAAACAGTCATTATCATATCTTAAACATTTTGATGTA
Source organism: Nemopilema nomurai (assembly GCA_003864495.1). Classification (NCBI taxonomy): domain Eukaryota; kingdom Metazoa; phylum Cnidaria; class Scyphozoa; order Rhizostomeae; family Rhizostomatidae; genus Nemopilema; species Nemopilema nomurai. The sequence continues at coordinate 3,443,722 of ML133454.1, forward strand.
GTAATTTTCCATGGAAACATCAAATGACAAAGTTTGTGGTGTCTCGAATGATGTATCGCGCAAGTTTTGATAACATGGAATTTCATCGAAGCATCAAGCCACTTTTGTTGAAGTTTCCTTTACAAAGTAACATACTGTGCCCTTCGTTACAAACAGTGTTCCCGAAGCCTGATCATTTAAGAAAGTCAACAATACAATACGAGTATTTCAGGCTTTCAAAGAGAAGAAATGCAGAGCCTAAGCCTCGTAACAACGGCAGGAATTGACAAGAAACGAACCCTCGGCATTGGGTGCTTTGAAAGATGCTTTTGTCACAGTCGGGGCTCCCATTGGTGGCACCCCTGCGCCCGGGGCATTCGAAAGGTCCTTCAGCAGGTCATCTAGTCTGCTGCACATGGTCGGGTCATAAGAACCTTTCATGACTTCTTGTTGGAACATCCCCATGTAGTTCCCAGCAGGGCGATATCGGGCGACGATGTAAGTGCATTTCATGTCATCTTTAGGCACGACTGCCTTTCCTAAGCCCAAGGCAGTGCTGCTTTTCCACACGACTTGTGTGAAATGGCCTGAATCCATGCTAAAGTCGCCGGTTTCGAAGTTGTACTTGGAGTCACACACTTCTCGATACCTTAAAGAAGAAAAGTTGAAGCAGCAATTGGTGCAAGAAAGCGTTAATGGCTCAATTCAAAAAGGAGTGATGATTTTAACCATATACCCTCTCCGTGTTGTTACTACTAAAGCAATAAATCGTACGAAACTCCCACAAAACTGAAGACAAAAACTGAAGAGGGATTATCTGGTACTGTACAAGTCTAGCATGCTCAATAAAGGCTAGACCACTGATATAAAAAAGACTGGATCGAGCAACCAATTGTTTTAGCGCGCCAAAACTTGAAGGTGATCTTGTTATGTTGACGCCATGTTTGTGAGACCACCTCTTTTTTATAGATCAGTGGGCTAGACACTGTCAACAGCAACCACCTTTCAAAAGCAGAAGATCAAGTAGGGCTTCTTATCAATTGGGAGACCATCTTACTCAATTAAGCGACCGAATGACTGTAGGAGCTGGCTAGATATTTGGTGTTTGATTGGAAAACACAATTATCGTAAGCTCTGAAAATCAAAGAATATAGGCTCATGATAAGGACGAACCAGTTTTTGGTTGCCTCTTCGGCTGACATTTCATTTCCACCTGTGGTGCAGCCCATGGCTAAGTTCTCTCCGTCGCTAGTGGAGGAGTGCTCAAGGTTCCCTTTTGCAGCAATGACTTCAGCGTACTTGGCTGCCTCTTCAGACATCTGCGCATCCAGATGCATGGGGGGCGCTTCATGGATCTTTCTGAAAATGTTATGGGCTCTTAGGCCAGCCTCATCAAAAGGTAGAGAACCTGAAAAAGGTACACAACTTGTATCAAACAATTAGGAAAACAGGCCGTGATTATACTGTTAAATATATTAGCTGAAGAGAGAGTATCCTTTTTGTCAAAGTGCCTACGCTGCACTGCAAGGTAATTGCAGAACAATGTTTCTGTAAACACACTTACTATAGAAATGCGTAAAATCAACGCGAAACAACGCCAATAAACCAGAATAAAAGATCAAGAAAAGCAGAAGCACTGCATCTAAGCTCCAGCTTCATGAGCTCCAGCTGCACGAGCTCCAGCTTCACGAGCTCCAGCTTCACGAGCTCCAGCTTCACGAGCTCCAGCTTCACGAGCTCCAACTTTATGAGCTCCAGCTTCACGAGCTCCAGCTTCATGAGCTCCAGCTTCACGAGCTCCAGCTTCACGAGCTCCAGCTTCATGAGCTCCAGCTTCATGAGCCCCAGCTTCACGAGCTCCAGCTTCACGAGCTCCAGCTTCATGAGCTCCAGCTTCACGAGCTCCAGCTGCACGAGCTCCAGCTTCACGAGCTCCAGCTTCACGAGCTCCAACTTTATGAGCTCCAGCTTCACGAGCTCCAACTTTATGAGCTCCAGCTTCACGAGCTCCAGCTTCATGAGCTCCAGCTTCATGAGCCCCAGCTTCACGAGCTCCAGCTTCATGAGCCCCAGCTTCATGAGCCCCAGCTTCATGAGCTCCAGCTTCATGAGCTCCAGCTTCATGAGCCCCAGCTTCACGAGCTCCAGCTTCATGAGCCCCAGCTTCATGAGCCCCAGCTTCATGAGCCCCAGCTTCATGAGCTCCAGCTTCATGAGCCCCAGCTTCATGAGCTCCAGCTTCATGAGCCCCAGCTTCATGAGCCCCAGCTTCATGAGCCCCAGCTTCATGAGCTCCAGCTGCACGAGCTCCAGCTTCACGAGCTCCAGCTTCATGAGCCCCAGCTTCATGAGCCCCAGCTTCATGAGCTCCAGCTGCACGAGCTCCAGCTTCATGAGCTCCAGCTGCACGAGCTCCAGCTTCACGAGCTTCAGCTTCACGAGCTCCAGCTTCACGAGCTCCAGCTTCACGAGCTCCAGCTTCACGAGCTCCAGCTTCACGAGCTCCAGCTTCATGAGCTCCAGCTTCACGAGCTCCAGCTTCACGAGCTCCAGCTTCATGAGCCCCAGCTTCACGAGCTCCAGCTTCATGAGCTCCAGCTTCACGAGCTCCAGCTTCACGAGCTCCAGCTTCACGAGCTCCAGCTTCATGAGCCCCAGCTTCACGAGCTCCAGCTTCATGAGCTCCAGCTTCACGAGCTCCAGCTTCACGAGCTCCAGCTTCATGAGCTCCAGCTTCACGAGCTCCAGCTTCATGAGCCCCAGCTTCATGAGCTCCAGCTGCACGAGCTCCAGCTTCACGAGCTCCAGCTTCATGAGCCCCAGCTTCATGAGCCCCAGCTTCATGAGCTCCAGCTGCACGAGCTCCAGCTTCATGAGCTCCAGCTGCACGAGCTCCAGCTTCACGAGCTCCAGCTTCACGAGCTCCAGCTTCACGAGCTCCAGCTTCACGAGCTCCAGCTTCACGAGCTCCAGCTTCACGAGCTCCAGCTTCACGAGCTCCAGCTTTATGAGCTCCAGCTTCACGAGCTCCAGCTTCACGAGCTCCAGCTTCACGAGCTCCAGCTTCACGAGCTCCAGCTTCATGAGCTCCAGCTTCACGAGCTCCAGCTTCACGAGCTCCAGCTTCACGAGCTCCAGCTTCACGAGCTCCAGCTTCACGAGCTCCAGCTTCACGAGCTCCAGCTTCATGAGCTCCAGCTTCATGAGCCCCAGCTTCATGAGCTCCAGCTTCACGAGCTCCAGCTTTATGAGCTCCAGCTTCACGAGCTCCAGCTTCATGAGCTCCAGCTTCACGAGCTCCAACTTTATGAGCTCCAGCTTCATGAGCTCCAGCTTCACGAGCTCCAGCTTCATGTGCTCCAGCTTCATGAGCTCCAGCTTCACGAGCTCCAGCTTCACGAGCTCCAGCTTCACGAGCTCCAGCTTCATGAGCTCCAGCTTCACGAGCTCCAGCTTCACGAGCTCCAGCTTCACGAGCTCCAACTTCACGAGCTCCAACTTTATGAGCTCCAGCTTCATGAGCTCCAGCTTCACGAGCTCCAACTTTATGAGCTCCAGCTTCATGAGCTCCAGCTTCATGAGCCCCAGCTTCATGAGCTCCAGCTTCACGAGCTCCAGCTTCACGAGCTCCAGCTTCACGAGCTCCAGCTTCACGAGCTCCAGCTTCACGAGCTCCAGCTGCAGAGTGAATGTACTTATGTTGTCAATGCCCGTCTTCATTGCTATCAGTGAATGTAGATTCATCAGCTGGATCACAGTCGTGTCAGCATAAAATGAAAATGGACTAGAGTACAATATAATAGGTACGCGGGGCCTGCTGAACAGGGGAAAGGAGCATGCCATCATTGTCAAAACGTTCCAAATCACTATAGAATGAAGCGATGTTAACGATGTACACACCAGCCTTTGGATTATCAGCTTGCCCTTGCATCCCTTCGTTACCTTTGCTGCCTTCTAGTGTTTCAGTCGCTCCAGAAACCTGATCTGGCGGCTTCATCTCTACTGCACTCGCCCCTTCCGCTTCAGGTATGGGCTTAGCGGGGCTCCCAGTATCAACTTGTACTTCTCCATCAGAGGAAATTTTGACATCACCCACTTCAGGAGCCTTAATTTGCTGTTCGTTTCCCTGTATAGGTGTACTGATAGGTATGCTTGCCGCTCCTTTCTGTCCAGCAATTTTCTCTAAACGCTCATTGCCGATACCGAGGCCGGGCGAAACTAGATTCTCAGCACTGTTAGCAGCAGTGCCAGAAATTCCTCCCCCTTCAGACCCACTCCCAGTACCGATTAATCCTCCTGTGCCCTCTGCAGCACCAGCAGCAGCTCCAGCAATGGAGCCAGCTAACGCACCACTGGCAGCACCAGCAAGGGAGCCTATTCGAGTAGTTTCGCCAGCGCCAACCCCAGCAGCACCAGAACTGCCAGAACCAAGAAGACCGCCAGACCCAGCGCCGATAGGACCATTGGAGCCAGTCACACCACCTGCTCCAATTAGACCGCCCGACCCAGTCCCCGCACCACCAGCAAGTCCCAAACCTGTATCAAGGCCATCAGAAGCAACATCACCACTGCTGACTGCACCTCCACTTTCAGCTTCTGTTGCTATGCCACTCCCAAGGCCAGTTGGCCCAATGGCATTTCCACCCCCAATGCCACCATTACTTGCAGCAGCTGTCCCTCCAATACCACCGCCAGAAACATCGACAGTACCAGTAGCAGTTCCAGCATCGCCAAACTCGTCACCCGTAACAGCTCCACCAGCAGTTCCATCAGCAGCAACATTTTCAGAACCTCCAGTAGCATCAGTCCCAGTATCAGCACCATTAGACACACCTTCAGTAGCTCCGCTTGTGACATCACCTGCAGCACCACCACCAGCTCCAGCTGTTCCACCATCACCTCCAGCAGCAGCACCACCACCAGCTCCAGCTGTTCCACCCTCACCTCCAGCACCACCACCAGCTCCAGCTGTTCCACCCTCACCTCCAGCAGCAGCACCACCACCAGCTCCAGCTGTTCCAACCTCATCTCCAGCAGCAGCATCACCTCCACCCCCAACTGCAGTTCCAGCACCTCCAGATGCACCATTTCCACCACCAAGTTTACCACTTCCACCACTGGCTGCCTTAGTTCCAACCCCTGTACCTCCACCGCCAGCTCCACCAACACCACCTTTGGTAGCATCTATTCTACCTCCAGTAGCCCCGCTTCCACCTCCAGCTGCAGCGCTTCCACCACTGGCTGCTTTAGCTCTACCTCCTTTGCCTTTGCCACCACCTCCTTTAACTCCGCCTCCAGCTGCCCCGCTTCCACCTCCAGCTGCACCACCACCAGCTCCAGCTGCACCACCACCAGCTCCTGCTGCACCACCACCAGCTCCAGCTGCTCCACCACCAGCTCCAGCAGCACCAGATGCACTACTTCCATCTCCAGCTGCACTGCTTCCAGCTGCACTGCTTCCTCCTCCAGCAGCCCCGCTTCCACCTTTAGCTGCACTGCTTCCACCTCCAGCAGTCCCGCTTCCACCTTCAGCTGCACCACCACCAGCTCCTGCTGCACCACCACCAGCTCCAGCTGTCCCACCACCACCTCCAGCAGCACCAGATGCACTACTTCCATCTCCAGCTGCACTGCTTCCACCTCCAGCAGCCCCGCTTCCACCTCCAGCTGCACCACCACCAGCTCCAGCTGCTCCACCACCACCTCCAGCAGCACCACCTCCGCCCCCAACTGCAACACCATCACCTCCAGATGCACTAATTCCACCTCCAGATGCACTAATTCCACCTCCAGCTGCACCACTTCCACCACTGGCTGCTTTAGCTCCACCTCCTTTACCTCCGCCTCCAGCAGCCCCACTTCCACCTCCAGCAGCCCCGCTACCATCTCCTGCTGCACCACCACCAGCTCCAGCTGCACCACTTCCGCCTCCAGCTGCACCACCACCACCTCCAGCTGCACCGTTTCCACCCCCAACAGCCCCGCTTTCACCTCCAGCTGCTCCACCACCACCTCCAGCTGCACCGTTTCCACCCCCAGCAGCCCCGCTTTCGCCTCCAGCTGCTCCACCACCACCTCCAGCAGCACCACCACCAGCTCCAGATTCACTAATTCCACCTCCAGCTGCACCACTTCCACCACTGGCTGCTTTAGCTCCGCCTGCTTTACCTCCGCCTCCAGCAGCCCAACTTCCACCTCCAGCAGCCCCGCTACCATCTCCAGCTGCACCACCTCCAGCTGCACCGCTTCCGCCTCCAGCTGCATCACCACCACCTCCAGCAGCCCCAGTTCCACCTCCAGCAGCCCCGCTACCATCTCCAGCTGCACCACCACCAGCTCCAGGTGCACTAATTCCACCTCCAGCTGCACCACTTCCACCACTGACTGCTTTAGCTCCACCTGCTTTACCTCCGCCTCCAGCAGCCCCACTTCCACCTCCTGCAGCCCCGCTACCATCTCCTGCTACACCACCACCACCTCCAGCTGCACCACCATCAGCTCCAGCTGCACCGCTTCCACACCCAGCAGCAGCACCACGACCATCTCCAGCTGCACTCTTTTCACCCCCAACGGCTATAGCTGCATTGGCACCACCATATTCAACGGTACCACCACCATCATTTTCACTGAAGCTTGTTCCCGAATTCAATGCACTGCCACCCCTTTCCGGCCCACCTCTTCCTTGTCCACCGCCATCTTTTATTTTCTGAACCATTGCATCTAATTTCTCACAGATATCGTTGGTAAAGGACCCTTTTGGGACGTTACTTTGAAAAGAGCCAATCATGTTTCCTGCCGGCTTGTATCTGCCGACGATGTACGTACAGGTCATATCGAACATGCCTTGCTTCTTCTTGGCGGTCGCTTTGCCTATTCCGAGTTGCTTGCTGCCAGCCCAAACAACCTGAGTAAAGTGCCCAACTCCGCTACCAGACTCTCCATCGAAACTGTATCCCGGCTTGCACACCTCCTGGTACCTTTGGGAAGTAAAGGTGGCGTTCCACCATTTAGCGTGTCTTGCATCAAGAATAAAGATGACCCACTACTACAGACTACATACCTGGAGTATCAAGTGAAAACATTCTAGTACATAAGCCCGTACAATCATGGAAACATGTTTCTCTAGATAATAACAACTGATACTGTTGCACCCACCAGTTTTTCGTTGCTTCTTCTGCCGACATTTCTTCATTCTTGCTTGTGCATCCCATAGCTAAATTCTCTCCGTACTCCCCTTTTGACTTTGAGTGAATCAAGGAACCTTTGCTTGCAATGACCTTCGCATACTTCGCGGCCTCATCTGACAATTTGGCATCAAGAACCATCGGTTCAACGCCATGAACTTTTCTGAATGCATTGTGGGCCGACAGTCCCTTTTGCTGAAACTCTGCATCCACAGTATCGAACTGTCGCTGTGAAGGTGCACTGTCGTAATCGGTCCGGAACAAAAATGACTCGGCCAACATTGGTTGCTTAGTAGGCTTCAATGCATTTCTAGACAAGGGCGAGCCCGAAGTGATCTCCATGTCTTCAGCTGTCGTAATAACAATCTCCTTGTTCCCTTTCCTTCCATTCTTTGTCTTCATTCTTTGGCCACTCCCTTTGTATTTCTTGTTCGTCTTCTTCTTTTGATTCTTTTTATTCTTATTCTTTATAAGACTTTCCGCTTCGGTTGAGTTATCCTTCTTCTGATCAACTTTGATGACATTTTCTTCCATTTTCTTAGTCGTGTTTCTAGTTTTGGAATCTTTCACACTTCCTTCTGTAGCCTTTTTTTCGCCCCCACTCCGTTTTCTGAACCCTTCACTTCGATCGTAAAAGTCACGTGACTTGTTGCTTAGTACCTGTGGAGGCAGGAAATGTCCACCATGATTTCTGTCATACCTTTCAACTTTCTCTTCTCCAAATTTATCGTCCATATAAACGGAACCAAGCCCTCTCTTTCCATCTTCAATATCCTTGATGATTTTATTCAGGTTTTGGCACACAGCTCGAGAAAATGACCCCTTTGGCACATTCTTCTGGTACCGCCCAGCAAAATTTCCGGCTGGTCTGTATCTCGCAACAACATAAGTGCAGGTCATACCAGCTTTCCTACCCGTAGCCATTCCAATGCCCAGCTCTTTTGATCCTTCCCAAACGACTTGGGTGAAGTGAAGAGTTCCTGACGGGGCAGAGTTTCCGAACACATAACCCGGGGAGCAAACTTCACTGTACCTGAAGATATAAAGATTGATGGTAACAATAATTGCATTGATAAGTTCCTTTGCACAAGGTGAAAAAGCTCTGGACTTCAAAATACGAAAAGGTGTAGGTCAAATTCAGAAGGTCGCTTTATTGGAGAATGGTTTTTAAAACAGCCTTAGGACTCCATAGGAAGCCTTAGGAACTAAATTTAAACGTGAGCCTGGTGAATCTAAACCGCGTCACCAACATGGGTTCAGGGTGGAAGAGAATCGGCGTACAAAATGAAGATTCCGCACTAAACATCGAGTGTCATTTTTGCTCAAGATTTACTCCTTCGAAAATTTAGACATATGCCCAACTTTGCCTTGTTTTCTTCAGACTGGGTGGTAACAGCCTACTAAATTTACTACCTATGGACAGCTGAGGGCACGATGCAAAAAACCTTCGATATCATGGCCGTAGAGCAGTTAAAAAGATGCAGATGGTACGCAGGAATGCAGCTTGCAGCTTTTAGAGTGTGTTACCAGTTCTTCGTCGCTTCTGACCCAGTCAGTCCGTTGCCAGGACCACTGGTGCACCCGTACGCCAGGTTTTCACCGTCCTCAACATTGGCATGCTGAAGCGACCCTTTTCTTGCCAAAATCTTCGCAAACTCTTCAGCCTGTTTGCACATCTTGGTGTTCAACTTTAGATCGGCTGTGCGGTGGATTTTTCGGAACTTGTTGTGTGCCAACAATCCGGCTTGCTGGAAGGCAGTGCCACTGCGCCCTGGTCCACTTCCAGATGAGCCACGATCTCGGTTGGATTCAGCTCTTGTCCCACCGGCGAGTTTGCTGCCTCCCACCTGACCACCTGACGAGGGAGCGCTAGAAGTAGAGCCCTCTATTTCCTTGACAAGGTTGTCCAAGGAGGAACAAAAGTTCTTTGTGAAGGACCCTTTTGGCACATTCTTCTGGTATTGGCCAAGCATGTTACCAGCAGGCCGATACCGGCCAACCACATATGTACATGTCATGCCGTTTTTCTTGCCTGTTGCCATGCCAATACCGAGTTCTTTTGTGCCAGCCCAAATGACTTGGGTAAAGTGGAGAGTTGACCAAGAGGCCGAATTGGTGAATTGATAATTATTCGTACAAACCTCGTTATACCTACAGAATGAAAATAAACGAATTAACCTTTCGAGTTCAACTTTTTCTAAGCAAACTCGGTTACATTTACCGTTCACAAGAAACAGGGTGCCTACAAAAACTTCACGCAAAATTTAGAAGGAAATGGACAAGACAGGATCGAAATTAAGAATTTCAACTTTCACCATCTTAGATGCAAACAATCATTGGACTCCTCTTTTCAAATGAATGCGGTGTACAAAAGCAAATACTGAAGCTGAGCCTATTTCCTACGCTGACGCAAATGCTGAAGCTGAGCCTATTAGCGGCTCATTGGGCTACGCTGACGCAAATAACTGCATTGAAATAATTTCTCAACATGCTGAAATTCATTACAATAACCAACTACACACAGCACTCTTTTGAAAGATGTTTTGAAACTTGTTTCTAAAAATTGTAGAGAACAGATGCATAAAGGTTAGAAATGGCTAGATACCATCTTTTGGTAGCCTCTGCTCCACTTAGGCCACCACCCTGCGCGCTGCTACAACCATAAGCCAGATTCTCGCCATCATTGACGTTTGCATGCTGCAGCCCTCCTCGCTGAGCAAGTTTCTTCGCATACGCTTCAGCCTCGTTGCACATTTGCGCATTCAGCTTCAATGGCATTGTTCCGTGCATTTGACGAAACTTATTGTGTGCAATGAGACCACCACTTTGAAATGCCTCGCGACTAAGGGTTGCCCCACCATTGCCAGCGGCACCACCTTGACCTGTCCTACTACCTTGATTCGCCCTTCCACCTTGACCTGTCCTACCACCTTGACCTGTCCTACCACCTTGACTTGCCTTACCACCCCTGTTTTGCTTTCCTCGTTGTTGACGTCCCTTCCAGCCACCTCGATTTCCCTTTCTCCGTCTATTTCCCCAATTGCCGCCTCTCCATTTATTTGTAGCATTACTTCCATTTGAAACCGAATTCCCCTTTGAAAAATCTAAAAGAAATTATAGACATAATTTTTCCCACCTCTCTCCTCATAGTAATGAGACGCAGAAATTGTCAAGCGAAGTCTAAATTTGATTCGTTACATCGGTATTTAATGACATCTTTACTTTTTGAAGGGCTACTACATTGAGCAAATATCAACGCTAGTTCTTAATTAATACCCTCTAATCAACTCTAATCAATTAAAACCCCAAAAATATACAAAAATTTTAAACATGATTTGTACATTTGTAGCACAGACCTACTTTCGAGCTCGCTCGATTTTGCTTAAAACTGAGTCTTTTTAGTTAGATGGGAAGTATTAGGCATGTCATTAATAAAAGTGTCATCAAAAATTATGTCAAAAAAATACAAAAATGGTGTCAAAATGAATTATGATCGCGAGTTTCCATTTGTTGTGTAACAGTCAATGTCCTTCGTCTTCATATTGGTATTTAATTCATCGTGAGATCTGAATGAACAAATTGTATCAAATAAATGAGATTCTTTTATAAGTCCTGAAACAATAAGTTAAGCAAGGGCCTAGACAGCAACTGCTAGGACTATTATTCTGCCTATGGGAAATCCTAGGTGGCTTGCTAGTGTCCACACGTTACAGTTTACGAGGTGTGGCAAAAGGGAAACGAGATTTCACCTGCTTCAGCAAACATTTTCTGCAATTGGCAAACCAGCTGTATGTAGCGTAGCATAATGAAACTGCACAACAGCGACACAAAATGTTACATCATAATCGATTTCCAGCTTCAAAATTTCAAAAGGGTTAACCCCCTGGTGAACAAAGATCGACGCTCGAATTTCAGGTTTCTTGCAAACGAGTTGGACGTGAAAGGAGCAACGATAACCTTATTGACAACCTTGGAGTACCAAGGCAAGGCGTAGCGAGAACGAGAAGGGTGGAATGCTTGCAGAGACACCTTAGGGCAGAACGACGAGCAGCCTATCCAAGTTACTTTAAAAAAAACTGAAGAACTCAATCATACAATTCTTTTAATATTTTCAGACCTTACGAATTTGACAAAGTCTTGTTCTAGCTTGTTTAGCGATTTTCGCTTTATGGCCAAAGAAGTCAATTTTTTCAGCAATGCACTTTGAAATGTCTCCTTTTTTCTTTAAAAAGTCTTTACTTTCTCTTCGAGCCCTGAATTCAAATCTAGAATCTCAACAATAGATTGTGTTTTTGCGAAAAAATAGTTCACTAGTTATTTAATTCTTTGGGATTTCTTTAAACAACATTCTCCGTACATTCAAAGTGCAAAAGAACAGTTTGCCGAGCAATAGAAAAAGCACAAATTTACCATTTATATTCAAATCAGCGTAATTAGAAGGAAATCGATAGGTATTTAAAGACAACAATAATAACTGTCCATTTTCGTATACGCTGAATTTTGGCAGTAAATCAAAACTTGAAAACGATGTTTTCCGCATCATATTATGTAGAATATCATTGTACCCGGTCAGATGATGTGTATTCCAGACTACCCAAAATTGTGTAAAAAAACCACGAGCAAAAGATATCAAAATGAAGCCGAGAAGAGAAAAAACAATACAAGAACAATTGCCATTAGCTTTTACATTAAAAGAGGAATAAGACACATTTTAATTTACAAACCAAGCTATTTAACTGTGCCTAACTACACTCTGTCGTGTCTAAAAGACAAAAACCCAAAACTTTCTAGACTGAAAAAAGCCGGTCTTCAGTTAAACATAAATTGAGATCAACTTTTCTCAGTCAGTCTCCTAGCATAAAACATTACAAAGCTACAAATACTAAAAAAGATCGACTACGAGTTAAAAAAGAGAAAAAAAACTATGAAGAGTAAAACGTCAATTGAGTTTGCTTCAGTTGCCTCAAGTCTTCATCAAATTCTCGACATAAGAAAATGTCCCGTCAACCAAATCGTAAAAACCGATCCATAAACTGTTTGTCAAAGTCACGTAGCGTCTTTCGAACATTCTCGAAACCAGCAACAGGCGAAAAGACATCTACCTACCAGATCCAATTAGTGCAATCATCTCATCCAATTTGCCACAAATGTCTTGGCTAAATGAGCCTTTGTCCACGTTCTCCTTGTACTTCCCAATGAAGTTCCCTGCCTTTTTGTATCTTCCCACGACGTATGTACAGTACATTCCGTTCTTCTCAGCATTCGCTTTGCCGATTCCAAGCACCGTACTGCCTTTCCAAACCACTTGAGTGAAATGTCCGGCACCCCCAGAGCCTCCTTCTGAACCAAAACTGTATCCAGGTTGACAGACTTCGGCGTACCTGAAACGCAAATTCAATCATCGTCAGGCTAATTTCTCGGTGACATCCTTGGCTAACAAAATGAGCAAACAAATCTCTCTAGATGTGACTACTTTCGAAACATCGTACCAGTTTCTGGTCGCTTCTTCCGCAGACATTTCGTCTTCCTTCTGACTGGAACACTTCATTGCCAGATTCTCTCCGTAGTCCGTCTGCGCATGCTGCAATGTTCCCATGTCAGCTAGTTTCTTCGCGTATTCTTCTGCTTCCTTGGACATTCCTTCATCAAGAGTCATGTCTGGGGCACCGTGGATTTTCCTAAACATGTTGTGAGCTTTTAGGCCGTTTTCTGCGAAGTTTCCTCCTCCTCCTGAGCCACCGTCGGAGCCAAAAAACTTTGCCTTGTCGGCCTGACCCTTACTTTCTTCGGTTGATTCTCCATCCTCTGATGTAAACTTAGGAGATCCTGAATCGAAATGACAACAGAAACTCGCTTAGCTCCACACATACAGTAATTGGTGATGACGTCAAGATGCAGGGACCCTTCAAATTGACAAATGCATCAACGACAAACAGGTAAAGAAAACAAATACTACAGACAAACAGCTGCAAAGCAAAAATTTCGCAACTGGGATTAAATTCCCTAGGACAAAACCAGATATAGAATGAAACAAAATCCTAGATGGAGCATGTCCTAAAAAGAGAAAATAACGTCTCCAAGGATTCCTTGGCAGACGTAGGGAAACAAAGTATATAACAAGGTGAAATATCGGAAGAAAGTTCAGGCAAAGCACAATAATGCAACTAACCATTTGGACCTTCACCAAGCGAGACGCTTGCAAATTCCTTATCTTTCGCAGAAGATTGCTTGCTTTTACTGCCACCTTCAACAAATACACTAAATGTTGATATCACCGGATTTTCACAACAGTACATGTGAAGGACAATGTACCTTCAACGATCAATTACCATTTGAAAGAGAGAATGAGTTTCAAGTCCAGATGCCAAGAAGGATATGTGCATTGCAACAGTGTCATTGCATAACATAACATCACCAACAAAATTTACGTTCAACAAAGCTGTCTTTAGAGGGAAGGATATTCAGAAAACTATAATCCACTATTTTCCCAATAAAATTCAGTGTCCATTCAGTTAGAGACATGAACTTTCTACCAATTACCTGGAAACTTAAAGCCTTGTTGTAAACACTTCCAGATAAATAATACCTGATCATTTAGATTTTGCAAGCGTGAAGGAAGACTAGAATGCTTCGGGCAAAGTAGTATAGAAACAGGAAACCCTAACTAAGATCTCAAACATTGGTAGCAAAACGGCAAGATTTAAAACTGCTTAAGAAAACGAAGAGCTACGCAACATTTCACCGCAACTCAAAAACGAAAAGGGAAAAGTGCATTGATAACATTCACATACCAGATCCAATGTTAGCAATCATCTCATCCAATTTGCCACAAATGTCTTGGCTAAATGAGCCTTTGTCTACGTTCTCCTTGTACTTCCCAATGAAGTTCCCTGCCTTTTTGTATCTTCCCACGACGTATGTACAGTACATTCCGTTCTTCTCAGCATTCGCTTTGCCGATTCCAAGCACCGTACTGCCTTTCCAAACCACTTGAGTGAAATGTCCGGCACCCCCAGAGCCTCCTTCTGAACCAAAACTGTATCCAGGTTGACAGACTTCGGCGTACCTGAAACGCAAATTCAATCATCGTCAGGCTAATTTCTCGGTGACATCCTTGGCTAACAAAATGAGCAAACAAATCTTTCTAGATGTGACTACTTTCGAAACATCGTACCAGTTTCTGGTCGCTTCTTCCGCAGACATTTCGTCTTCCTTCTGACTGGAACACTTCATTGCCAGATTCTCTCCGTAGTCCGTCTGCGCATGCTGCAATGTTCCCATGTCAGCTAGTTTCTTCGCGTATTCTTCTGCTTCCTTGGACATTCCTTCATCAAGAGTCATGTCTGGGGCACCGTGGATTTTCCTAAACATGTTGTGAGCTTTTAGGCCGTTTTCTGCGAAGTTTCCTCCTCCTCCTGAGCCACCGTCGGAGCCAAAAAACTTTGCCTTGTCGGCCTGACCCTTACTTTCTTCGGTTGATTCTCCATCCTCTGATGTAAACTTAGGAGATCCTGAATCGAAATGACAACAGAAACTCGCTTAGCTCCACACATACAGTAATTGGTACTTACGTCAAGATGCAGGGACCCTTCAAATTGACAAATGCATCAACGACAAACAGGTAAAGAAAACAAATACTGCAGACAAACAGCTGCAAAGCAAAAATTTCGCAACTGGGATTAAATTCCCTAGGACAAAACCAGATATAGAATGAAACAAAATCCTAGATGGAGCATGTCCTAAAAAAAAAATAACGTCTCCAAGGATTCCTTGGCAGACGTAGGGAAACAAAGTATATAACAAGGTGAAATATCGGAAGAAAGTTCAGGCAAAGCACAATAAAGCAACTAACCATTGGACCTTCACCAAGCGAGACGCTGCAAATTCCTTATCTTTCGCAGAAGATTGCTTGCTTTTACTGCCACCTTCAACAAATACACTAAATTGATATCACCGGATTTTCACAACAGTACATGTGAAGGACAATCTACCTTCAACGATCAATTACCATTTGAAAGGGAGAATGAGTTTCAAGTTCAGATGCCAAGAAGGATATGTGCATTGCAACAGTGTCATTGCATAACATAACATCACCAACAAAATTTACGTTCGACAAAGCTGTCTTTAGAGGGAAGGATATTCAGAAAACTATAATCCACTATTTTCCCGATAAAATTCAGTGCCCATTCAGTTAGAGACATGAACTTTCCAATTTGGAAACTTAAAGCCTGTTGTAAACACTTCCAGATAAATAATACCTGATCATTTAGATTTTGCAAGCGTGAAGGAAGACTAGAATGCTTCGGGCAAAGTAGTATAGAAACAGGAAACCCGAACTAAGCTCTCAAACATTGGTAGCAAAACGGCAAGATTTAAAACTGCTTAAGAAAACGAAGAGCTACGCAACATTTCACCGCAACTCAAAAACGAAAAGGGAAAAGTGCATTGATAACATTCACATACCAGATCCAATGTTAGCAATCATCTCATCCAATTTGCCACAAATGTCTTGGCTAAATGAGCCTTTGTCCACGTTCTCCTTGTACTTCCCAATGAAGTTCCCTGCCTTTTTGTATCTTCCCACAACGTATGTACAGTACATTCCGTTCTTCTCAGCATTCGCTTTGCCGATTCCAAGCACCGTACTGCCTTTCCAAACCACTTGAGTGAAATGACCGGCACCCCCAGAGCCTCCTTCTGAACCAAAACTGTATCCAGGTTGACAGACTTCGGCGTACCTGAAACGCAAATTCAATCATCGTCAGGCTAATTTCTCGGTGACATCCTTGGCTAACAAAATGAGCAAACAAATCTCTCTAGATGTGACTACTTTCGAAACATCGTACCAGTTTCTGGTCGCTTCTTCCGCAGACATTTCGTCTTCCTTCTGACTGGAACACTTCATTGCCAGATTCTCTCCGTAGTCCGTCTGCGCATGCTGCAATGTTCCCATGTCAGCTAGTTTCTTCGCGTATTCTTCTGCTTCCTTGGACATTCCTTCATCAAGAGTCATGTCTGGGGCACCGTGGATTTTCCTAAACATGTTGTGAGCTTTTAGGCCGTTTTCTGCGAAGTTTCCTCCTCCTCCTGAGCCACCGTCGGAGCCAAAAAACTTTGCCTTGTCGGCCTGACCCTTACTTTCTTCGGTTGATTCTCCATCCTCTGATGTAAACTTAGGAGATCCTGAATCGAAATGACAACAGAAACTCGCTTAGCTCCACACATACAGTAATTGGTACTTACGTCAAGATGCAGGGACCCTTCAAATTGACAAATGCATCAACGACAAACAGGTAAAGAAAACAAATACTGCAGACAAACAGCTGCAAAGCAAAAATTTCGGAACTGGGATTAAATTCCCTACGACAAAACCAGATATAGAATGAAACAAAATCCTAGATGGAGCATGTCCTAAAAACAAAAAATAACGTCTCCAAGGATTCCTTGGCAGACGTAGGGAAACAAAGTATATAACAAGGTGAAATATCGGAAGAAAGTTCAGGCAAAGCACAATAAAGCAACTAACCATTGGGACCTTCACCAAGCGAGACGCTGGCAAATTCCTTATCTTTCGCAGAAGATTGCTTGCTTTTACTGCCACCTTCAACAAATACACTAAATGTTGATATCACCGGATTTTCACAACAGTACATGTGAAGGACAATCTACCTTCAACGATCATTTACCATTTGAAAGGGAGAACGAGTTTCAAGTTCAGATGCCAAGAAGGATATGTGCATTGCAACAGTGTCATTGCAAAACATAACATCTCCAACAAAATTTACGTTCAACAAAGCTGTCTTTAGAGGGAAGGATATTCAGAACACTATAATCCACTATTTTCCCGATAAAATTCAGTGCCCATTCATTAGGACCTGAACGTTGTCCTAATTTTTTGGAAACTTAAAGCCCTGTTGTAGACACTTCCAGATAAATAATACCTGATAATTTAGATTTTCCAGGGGTGAAGGAAGACTAGAATGCTTCGGGCAAAGTAGTATAGAAACAGGAAACCCGAACTAAGCTCTCAAACATTGGTAGCAAAACGGCAAGATTTAAAACTGCTTAAGATAACGAAGAGCTACGCAACATTTCACCGCAACTCAAAAACGAAAAGGGAAAAGTGCATTGATAACATTCACATACCAGATCCAATGTTAGCAATCATCTCATCCAATTTGCCACAAATGTCTTGGCTAAATGAGCCTTTGTCCACGTTCTCCTTGTACTTCCCAATGAAGTTCCCTGCCTTTTTGTATCTTCCCACACGTATGTACAGTACATTCCGTTCTTCTCAGCATTCGCTTTGCCGATTCCAAGCACCGTACTGCCTTTCCAAACCACTTGAGTGAAATGACCGGCACCCCAGAGCCTCCTTCGAACCAAAACTGTATCCAGGTTGACAGACTTCGGCGTACTGAAACGCAAATTCAATCATCGTCAGGCTAATTTCTCGTGCTCGGTGACATCCTTGGCTAACAAAATGAGCAAACAAATCTCTCTAGATGTGACTACTTTCGAAACATCGTACCAGTTTCTGGTCGCTTCTTCCGCAGACATTTCGTCTTCCTTCTGACTGGAACACTTCATTGCCAGATTCTCTCCGTAGTCCGTCTGCGCATGCTGCAATGTTCCCATGTCAGCTAGTTTCTTCGCGTATTCTTCTGCTTCCTTGGACATTCCTTCATCAAGAGTCATGTCTGGGGCACCGTGGATTTTCCTAAACATGTTGTGAGCTTTTAGGCCGTTTTCTGCGAAGTTTCCTCCTCCTCCTGAGCCACCGTCGGAGCCAAAAAACTTTGCCTTGTCGGCCTGACCCTTACTTTCTTCGGTTGATTCTCCATCCTCTGATGTAAACTTAGGAGATCCTGAATCGAAATGACAACAGAAACTCGCTTAGCTCCACACATACAGTAATTGGTACTTACGTCAAGATGCAGGGACCCTTCAAATTGACAAATGCATCAACGACAAACAGGTAAAGAAAACAAATACTACAGACAAACAGCTGCAAAGCAAAAATTTCGCAACTGAGATTAAATTCCCTAGGACAAAACCAGATATAGAATGAAACAAAATCCTAGATGGAGCATGTCCTAAAAAGAGAAAATAACGTCTCCAAGGATTCCTTGGCAGACGTAGGGAAACAAAGTATATAACAAGGTGAAATATCGGAAGAAAGTTCAGGCAAAGCACAATAAAGCAACTAACCATTGGGACCTTCACCAAGCGAGACGCTGGCAAATTCCTTATCTTTCGCAGAAGATTGCTTGCTTTTACTGCCACCTTCAACAAATACACTAAATCTTGATATCACCAGATTTTCACAACAGTACATGTGAAGGACAATCTACCTTCAACGATCATTTACCATTTGAAAGGGAGAATGAGTTTCAAGTCCAGATGCCAAGAAGGATATGTGCATTGCAACAGTGTCATTGCATAACATAACATCACCAACAAAATTTACGTTCAACAAAGCTGTCTTTAGAGGGAAGGATATTCAGAACACTATAATCCACTATTTTCCCGATAAAATACAGTGCCCATTCAATTAGGGACGTGAACGTTGTCCTAATTTTTTGGAAACTTAAAGCCCTGTTGTAGACACTTCCAGATAAATAATACCTGATAATTTAGATTTTGAAGGGGTGAAGGAAGACTAGAATGCTTCGGGCAAAGTAGTACAGAAACAGGAAACCCGAACTAAGCTCTCAAACATTGGTAGCAAAACGGCAAGATTTAAAACTGCTTAAGAAAATGAAGAGCTACGCAACATTTCACTGCAACTCAAAAACGAAAAGGGAAAAGTGCATTGATAACAGTCACATACCAGATCCAATGTTAGCAATCATCTCATCCAATTTGCCACAAATGTCTTGGCTAAATGAGCCTTTGTCCACGTTCTCCTTGTACTTCCCAATGAAGTTCCCTGCCTTTTTGTATCTTCCCACAACGTATGTACAGTACATTCCGTTCTTCTCAGCATTCGCTTTGCCGATTCCAAGCACCGTACTGCCTTTCCAAACCACTTGAGTGAAATGACCGGCACCCCCAGAGCCTCCTTCTGAACCAAAACTGTATCCAGGTTGACAGACTTCGGCGTACCTGAAACGCAAATTCAATCATCGTCAGGCTAATTTCTCGGTGACATCCTTGGCTAACAAAATGAGCAAACAAATCTCTCTAGATGTGACTACTTTCGAAACATCGTACCAGTTTCTGGTCGCTTCTTCCGCAGACATTTCGTCTTCCTTCTGACTGGAACACTTCATTGCCAGATTCTCTCCGTAGTCCGTCTGCGCATGCTGCAATGTTCCCATGTCAGCTAGTTTCTTCGCGTATTCTTCTGCTTCCTTGGACATTCCTTCGTCAAGAGTCATGTCTGGGGCACCGTGGATTTTCCTAAACATGTTGTGAGCTTTTAGGCCGTTTTCTGCGAAGTTTCCTCCTGAGCCACCACCGTTATCACCACCCATGAATTTCGAAGTGGAGGATGACTCTTGTAATCGTTCAGTGTCTAGATTTTGTTCTTTTTCATTGAAGTCTTGGAAGTTTTGAGCTTCATCGGTTCCTGAAAATAGCAAAAAGCAATTTTTTTAAATTCAAATATGTCTGGATATCTTCTGAAATGTCAATGGTTATCTACTCTTGGACCATGGCAGCAGAACCTTTAATTATATTTAGACTTTAAGTAAATGAATGTCATGGTGATTTTTATGAAAGGTTTCTACATTCCCTATGGAAACTTGAAGTTATTATGTCCTTAATTATGTCTCGATATTATGTCCTAAATTGTGAAATCTTAGTGTTACTGATACCTTCTCCGTCAAAGCTCTTTTCCTTCCATACTTTACCATCACTAAATTGGAGGGAAGGCTTTCTATTTTTGAAGTTCTTGATAGCTTTCTGAAGTTTACTATCAGCTTTTTCTTCTGCAGCTGAACGAGAAGGACCTACGAAAAATGAAATAATTCTAAAGGATATATTTTTTCAAACGGTGGCAAAAACAATGAACAAGGAATTCAAGCAATATAAATATTTATAAGCCACTCTTTCTAAATAAAAAATTATAAGGCACCTCCTTTTGAGCCACTGCCTCCAGCTGAACCACTGCCACCGGCAGAACCACCACCTCCTTTTGAGCCACTGCCCCCAGCTGCACCACTGCCACCAGTAGAGCCGCCACCTCCTAGTGAGCCACCACCTCCTTTTGAGCCACTGCCTCCAGCTGAACCACTGCTACCAGCAGAGCCGCCACCTCCTATTGAGCCACCACCTCCTTTTGAGCCACTGCCTCCAGCTGAACCACTGCCTCCAGTTGAGCTACTGCCTCCAGCTGAACCACTGCTACCAGCAGAGCCACCACCTCCTAGTGAGCCACCACCTCCTTTTGAGCCACTGCTACCAGCAGAGCCACCACCTCCTAGTGAGCCACCACCTCCTTTTGAGCCACTGCCTCCAGCTGAACCACTGCTACCAGCAGAGCCACCACCTCCTAGTGAGCCACCACCTCCTTTTGAGCCACTGCCTCCAGCTGAACCACTGCCTCCAGTTGAGCTACTGCCTCCAGCTGAACCACTGCTACCAGCAGAGCCACCACCTCCTAGTGAGCCACCACCTCCTTTTGAGCCACTGCCTCCAGCTGAACCACTGCTACCAGCAGAGCCACCACCTCCTAGTGAGCCACCACCTCCTTTTGAGCCACTGCCTCCAGCTGAACCACTGCTACCAGCAGAGCCACCACCTCCTAGTGAGCCACCACCTCCTTTTGAGCCACTGCCTCCAGCTGAACCACTGCTACCAGCAGAGCCACCACCTCCTAGTGAGCCACCACCTCCTTTTGAGCCACTGCCTCCAGCTGAACCACTGCTACCAGCAGAGCCACCACCTCCTATTGAGCCACCACCTTCTTTTGAGCCACTGCCTCCAGCTGAACCACTGCTACCAGCAGAGCCGCCACCTCCTATTGACCCACCACCTCCTTTTGAGCCACTGCTTCCAGCTGAACCACTGCCTCCAGTTGAGCCACTGCCTCCAGCTGAACCACTGCTACCAGCAGAGCCACCACCTCCTTTTGAGCCACCACCTCCTTTTGAGCCACTGCCTCCAGCTGAACCACTGCTACCAGCAGCGCCACCACCTCCTATTGAGCCACCACCTCCTTTTGAGCCCCCACCTCCTTTTGAGCCACCACCTCCAGCTGAACCACTGCTACCAGCAGCGCCACCACCTCCTATTGAGCCACCAGCTCCTTTTGAGCCACCACCTCCTATTGAGCCACCACCTCCTTTTGAGCCACCACCTCCTTTTGAGCCACTGCCCCCAGCTGAACCACTGCCTCCAGCAGAGCTGCCACCTCCCGCTGATCCACCACCTCCTTTTGAGCCACCTCCTCCTTTTGAGCCACCACCTCCTATTGAGCCACCACCTCCTATTGAGCCACCACCTCCTTTTGAGCCACTGCCCCCAGCTGAACCACTGCCTCCAGCAGAGCTGCCACCTCCAGTTGAGCCACCACCTCCAGTTGAGCCACCACCTCCAGCTGAGCTACCGCCTCCAACAGAGCCGCCAGCTCCAACAGAGCCGCCACCTCCAGCAGAGCCGCCACCTTCAGCTGAACCACCGGTAGAACTTCCAGCACCTCCACCTCCTGGAAGATATAAGCCAGCAAGAAATTCAGATTTATGCTACCTAATATCATATAGGCCTAAACTATCTAGGTTTTGTTGCAGCTTTCGTTTGAATATGCTAGAAGAAATCTATCTTGCAGTAAAGGCTTCTTGAAGGCTGGAATTAGGGGCAACAATATGCTTTAAACACCACCTCACAGGAAGAAGTACCATACCAATGGCTCTATGACATCATCGTCAGCAATTTATTATGAAAAACCATTCAAAGCAGTAAATGATTAAATCAATATATCACAACATATTTTGAAGAATCCAACGATTCATGGGGTAAAAGTGTATGATACAAAAAATATTCTTTCTTGCTTCAAAAGTTTTCAACGCTTCAAAAAGAGACGATACTAGCTCTCGAAAGAATCTAAAGGTCATTCTAGATACACCTAAAACAGAAGCAAGACAAACATTGACTTGTGCAGCAGTGATGATTACAATTGCATTTGACGAGCGTTCTTCATTCTACAGCCCCAACATACCTGACGCCACGCCCCTAATAATCTCGTCCAGTCTTCTACACATTCTTCGGCGGAATGAGCCTTTCAACACGTTCTCCTTGTACATTCCTTTAATGTTCCCTGCCTCTCTGTACCGTGCTACCACGTACGTGCAGAACAACCCATCCTTCTTAACATCCGCTTTCCCAATGCCAAGCACGGTGCTGCCTTTCCAAACCACTTGAGTGAAATGGCCAGCACGTCGAGCGCCTTTCCCTGAACGAAACCTATAGCCAGGTTTACAGACCTCCGCATACCTGAAAGCAACAGTCGTTTCGTATAAAATCGCTTAGGACTTGGAAATCTCCTGGCAAAAAAGACCAGGACTTGCAGCATATGGAAATAATTTCGCGTTTCATACCAGTTTTTGGTGGCTTCCTCCGCAGTCATTCTGTCTTCTTCCTGACTTGAACATTTCATTGCGAGATTCTCTCCATAGTTCGTCTTGTCGTGCTGCAATTTTCCAATTTCGGCCAGTCTCCTGGCATACATTTCCGCTTCCCTTGACATTCTTTTGTCAAGTGTCATCTGACCAGCACCATGGATTCGCCTAAATATATTGTGAGCTATAAGGCCCCTCTCTGCAAAGCTCTTTCCTGCACCAGACACTGCGCCTCCAGCAGCAGCACCACCTCCAGCAGCAGCACCACCTCCGGTTGTGCCAGCTCCTCCGGCTGTGCCAGCTCCTCCGGCTGTGCCAGCTCCTCCAGCTGTGCCAGCGCCTCCAGCTGTGCCAGCGCCTCCGGCTGTGCCAGCGCCTCCAGCAGCTTTACCACCTCCGGCTGTGCCAGCGCCTCCAGCAGCTTTACCACCTCCGGCTGTGCCAGCGCCTCCAGCAGCTTTACCACCTCCGGCTGTGCCAGCGCCTCCAGCAGCTTTACCACCTCCGGTTGTGCCAGCTCCTCCGGCTGTGCCAGCGCCTCCAGCAGCCTTACCACCTCCGGTTGTGCCAGCTCCTCCGGCTGTGCCAGCGCCTCCAGCAGCTTTACCACCTCCGGCTGTGCCAGCGCCTCCAGCAGCTCCACCACCTCCGGCTGTGCCAGCTTCTCCGGTTGTGCCAGCTCCTCCAACAGAACCAGCGCCTCCAGCAGCTCCACCATCTCCGTTTGTGCCAGCTCCTCCGGCTGTGCCAGCGCCTCCGGCTGTGCCAGCGCCTCCAGCAGCTTTACCACCTCCGGTTGTGCCAGCGCCTCCGGCTGTGCCAGCGCCTCCAGCAGCTTTACCACCTCCGGTTGTGCCAGCGCCTCCAGCAGCTTTACCACCTCCGGTTGTGCCAGCGCCTCCAGCAGCTTCACCACCTCCGGCTGTGCCAGCTTCTCCGGCTGTGCCAGCTTCTCCAGCAGCTCCACCACCTCCAGTTGTACCAGCTCCTCCGGCTGTGCCAGCGCCTCCAGCAGCTTTACCACCTCCGGTTGTGCCAGCGCCTCCAGCAGCTTTACCACCTCCGGTTGTGCCAGCGCCTCCAGCAGCTTCACCACCTCCGGCTGTGCCAGCTTCTCCGGCTGTGCCAGCTTCTCCAGCAGCTCCACCACCTCCAGTTGTACCAGCTCCTCCGGCTGTGCCAGCGCCTCCGGCTGTGTCAGCTCCTCCGGCTGTGCCAGCTCCTCCGGCTGTGCCAGCTCCTCCGGCTGTGCCAGCTCCTCCGGCTGTGTCAGCTTCTCCGGCTGTGCCAGCTTCTCCGGCTGTGCCAGCTCCTCCAGCAGCTCCACCATCTCCGGTTGTGCCAGCTCCTCCGGCTGTGCCAGCGCCTCCAGCAGCTCCACCACCTCCGGCTGTGTCAGCTCCTCCAGCAGCTCCACCACCTTCGGCTGTGTCAGCTCCTCCGGCTGTGTCAGCTCCTCCGGCTGTGCCAGCTCCTCCGGCTGTGTCAGCTCCTCCGGCTGTGTCAGCTCCTTGTCCGCCTGTACATCCTTGTGCGCCTATTAAACAAGGACCTTGATATGAACTTCAATATGCAAGGTTGCAGCAATGTAGGGTTTGTTTTTCAGGCATCGAGAATTATAGAATGTTGACACGTTGGAAAAGTTGTCACAGACATTTGAAGTTCCTGCATACATTTATAGCGGAAAGTGGCAAATGCGGACAATGAAAAGTAGAAAAGAGCCATCAGCGATTGTTCGGAAAAAATTTACAAGATCATTAGGCACTAATTAGGACAAAAACCAAATCTTTACAAGGAGCATAAAACAGAAGACACATGAAGGCAGACTGGCTAAAGAACATCAAAGGAAATAGGCGCGAGAGATTTCAAGAGATAAAATCTTTTGGCATTTGGTGTGTTTCAAATTTATTTAAAAATTGGGGGAAGCATGTATTATCTAAATATTGTTGTAGAAAGTATTAAGTTGTCGTGCATAAACATTGGATACTAACGAAAAGACAAGAAGAAATCTTACACCGAGGACCTATCTTGTCGTAGAATGTTTGTGTACACAAAAGCTCGTGGTTACGAAATAAGCAGAAACATTTGTAGAAAATATAGACCAATAGATTTGAAAATTGTATATCAAAATGAATGTAAATTATCCCAGAAATCTTAAGGCTGGAACTATATGCGCAAACACTGTTTTTAGCAGAAGAAGAAACAATTGTGTTTTGCTTTATACTGGGCTAATGCCGTATAGAAATGCTTTGCAGAAGAGAAAATCGGTGTGTTGTTCAAGTTAAAAGCAGGCACCAAACGATCCATGATAGGAGCTTGTCGGATTATATAAATTATTACATGCCGGTGTTGAGTGTACACTATGAAAAACTCCAGCTTCGTTGGTAAGATAAAGAAACTGTGACAAAAACCTAACCAACTGACACTCAAATATTTGTTGTTGCGGGCCAAAATTCAAACTGATCACAAGTTATATGAATATAAAGAGTAGAATCATAGAGAGTGCCGAAAAATAACCGACTCGAGCGACGATATAAAGTAGTAGGTATCTTGTATTGCTTCTTGAAGCTTCGTCTTATTTCGACTAAGTCCCTTAACAGCAGTCCCTTAAATAGACTGGCTTGGTAAAACAACTTGCTATGAGCAAAATAAATGGTAATGGAGACCAAGGTAGATTACTCATTTTTCAGGATAAGTTTATGGTGGAAACCATACAGTCTTTGGCTCATACGTGTTTAGGCTAAAGAAAGGGGATGAAGTTACCATGGTGCACTAATCAGAAAAAACAAATTGAAATCAAATCTTCAACTCCATCAAAGTGACTTGTTAGCAAATAAATAAATTGCAATTTCAATCAAATTTCAATGATGTTGCTATCATTCAATATAATTTGCTTTAGAAAAAAACATTTAGGGTCTAAAAATTGAGAGTTGTGAACCACAAGAAGCATAAGACAAAACGTACCTGCTGCACCCATACCAATCATTGCATCCAATTGCCCACAAATGTCTTGAGTGAATGTCCCTCGGTCGACGTTATCTTTAAACGCTCCCTCAACATTGCCGGCTCTTCGGTATCTTCCTACGACATACGTGCAATACATTCCATCATTCTCAGCATTCGCTCTGCCCATCCCGAGCAGCGTACTATCTTTCCAAACCACTTGAGTGAAATGGCCGGCACCTCCAGTGCCCCTCTCCGAACCAAAACGGTAACCAGGCTGACAGACTTCGTTGTACCTGCAAGCAACATCAATGTCTTAAAATGCTTTTCCAATATATCTCCAAAATCTCACTGCGATAAAAGACAACTTGAATATACGCGGTTCCCCCGAGCATTCGTACCAATTTTTAGTGGCTTCTTCCGCAGACATTTCATCGCCTCTCTGAGTGGAACACTTCATGGCCAGGTTCTCTCCATCCTTGGTGTCTGAGTGCCGCAATGTCTTCATGTTGGCCAGCTCCTTCGCATATTCCTCCGCGTCCCTCGACATTGCATCATCGAGTGTCATGGCGGGTGCACTGTGGATTCTCCTGAACATATTGTGCGCTCTTAGGCCGTACTCAACATAGCTTCCTGGGTCATTGGGATTCTTATCAGAGCAACACCTAAATTTAACTGGATTTCCTTGTCTCGCAATTGAATCATCACTCTCTTTCCTGGTGTCATCTAAGTTCTTAGTTTCTGCAGCTGCTGCAAGAGGGAGTTGACAAGCTCTAATTTAGAAATTATCAACTGTGTTTAAACAGCTTGTATGCGAAATGACTTAAACCACCAGTAAATCACTATTGCCAAAAAGCCTTGAGGTAACGACCTATCTTATGAATTAATTACAGATATGAATTACAGATAGAATAAAGTACAAGTTTCTTTGCCTTAAAAATAGACATTTCTTAATAAAAGCTTTCATATATCAACATGTAGATTATTAGCAGCTTGTTTCAAACCATAATACAGGCGGAAAACTTGGCCTATTGGCAAGAGACGGACACTTTAGTTAAATCTTGTTCAGATTGCAATCTTAAGCAGACAAAAATCGAGGTTGGAATGAAAAGAAAACAATCCTCTGCTATTTACTGAAGGGTGGAGCGGTGAACATTCTGCTTGCCGCCATATTGTTTAATGATCAAGCATACCTTTTCCTCCAAAACATTTCTGGTTCTCTAAACTATTCCCGAAATAGTTTTGTTTGGGCTTGCCAATCTTAAAATTCTGGATGCCTTTCTGTAGCTTGCTTCCAGCCTTAACAGGTTTAGATCCACCTGTAGAAAAATGAATTCAATCTCAACTTAAAGTGTATGTGAGGACACAGTTAAAGAATCTGTTTTTGCAAAGCGATAAAAATTGACAAACCTGAAGGCTTGCTAACATGCATGGCAAACGTAGAAAATGGCAAAGCCTAGTTTTTCACATCATATCATTCATGAACGAAAGAACACCACACCATGCAGTTAGAAATGCCATTCAATTAGCTGTAAATTTGTTTCTGAAAAAGTGGATATAATAGCGCATACTTTAGGTAACCAAACAACATTATAACAAAAGTAAATAGATCTAATGACTTGGACATACTCTCTCTCTGAGTCTATCAATCTCTCAAGAGTTTCTCCTTATCAAAACAATAACATGTGTAGTCTTCCTTTTCCTCTTCACAGCCAAAACACTAAATCTCCAATTACCTGAACCGATTGGGGCAATCATCTCATCAAGTTTATCGCAGCTCTCCTGGCTAAATGAGCCTTTGTCCACGTTCTCCTTGTACTTCCCAATGAAGTTCCCTGCCTTTTTGTATCTTCCCACAACGTATGTACAGTACATTCCGTTCTTCTCCGCATCCGCTTTACCGATTCCAAGCACCGTACTGCCTTTCCAAACCACTTGAGTGAAATGACCGGCACCCCCTGAGCCTCCTTCTGAACCAAAACTGTATCCAGGTTGACAGACTTCGGCGTACCTGAAACGCAAATTCAATCAACGTCAGGCTCGTTTCTCGGTGACAACCTTTTGTAACAGAATGATCTTCCTAACAATTTCTCTTTTGCATCAATCTTCCGATCTTAATTTTGTAACAATCTCCCTAAATGTAAAAAAAACATCGTACCAATTCTTAGTAGCTTCTTCCGCAGTCATTTCGTCTCCCTTCTGACTGGAACACTTCATTGCCAGATTCTCTCCGTAGTCCGTCTGCGCATGCTGCAATGTTCCCATGTCAGCTAGTTTCTTCGCGTATTCTTCTGCTTCCTTGGACATTCCTTCATCAAGAGTCATGTCTGGGGCACCGTGGATTTTCCTAAACATGTTGTGGGCGTTAAGGCCTCTGTCCCCGAAACTTCCCCCTCCACCTGCATTTCCGCCACCATTTCCGCCACCATCTCCGCCACCATCTCCGCCACCATCTCCGCCACCATCTCCGCCTCCACCTTGATCTCCGCCTGAATCGCCGCCAGCGCCTGAATCGCCGCCACCATCTTGTCCATCGCTGTTTCCTGCATCACCCTGGCCACCTTGACCATCCCCATCTCCTCCTACCGTGAAAACAAGATCCATCTTCTGCTACATAATTCATTAAACTGAGGTGAGGCTTTGCAGGAAGAAATAAGTGTACCAATTTATGTTTGCCTGCATATTGCGTTAAGAAAGAGAACATAAACCTACAATTTATTAAAAAGTTTCATATTTAGCTTTTAAAAATGAAACTCCGATTGGGAAAATTGTATGAAGTGTCAAAGGCCTTGAATCAAAGCTTCAATGCGAGAGGGTATTGTCTTTCTCAAAACGTCAGTCATCATCATTTTCCTAGTGAATAAATTTTCTTAAGGGAGAAATTATGCAAGAATCACAAGAGTATAGAGAAAATGGAATGAGAATCAGACGACTAACAATTTTTAAAAAGTAGGGATGTTCCACAATTGAGCTCATTAAGTAAGAAAAAGGGAGAGCATTTGCTTCCAATTTTGATCAACTCTAACAGTCCAGGGCAGTACCATTGGCAGCGTGGACTTTCTAATTAATAAAAAGCGCAGAGATCTTCTTTGCTTAACACCCCCATCTGCCATACTGACCCCCTAGACCTCTGAAAGTGCCCGCAGCTCCGCATACAAAACCTTCTTTACCCAACAACAAAAATTGCCAACCAAATAATGCCGCCATTAATCTACCTGGAAAAAAGTCAATCCATTTCAACCCTCTTATCCACTTAAACGTTAGACCTACGCAAAAACCTTTACCCATTCTTAACCCAAACATCTTCAACAGAATCTTTTACAAAAATATGAAGAAGATCTTATTAAAACCTCTTCGTGCCATCAAATCACACAACGAGAATTTAGAGAAGAAAAATCAGGGCATAAACTAACCCGATCCAATCGGTGCAATCATCTCATCCAATTTGCCACAAATGTCTTGGCTAAATGAGCCTTTGTCCACGTTCTCCTTGTACTTCCCAATGAAGTTCCCTGCCTTTTTGTATCTTCCCACGACGTATGTACAGTACATTCCGTTCTTCTCCGCATCCGCTTTGCCGATTCCAAGCACCGTACTGCCTTTCCAAACCACTTGAGTGAAATGACCGGCACCCCCAGAGCCTCCTTCTGAGCCAAAACTGTATCCAGGTTGACAGACTTCGGCGTACCTGAAACGCAAATTCAATCATCGACAGGCTCGTTTCTCGGTGACAACCTTTTGTAACAAAATGAGCAAACAAATCTCTCTAGATGTGACTACTTTCAAAACATCGTACCAATTCTTAGTAGCTTCTTCCGCAGTCATTTCGTCTCCCTTCTGACTGGAACACTTCATTGCCAGATTCTCGCCGTAGTCCGTCTGCGCATGCTGCAATGTTCCCATGTCAGCTAGTTTCTTCGCGTATTCTTCTGCTTCCTTGGACATTCCTTCATCAAGAGTCATGTCTGGGGCACCGTGGATTTTCCTAAACATGTTGTGAGCCTTGAGGCCTCTGTCACCGAAACTTCCACCTCCACCTGCACCTCCGCCACCATCTCCGCCACCATCTCCGCCACCATCTCCGCCACCATCTCCGCCTCCACCTTGATCTCCGCCAGCACCACCTGAATCGCCGCCACCATCTTGTCCATCGCTGTTTCCTGCATCACCCTGGCCACCTTGACCATCCCCATCTCCTCCTACCGTGAGAAAAAGATCCATCTTCTGAAGCTCATTTCAGATTAAAAGATTGGAAGTTTTCAAGTGGCCAACTACTCCACCTCAGCCAGCTACTCTGCCAATGCCACCTACTTTGCCATCACAACAAACTTCTTCTCCACCAACTATTTCGTTCCTGTCCGGGGCTGTCGGGAAGGCAACATTGCAGGGTTTATTTTACAAAATTTGCCGACAAAGGGCGTAATTTTGGGCGTGTGCATTAGAACTTGCCATTTCTGAGAGGTGTGTTTTTATCAGAAAGATCGCTTTCTTAGATAGTAGTTAGTAAAATCAAATCAAATTGTAGGCAGTCAGTGAATTTACAGGGGACAAAAAACTTGTTCCATCGTCCTGGCATCGCAAGCAATTATTTTCTAATGCAAACGCTCACTTACGGTGTTGCAGTAAAGCGTGAGGCTACCTTAAGGGACCGGGAAAAGTTGAAGGGTACTTCAAACAAATGTCATGGCAACCACAACAAGGCGCTTCCATAAGATTGCCTGCGATTCTGGGACGATAGAAGATGGCAGGTGGCTGAAAGCAACCGCAAACAAGCTTACTGCACATATGACCATATGAAAACCATATATGACCATATGAAAACCATATATGACCATATGAAAACCATATATGACTATATGAAAACCATACATGACTATATGAAAACCATATATGACCATATGAAAACCATATATGACTATATGAAAACCATACATGACTATATGAAAACCATATATGACTATATGAAAACCATACATGACTATATGAAAACCATATATGACCATATGAAAACCATATATGACTATATGAAAACCATACATGACTATATGAAAACCGTATATGACTTTATGAAAACCAAGCTAAATCGCCTCCAGGGGCGCAGTGGGAGTTAATATTGGGGGTGGGGGTGGTCAAAGCTGTAAATTCACGATAAAACTATGATTTTTCCGACTGCACTATACTTTCAAACAGACTTCTCTAAATACGTTCCTTCGAGAATGTTTGAACAACCCATGCTGCATATACTGCGATGCTTGATACTAAATTATAGCAAATGCATCTGCAAATCAAGCCAAAATGAATCACATGAACCAACTTGTAAACGAGAAGAAAATTTTCCAATTACCCGAAACGACCGAATTTTCTATAACACCTCAAAGCTTAACAGTAGCATTTGTTCTAAAATACTTACCAAATATAAATCGCTATAAACAAAAGAACAACTTTTTATGAATTTACCAGAGACCGCGGGACGTAATAAAAGTGAAGGGGCCGGAACCAATACATTTTGGGGGAAAACGGGTTGGGGTTGTGGCGCGAATTTTAGCGTGAGGCATCAAAAATAGTTTGGCATCACAAGTTCTCAAAGGTCGGCCACTCGGTAGGCGAAAGAGGAAATTTAGCGTTTAAATGTGTTCTGAGACCCCTAAAACAATTATATTTTCTCCTGATCGCCTTTTATTCATTGATGCTACTAAAAAGTCCAGGTTTAAGGTTTCTTTTGCTGAAAAATGCTTTT
The DNA here is from genome assembly GCA_003864495.1 of Nemopilema nomurai. Lineage (NCBI taxonomy): Eukaryota > Metazoa > Cnidaria > Scyphozoa > Rhizostomeae > Rhizostomatidae > Nemopilema > Nemopilema nomurai. The sequence continues at coordinate 3,475,128 of ML133454.1, forward strand.
TCTGAGGGGGGGGGGGTGTTAACCACCCATAACACCTCCAAGTCGCGACAGCCCTGCCTCCGCCATCAACTCTGCTACAATCAGCAACATTTTCTCCACCAGCTCCTACTTCTAAACCAACGCCAAATACGCCATACGTAAAACTCCCATATTCTAAGCTTAAGTAGCCAACCGAATCAGGCCACGTTCAATGTATTCATCTATTTCAACATTATTTGTCACATAAATGTTGATTGAATAAACATGCTCTTAGAGTAGCATATATGATCAGCTCAAACTGTCAGTTTTCATTTACAGAAAAAATCTAATCTTGCAAACGGTTGAAACCTGGCTTTTCTTCGGCGATCAGTTTAAAACTATGAAAGTTTCTCAAAATTGAATATCTTTAGCCATCAAGTCAATACGACGCAACCATCATAATTTATAAATAGTTTCTAGGTAATCAGTTTTGACTGATCATATAGCAGTGATTCTTAACATTGGCATCCTAAACGAATGACCTTCAAGTACCGATATCGGAAAAGTAAATAAGCTGACCCTGAAACAAAACAATAACACATGACAATTTAGACTTTGCAAGTTTGAAGGAAGACTAGAATGCTTCGAGCAAAGTAGAATAGAAACAGGAAACCCGAACTAAGCTCTCAAACATTGGTAGGAAAACGGCAAGATTCAAAACTGCTTATGCAAATTAAAGGGCTACACAATATTTCACTGCAACTCAAAAACCAAAAGGGAAAAGTGCATTGATAACAGTCACATACCAGATCCAATGTTAGCAATCATCTCATCCAATTTGCCACAAATGTCTTGGCTAAATGAGCCTTTGTCCACGTTCTCCTTGTACTTCCCAATGAAGTTCCCTGCCTTTTTGTATCTTCCCACAACGTATGTACAGTACATTCCGTTCTTCTCCGCATCCGCTTTGCCGATTCCAAGCACCGTACTGCCTTTCCAAACCACTTGAGTGAAATGACCGGCACCCCCAGAGCCTCCTTCTGAACCAAAACTGTATCCAGGTTGACAGACTTCGGCGTACCTGAAACGCAAATTCAATCATCGTCAGGCTAGTTTCTCGGTGACATCCTTGGCTAACAAAATGAGCAAACAAATCTCTCTAGATGTGACTACTTTCGAAACATCGTACCAGTTTCTGGTCGCTTCTTCCGCAGACATTTCGTCTTCCTTCTGACTGGAACACTTCATTGCCAGATTCTCTCCGTAGTCCGTCTGCGCATGCTGCAATGTTCCCATGTCAGCTAGTTTCTTTGCGTATTCTTCTGCTTCCTTGGACATTCCTTCATCAAGAGTCATGTCTGGGGCACCGTGGATTTTCCTAAACATGTTGTGAGCTTTTAGGCCGTTTTCTGCGAAGTTTCCTCCTCCTCCTGAGCCACCACCGTTATCACCACCCATGAATTTGTGAGTTGATTGGCCCTTTTGAAGCTTGGTATTTTTAGAATTTTTACCAAATTGTTTGGATTCGGCAGCAGCTGGCAATTCAAATAAAATTCCTAGCTCTTGAATTTTCAAGTCTCAAGCGATCATAAACTTAACACCAAAATTTACTGCTTTAAATGGATGGAAAGAAAGCCCTCTCCTCTGCAATGGTCTTAGAGCTATTGAAAATATTTCTCGTTATAAAACAAGTGGTGGACGGATGAAGAATCTTCTTCCAGCTATCAGCTCTTCGAATTAGGCTGAATTGACCAAAATCCAGCACAAAATCTCTTCTAGAATACTCCTAGATGGTATCGATGGGATATAGACATACTTAGAGGCGTACCTTTTTGTCCAACGCTCTTGTGTTTTCCGGATGAATTTCCCTTTGGCTTTCCAGCCTTGAAGTTTTGAATTCCTTTGTGAAGCTTACTCAGAGTGTTGCCTTTTTGGGTCTTACCAGACTTAGAGCCACCTGTTAAAACATTATTTCGTTCCTTTACTAGATGGTAACATTTAAACACTGATTTTATGAAATGGGTATCATTGTAAGCTCCAAACACCATGATTGATAGTAGGTAAGTTATGTTAATGAGTTATTTTCTTTCACTAAAAACATGGCAGAAAACTGCCAAAGTAAATCGGTCAATTTTTCCAGATATTTCAACAACAGCTACTGGAAAAGAGTTTGAATGCGAGAACTTTGAAACAAAGAATTCGACAAATAAGAAAATCTGCTAAGTGGCATTTCTCAGAATATGCCAACAAAATCGATCGAAAAAAGATGAGTGGGAAGAGAAGCCCGTAGAAGGTATTTAAATGATGATTGAATTCGCCTTAGAACTTAATATGCAGCTAAACATGCATTCATAACAAATAGAAAAGATCACAATCTGGTTGAGTGAATAAGTAGCATCAAAAGTGCTCATTTAGGTTGATTTTCCGGAACAGTTACTGAGTTAGGCTCTCAAATACACAGCAATTTCCAAAAGATTATCCAAGAGTGGAAAAAACACATTTTCAAAACTACGAGCATTTACCACATTACAATAGCAATACGAGAAACCGACGACCTTCAAATTGCATAGGAAAATTGAAATCTGTACATATACTAGAATGAATCAATGCAACTTAAATCATCATATTATCCAAGGAGAGCGCAAAAGGATAGTATTCAAATAACAGTTTGAGGAATGAATACGGCAGAAAAACTAACCAGATCCAATGTTAGCAATCATCTCATCCAATTTGCCACAAATGTCTTGGCTAAATGAGCCTTTGTCCACGTTCTCCTTGTACTTTCCAATGAAGTTCCCTGCCTTTTTGTATCTTCCCACAACGTATGTACAGTACATTCCGTTTTTCTCAGCATCCGCTTTGCCGATTCCAAGCACCGTACTGCCTTTCCAAACCACTTGAGTGAAATGGCCGGCACCCCCAGAGCCTCCTTCTGAGCCAAAACTGTATCCAGGTTGACAGACTTCGGCGTACCTGAAACGCAAATTCAATCATCGACAGGCTAGTTTCTCGGTGACAACCTTTTGTAACAAAATGAGCAAACAAATCTCGCTAGATGTGACTACTTTCGAAACATCGTACCAGTTTCTGGTCGCTTCTTCCGCAGACATTTCGTCTTCCTTCTGACTGGAACACTTCATTGCCAGATTCTCTCCGTAGTCCGTCTGCGCATGCTGCAATGTTCCCATGTCAGCTAGTTTCTTCGCGTATTCTTCTGCTTCCTTGGACATTCCTTCATCCAGAGTCATGTCTGGGGCACCGTGGATTTTCCTAAACATGTTGTGAGCTTTTAGGCCGTTTTCTGCGAAGTTTCCTCCTCCCCCTGAGCCACCATCGGAGCCAAAAAACTTTGCCTTGTCGGCCTGACCCTTTCTTTCGTCCGTTGACTCTCCATCCTTTGATGCAAACTTCGGAGATCCTGAATCGAAATGACAACAGAAACTTGCTTAGCTCCACACATACAGTAATTGGTAATTACGTCAAGATGCAGGGACCCTTCAAATTGAAAAATGCATCAAGGACAAACAGGTAAAGAAAACAAATACTGAATACAGACAGCTGCAAAGCAAAAATTTCACAAGTATGAAATTTCCTGGGACAAAATCAGTTATAGAATGAAACAAAATCCTAGATGGAGCATGTCCTAAAAAGAATAAATAACGTCTCCAAGAATTCCTTGGCAGACGTAGGGAAAGAAAGTATACAACAAGGTGAAATATCGGAAGAAAGTTCAGGCAAAGCACAATAAAGCAACTAACCATTGGGACCTTCACCAAGCGAGACGCTGGCAAATTCCTTATCTTTCGCAGAAGATTGCTTGCTTTTACTGCCACCTTCAACAAATACACTAAATCTTGATATCACCGGATTTTCACAACAGTACATGTGAAGGACAATCTACCTTCAACGATCAATTACCATTTGAAAGGGAGAATGAGTTTCAAGTTCAGATGCCAAGAAGGATATGTGCATTGCAACAGTGTCATTGCATAACATAACATCACCAACAAAATTTACGTTCGACAAAGCTGTCTTTAGAGGAAAGGATATTCTGAAAACTGTAATCCACTATTTTCCCGATAAATTCAGTGCCCATTCAGTTAGAGACATGAACTTTCTACCAATTACCTGGAAACTTAAAGCCTTGTTGTAAACACTTCCAGATAAATAATACCTGATCATTTAGATTTTGCAAGCGTGAAGGAAGACTAGAATGCTTCGGGCAAAGTAGTATAGAAACAGGAAACCCGAACTAAGCTCTCAAACATTGATAGCAAAACGGCAAGATTTAAAACTGCTTATGCAAATTAAAGGGGTACACAATATTTCACTGCAACTCAAAAACGAAAAGGGAAAAGTGCATTGATAACAGTCACATACCAGATCCAATGTTAGCAATCATCTCATCCAATTTGCCACAAATGTCTTGGCTAAATGAGCCTTTGTCCACGTTCTCCTTGTACTTCCCAATGAAGTTCCCTGCCTTTTTGTATCTTCCCACAACGTATGTACAGTACATTCCGTTCTTCTCAGCATTCGCTTTGCCGATTCCAAGCACCGTACTGCCTTTCCAAACCACTTGAGTGAAATGACCGGCACCCCCAGAGCCTCCTTCTGAGCCAAAACTGTATCCAGGTTGACAGACTTCGGCGTACCTGAAACGCAAATTCAATCATCGACAGGCTAGTTTCTCGGTGACAACCTTTTGTAACAAAATGAGCAAACAAATCTCGCTAGATGTGACTACTTTCGAAACATCGTACCAGTTTCTGGTCGCTTCTTCCGCAGACATTTCGTCTTCCTTCTGACTGGAACACTTCATTGCCAGATTCTCTCCGTAGTCCGTCTGCGCATGCTGCAATGTTCCCATGTCAGCTAGTTTCTTCGCGTATTCTTCTGCTTCCTTGGACATTCCTTCATCAAGAGTCATGTCTGGGGCACCGTGGATTTTCCTAAACATGTTGTGAGCTTTCAGGCCGTTTTCTGCGAAGTTTCCTCCTCCCCCTGAGCCACCATCGGAGCCAAAAAACTTTGCCTTGTCGGCCTGACCCTTTCTTTCGTCCGTTGACTCTCCATCCTTTGATGCAAACTTCGGAGATCCTGAATCGAAATGACAACAGAAACTTGCTTAGCTCCACACATACAGTAATTGGTAATTACGTCAAGATGCAGGGACCCTTCAAATTGAAAAATGCATCAACGACAAACAGGTAGAGAAAACAAATACTGCAGACAAACAGCTGCAAAGCAAAAATTTCGCAACTGGGATTAAATTCCCTAGGACAAAACCAATTAAAGAATGAAACAAAATCCTGGAGGCAGCTCGCCCTAAAAAAGAAATAATCAATTCTGCAAGGATTCCTTGGCAGAAGTAGGGAAACAAAGTCCATGACAACGTGAAATATCGGAAGAAAGTTCAGGCAAAGCACAATAAAGCAACTAACCATTGGGACCTTCACCAAGCGAGACGCTGGCAAATTCCTTATGTTTCGCAGAAGATTGCTTGCTTTTACTGCCACCTTCAACAAATACACTAAATGTTGATATCACCAGATTTTCACAACAGTACATGTGAAGGACAATCTACCTTCAACGATCAATTAGCATTTAAAAGGGAGAAAGAGTTTCAAGTTCAGATGCCAAGAAGGATATGTGCATTGCAACAGTGTCATTGAAAAACATAACATCACCAACAAAAATTGAGTTCGACAAAGCTGTTTTTAGAGGAGAGGATATACAGAAAACTGTTATCAACTATTTTCCCGATAAAATTCAGTGCCATTCAAGGTAGGGACATGAACATTGTCCTAATTTTTTGGAAACTTAAAGCCCTGTTGTAAACACTTCCAGATAAATAATACCTGATCATTTAGATTTTGAAGGGGTGAAGGAAGACTAGAATGCTTCGGGCAAAGTAGTATAGAAACAGGAAACCCTAACTAAGATCTCAAACATTGGTAGCAAAACGGCAAGATTCAAAACTGCTTAAGAAAACGAAGAGCTACGCAACATTTCACCGCAACTCAAAAACGAAAAGGGAAAAGTGCATTGATAACAGTCACATACCAGATCCAATGTTAGCAATCATCTCATCCAATTTGCCACAAATGTCTTGGCTAAATGAGCCTTTGTCCACGTTCTCCTTGTACTTCCCAATGAAGTTCCCTGCCTTTTTGTATCTTCCCACAACGTATGTACAGTACATTCCGTTCTTCTCAGCATTCGCTTTGCCGATTCCAAGCACCGTACTGCCTTTCCAAACCACTTGAGTGAAATGACCGGCACCCCCAGAGCCTCCTTCTGAGCCAAAACTGTATCCAGGTTGACAGACTTCGGCGTACCTGAAACGCAAATTCAATCATCGTCAGGCTAGTTTCTCGGGGACAACCTTTTGTAACAAAAGGAGCAAAAAAAATCTCGCTACATGTGACTACTTTCGAAACATCGTACCAGTTTCTGGTCGCTTCTTCCGCAGACATTTCGTCTTCCTTCTGACTGGAACACTTCATTGCCAGATTCTCTCCGTAGTCCGTCTGCGCATGCTGCAATGTTCCCATGTCAGCTAGTTTCTTTGCGTATTCTTCTGCTTCCTTGGACATTCCTTCATCAAGAGTCATGTCTGGGGCACCGTGGATTTTCCTAAACATGTTGTGAGCCTTCAGGCCGTTTTCTGCGAAGCTTCCTCCTCCTCCTGAGCCACCACCGTTATCACCACCCATGAATTTGTGAGTTGATTGGCCCTTTTGAAGCTTGGTATTATTAGAATTTTTACCAAATTGTTTTGATTCGGCAGCAGCTGGAAATTCAAAGAAAATTCCTAGCTCTTGAAAATCCCTAGTCTCAAGCAATCATAAACTTAACACCAAAATTTACTGCTTTAAATGGATGGAAAGAAAGCTCTCTCCTCTGCAACGGTCTTAGAGCTATTGAAAATCTTTCTCGTTATAAAACAAGTGGTGGACGGATGAAGAATCTTCTTCCAGCTATCAGCTCTTCGAATTAGGCTGAATTGACCAAAATCCAGCACAAAATCTCTTCTAGAATACTCCTAGATGGTATCGATGGGATATAGACATACTTAGAGGCGTACCTTTTTGTCCAACGCTCTTGTGTTTTCCGGATGAATTTCCCTTTGGCTTTCCAGCCTTGAAGTTTTGAATTCCTTTGTGAAGCTTACTCAGAGTGTTGCCTTTTTGGGTCTTACCAGACTTAGAGCCACCTGTTAAAACATTATTTCGTTCCTTTACTAGATGGTAACATTTAAACACTGACTTTATGAAATGGGTATCATTGTAAGCTCCAAACACCATGATTGATAGTAGGTAAGTTATGTTAATGAGTTATTTTCTTTCACTAAAAACATGGCAGAAAACTGCCAAAGTAAATCGGTCAATTTTTCCAGATATTTCAACAACAGCTATTGGAAAAGAGTTTGAATGCGAGAACTTTGAAACAAAGAATTCGACAAATAAGAAAATCTGCTAAGTGGCATTTCTCAGAATATGCCAACAAAATCGATCGAAAAAAGATGAGTGGGAAGAGAAGCCCGTAGAAGGTATTTAAATGATGATTGAATTCGCCTTAGAACTTAATATGCAGCTAAACATGCATTCATAACAAATGGAAAAGATCACAATCTGGTTGAGTGAATAAGTAGCATCAAAAGTGCTCATTTAGGTTGATTTTCCGGAACAGTTACTGAGTTAGGCTCTCAAATACACAGCAATTTCCAAAAGATTATCCAAGAGTGGAAAAAACACATTTTCAAAACTACGAGCATTCACCACATTACAATAGCAATACGAGAAACCGACGACCTTCAAATTGCATAGGAAAATTGAAATCTGTACATATACTAGAATGAATCAATGCAACTTAAATCATCATATTATCCAAGGAGAGCGCAAAAGGATAGTATTCAAATAACAGTTTGAGGAATGAATACGGCAGAAAAACTAACCAGATCCAATGTTAGCAATCATCTCATCCAATTTGCCACAAATGTCTTGGCTAAATGAGCCTTTGTCCACGTTCTCCTTGTACTTTCCAATGAAGTTCCCTGCCTTTTTGTATCTTCCCACAACGTATGTACAGTACATTCCGTTTTTCTCAGCATCCGCTTTGCCGATTCCAAGCACCGTACTGCCTTTCCAAACCACTTGAGTGAAATGACCGGCACCCCCAGAGCCTCCTTCTGAGCCAAAACTGTATCCAGGTTGACAGACTTCGGCGTACCTGAAACGCAAATTCAATCATCGACAGGCTAGTTTCTCGGTGACAACCTTTTGTAACAAAATGAGCAAACAAATCTCGCTAGATGTGACTACTTTCGAAACATCGTACCAGTTTCTGGTCGCTTCTTCCGCAGACATTTCGTCTTCCTTCTGACTGGAACACTTCATTGCCAGATTCTCTCCGTAGTCCGTCTGCGCATGCTGCAATGTTCCCATGTCAGCTAGTTTCTTCGCGTATTCTTCTGCTTCCTTGGACATTCCTTCATCAGAGTCATGTCTGGGGCACCGTGGATTTTCCTAAACATGTTGTGAGCTTTTAGGCCGTTTTCTGCGAAGTTTCCTCCTCCCCCTGAGCCACCATCGGAGCCAAAAAACTTTGCCTTGTCGGCCTGACCCTTTCTTTCGTCCGTTGACTCTCCATCCTTTGATGCAAACTTCGGAGATCCTGAATCGAAATGACAACAGAAACTTGCTTAGCTCCACACATACAGTAATTGGTAATTACGTCAAGATGCAGGGACCCTTCAAATTGAAAAATGCATCAACGACAAACAGGTAGAGAAAACAAATACTGCAGACAAACAGCTGCAAAGCAAAAATTTCGCAACTGGGATTAAATTCCCTAGGACAAAACCAATTAAAGAATGAAACAAAATCCTGGAGGCAGCTCGCCCTAAAAAAGAAATAATCAATTCTGCAAGGATTCCTTGGCAGAAGTAGGGAAACAAAGTCCATGACAACGTGAAATATCGGAAGAAAGTTCAGGCAAAGCACAATAAAGCAACTAACCATTGGGACCTTCACCAAGCGAGACGCTGGCAAATTCCTTATGTTTCGCAGAAGATTGCTTGCTTTTACTGCCACCTTCAACAAATACACTAAATGTTGATATCACCAGATTTTCACAACAGTACATGTGAAGGACAATCTACCTTCAACGATCAATTAGCATTTAAAAGGGAGAAAGAGTTTCAAGTTCAGATGCCAAGAAGGATATGTGCATTGCAACAGTGTCATTGAAAAACATAACATCACCAACAAAAATTGAGTTCGACAAAGCTGTTTTTAGAGGAGAGGATATACAGAAAACTGTTATCAACTATTTTCCCGATAAAATTCAGTGCCCATTCAGGTAGGGACATGAACATTGTCCTAATTTTTTGGAAACTTAAAGCCCTGTTGTAAACACTTCCAGATAAATAATACCTGATAATTTAGATTTTGCAGGCGTGAAGGAAGAATAGAATGCTTCGGGCAAAGTAGTATATAAACTAAAAACCCGAACAAGGCTTTCAAACATTGGTAGGAAAACGGCAAGATTCAAAACTTCTTATGCAAATTAAAGGGCTACAGAACATTTCGCTGCAACTCAAAAACGAAAAGGGAAAAATGATAGAAGTCACATACCAGCTCCAATTGGTGCAATCATCTCATCCAATTTGCCACAAATGTCTTGGCTAAATGAGCCTTTGTCCACGTTCTCCTTGTACTTCCCAATGAAGTTCCCTGCCTTTTTGTATCTTCCCACAACGTATGTACAGTACATTCCGTTCTTCTGCGCATCCGCTTTGCCGATTCCAAGCACCGTACTGCCTTTCCAAACCACTTGAGTGAAATGACCGGCACCCCCAGAGCCTCCTTCTGAGCCAAAACTGTATCCAGGTTGACAGACTTCGGCGTACCTGAAACGCAAATTCAATCATCGACAGGCTAGTTTCTCGGGGACAACCTTTTGTAACAAAATGAGCAAACAAATCTCGCTAGATGTGACTACTTTCGAAACATCGTACCAGTTTCTGGTCGCTTCTTCCGCAGACATTTCGTCTTCCTTCTGACTGGAACACTTCATTGCCAGATTCTCTCCGTAGTCCGTCTGCGCATGCTGCAATGTTCCCATGTCAGCTAGTTTCTTCGCGTATTCTTCTGCTTCCTTGGACATTCCTTCATCAAGAGTCATGTCTGGGGCACCGTGGATTTTCCTAAACATGTTGTGAGCCTTGAGGCCTCTGTCACCGAAACTTCCACCTCCACCTGCACCTCCACCTGCACCTCCGCCACCATCTCCGCCACCATCTCCGCCAGCATCTCCGCCTCCACCTTGATCTCCGCCTCCACCTTGATCTCCGCCTTGATCTCCGGCAGCGCCACCTGAATCTCCGCCACCATCTTGTCCATCGCTGTTTTCTGCACCACCCTGGCCACCTTGACCATCCCCATCTCCTCCTACCGTGAAAACAAGATCCATCTTCTGAAGCTTATTTCAGATTAAAAAATTGGAAGCTTTTATGCCGCCATTTTTTCCGCCACCAAAACCTACTCCGCCTCAACCAGCTACTCCGCCACCGTCACCCACTTCCTCTTCACCAGCTCCGACTTCAAAGGCAAGACCACTTAAACCTTATGCAGCATTACCCACTCGTAAGCATAACGAGCTAACTGAACCATGCTGTGATTGATGTTTGAAAATTTAAGCGTTCACCTATTCTAACATTTTTTCACACAAATGTTGATTGAATAAACATGTCCTTAGAGTAGCATATATGATCAGCTCAAACTGTCAGTTTTCATTTACAGAACAAATCTAATTTTATAAACGGTTAAAACCTGGCGTTTCTTTGTGGGTGAGTTTAAAACTATGAACCTTTCTCGAAGTTGAACACCTTCAACCTCAGGTCAATATGAAGCGGCAAACATTATTTTAAAACAATGCACCTGTTTTTCGATTCATGTACTCTCACCAATAAAAAAACTGCACTTTGCACAAATACGATGTAGAGGAATCCTTTTTTGAAAAAACTGGCACAGAGAAGAGCATCGAGAAGGCAGACTATTTTGCCAGCATAAAGAAGGAAGACCTTAATTTGTGGGAAGTTATATCCAGTCTGTACAAGGATCACAAGGGAAAGAATAGCAGTCTGAAGAAGAACCAAGCAGAGAGCTCACAATTGACTGTACTTGTCTTTGAAGTCATGGTTCAACCCATGAAGTTCTTTCGTTCCATTTTGAAGTTTTCGTTTTTTACTTTGAAACTGTACTTATAACTGACACCAAAGCAGCACCTTCCTTCTAGCTTTTCATTGTGAAATGGAGAAATCAAACACTAGGAAATCATTTCGGACTGATCGCGTAGAAAAATGGGTCGATCCGCCAAAACCGACAAACATTTTGCTAAATAAAACTGATCATTAAAAATTAATCGGGTATTTCAGTTTTCTTTGTCCAATAAACATTAATATTGGCATCGTAATAAAAATCTTCCGTCGCACAGAAACGTATAAACAAACTTCAAATAACGATATCGGAAAAAAACCTAACCTGATCCGATTTTCGCAATCATCTCATCCAATTTGCCACAAATGTCTTGGCTAAATGAGCCTTTGTCCACATTCTCCTTGTACTTCCCAATGAAGTTCCCTGCCTTTTTGTATCTTCCCACAACGTATGTACAGTACATTCCGTTCTTCTCAGCATTCGCTTTGCCGATTCCAAGCACCGTACTGCCTTTCCAAACCACTTGAGTGAAATGACCGGCACCCCCAGAGCCTCCGTCTGAACCAAAACTGTATCCAGGTTGACAGACTTCGGCGTACCTGAAACGCAAATTCAATCATCGTCAGGCTAGTTTCTCGGTGACATCCTTTTGTAACAAAATGAGCAAAGAAATCTCGCTAGATGTGATTACTTTCGAAACATCGTACCAGTTTCTGGTCGCTTCTTCCGCAGACATTTCGTCTTCCTTCTGACTGGAACACTTCATTGCCAGATTCTCTCCGTAGTCCGTCTGCGCATGCTGCAATGTTCCCATGTCAGCTAGTTTCTTTGCGTATTCTTCTGCTTCCTTGGACATTCCTTCATCAAGAGTCATGTCTGGGGCACCATGGATTTTCCTAAACATGTTGTGAGCCTTCAGGCCGTTTTCTGCAAAGTTTCCTCCTCCTCCTGAGCCACCACCGTTATCACCACCCATGAATTTGTGAGTTGACTGGCCCTTTTGAAGCTTGGTATTTTTAGAATTTTTACCAAATTTTTTGGATTCGGCAGCAGCTGGAAATTCAAAGAAAATTCCTAGCTCTTGAAAATCCCTAGTCTCAAGCAATCATAAACTTAACGAGGATACTAAAATGTACTGCTTGGAGTAAGTGGAAAGAAAGCCCTCTTCTCTGTAACAGTCTGAGAGCTATTGAAAATTGTTCTCGTAATAAAACAAGTGGTGGACGGGGATGAAAAATCTTCTTCCAGCTATCAGCTCTTCGAAATAAGTTGAATTTACCTATATCTAGCACTAAAAATTTCTACCTAATCTCTATTAGATGGTACCAATAGGATATTAAAAATTTATAGAGTCATACCCTTCTGTCCAACGCTCTTGTTTTTACCGGATGAATTTCCGTTTGGTTTTCCAGCCTTGAAGTTTTGGATTCCTTTGTGAAGCTTGTTCTGAGTATTGCCTTTTTGGGTCTTGCCAGACTTAGAGCCACCTGTTAAAATATTACTTCATTCCTTTACTAGATGACAGCACTATCAGCGACCAAGCTAGTGTGATTTCTTAGAACTGGCTTTGGTCAGGTGAATCAGGTAGGGGTTTCTGCAATGGTTAGTCTACATTCGTCATTTGAGACTCCATTCTTGGCGGGGAGGAGTTGAGTATTAATTAGAAAGAGAGCTGTGGAGCATATAATAAAATAATTCGAAATTTGAACAATTTTATTGCAGCTTATAGAGTTATCTGTGATCTGATATGCAAACATAAAAATGAAGTGGCAGTGTCAGTTAAGGCTTTAAATAGCTTTAAATCTTGCTAAAGCAATAATAACAGATTTTCTTCGCAGCAAGAAAGAAAAAAGAAGGTAAAACCTGGAGGAAACATTTGCTTTATGATTCAGTTCGTTTTTAGACGTGATACTCAATTTGAATTATTTTCATAGAGACCCGAAGTCATAGTGGGTTGACTGAGTCAATCTGAAGAGGTTGATGCGAAAACATTCGAACAGAAAGGTGATCTAACCTGTATCCACATCTGCCATCATTTCATCCAGCTTATCACAAATGCTCTTGGAAAAACTCCCTTCCGGCACATTCTCTTTGTACTTTCCCACAAAGTTACCGGCTGGCCGGTATCTTCCAACTACATAAGTGCAAACCATTCCATTGCTTTTGGTGTTTGAGGCCCGCCCCAGGCCAATGTCGGTCGTCCCTTTCCAAACGACTTGTGTGAAATGTCCGGTACCCGAGCCAGCGGAACCGGACGCGAAATTATAACCCGGCTTACACACCTCCTTGTACCTAAAAACAAGGTCGACGGTGAGAAACATGAACTTTAACTTGGGAGCAATTAGGGGAATATTAATTTTTGGGGCATATAAAATGTTTCGCTGCATCAAATTGATGTAATAAACACCCAAAAAAGACCTTAGGAACTAGCAGTTCTCAATAAGAATTTTTCCAATTGATAATGAAAGATGGGGAAGCAGTGGAATTATGTAGAAGAAGATACATAAAAACAACATTACCACATCTTGGTGGCATCGGCGGCACTCAATTCGTTTCCCTTTTTACTGTTGCAACTCATGGCTAGATTCTCGCCATCTTTGGACTTCGAATGCTCAAACTTGAACGAGGCTGCGAGCTCCTTCGCATAAGCTTCTGCTTCTTCTGCCATCTTCGCGTTGTTTTTCACATCCGAAACCTTGTGAATCTTTCGCAATTTATTGTGCGCATCAACCGCCTGCTGTGAATATTCGTCCGTACCTTTACTTGACTCTTGCTCCTCATTTGCTTTTTCCTCCTTGGGTTTCTTGTCTCCGTCTCCCTGCCCATCATCACTGCCAGCCTCGCTCTCGGCATCTTTGGCGTCCTTTCCTCCAGCTCCTCCGTTTTCACTGCCCTTCTCAGCTCCAGCAGCCCCTCCAGTGGTGTCAGGAGATTTATCGCCTCCTGCTTGGATACCGATATCATCCGAGTCCTGACTACCGCCAGCCTCTACCCCGATATCTCCTGGTTTCCCTTCTTCATTTGTGCCATTATTTACTCCAGCACCTTCTGGTGCACCATCACCTTCAGATGGTTCCCCAAAAGCAGAATTTGAATCCTTAAGATCTGTAGATATAGTGGCCATGTTTGAAAATCCTGATGTTGCCTTCAAGCCACCGCCTCCTGCAGTATTGAGTAAAATACTTAGTAAGTAAAAGCAGCCCTTTCTATACAAACAACATTTGCAAAGCTACTAGCAAGCATATGATTTATGGGAAGGATATGCAGACGAACTACCGGGCCTAGATCAACTAACCTTCGGATATCTTCTGTGTCATTTCGGACAGCTTGTTGCAAATGTCTTTCTTAAAGGACCCTTGCAAAACATTTTCCTTGTATTTACCCCTGTAATTGCCAGGAGGTCTGTACCTGGCTACGACGTACGTGCAAAACATTCCACTCTTGCTCTTTCCCTTTGCCATTCCGATACCTAAATCCTTGCTCTCTTTCCAAGCCACCTGAGTAAAATGCCCGGTTCTTCTTGTACCAGAGCTACCAAAAGTGTAGCCAGGCTTACACACCTCCTTGTACCTTCAAAAACGAGTGATGAAAGGCGATTAAAAAACCACATGCAAAAAAGATTTCCAATGTCAACAAAGGTAATGTAATAGACCAAGATTATCAACAAAGACACGGTAACTTGTTTTATCGTGCCTCATTTACGGTCATTTAGGCAGCCAAAAGCGTTGACTTCGAGCTTTCAATCGTTAATAAAAGATTACCCCCCGAGAATTAGATATATTTTATAAGCAGATTAAAATCTTAAAAAAATTGCATAAATACCCATTAGGATTAATATGACCCATTTCCAAAGACAGCCATCAACAAATTAAGCGAAAAATGGTTTACAAACAGGTATCAAGGAAACAGCGAAACATTTCGATTTTCTCTAAAACCTTTAGAACTCAAACATCCCTTTACTCACCAATGTTCTGTTGCTTCCTCTGCACTAAGATCTTCATCCCTGCTTGAACAACCCATTGCCAAATTTTCACCATCTTTTGTCTTTGAGTGCTGAAACTTCTTTTTCGCTGCCAATTCTTTTGCATATTCCTCAGCTTCTTTTGACATTTCTTCATTGATTTTTAAGTCTGGAGCTGTGTGAATTTTTCTGTACATATTATGGGCCTTGAGTCCCTTTTTAGAATATTCAGATGAAGAATCCTTCTCCTTATCCTTTTCATCTTCCTTGTCTTTGTCCTTTTCATCTTCCTTGTCTTTGTCCTTTTCATCTTCCTTGTTTTTGTCCTTTTCATCTTCCTTGTCTTTGTCCTTTTCATCTTCCTTGTCTTTGTCCTTTTCATCTTCCTTGTTTTTGTCCTTTTCATCTTCCTTGTCTTTGTCCTTTTCATCTTCCTTGTTTTGTCCTTTTCATCTTCCTTGTCTTTGTCCTTTTCATCTTCCTTGTTTTTGTCCTTTTCATCTTCCTTGTTTTGTCCTTTTCATCTTCCTTGTCTTTGTCCTTTTCATCTTCCTTGTTTTTGTCCTTTTCATCTTCCTTGTCTTTGTCCTTTTCCTCTTCCTTGTTCTTATCCTTTTCATCTTCCTTGTCTTTCTCCTTTTCTTCTTCCTTGTTAGTATCCTTTTGCTCATCCTCCGGTTTCTCGTCGTTTGCATCCTCCTTATCTTCGTCCAGCTTATCATCTTCATCAGGGGACTCCCCTCCTTCTTCGCCCTCTTTACCTACATCAGGACCTCCCCCACCTTGTTCATTTGCTCCTACAAATCGATATTGGAAATGAAAAGAATTCATCAGTCGGGAAGCATTCTCAGATTGCCTGTACTCAAAGGCGTGATGATAATGCTACCTTGCGCTATGGTCTCTATATCTGATCAATTACGTATCTAGCATCAAATTCTGTGATTGAAATTAGCGCCTTATAGGAAGCAGAAGCCTTGTCGAGCTGAGGTTTAGCCCAATGATACCTCTATGGTGATGACGTGATATTTCAGAAAACACAATACACATCTAGTGCATCTATGGCTTATCAGCTTTACAACCCAGGCCATAAATGTTAATTTTTATCAAGAGATCAATGAGATGCTACTGCTGGAGTGAAACTTTAGCCTTCGCATGCTACCTTTTGATGCGTCCTTTGCAATTTGATCGAGTTTAGAGCAGACATCCTTATTGAAGTCGCCTTTAGGAACATTGTCCTTGTATTCACCAATGAAATTGCCTGGAGGCCGGTACCTTGCGACAATGTACGAGCAAAAGAGACCGCTTTTACTCTTGGCGGTCGCAATTGCAATTCCCAACTGAGTACTGCTTTTCCAGACAACCTGAGTGAAATGCCCCGCAGCGCCAGCACTTGTACCACTGAAGCTGTAGCCCGGCTTGCAGACTTCTCCGTACCTGCGAAGGCGACAATAGACATTATCAGTAATCTATTCACCTCAGCTTTGAAGGATACGGGAACATTCTACAAGCAAATTGTACATTTTTCCAAGAAAACACACAAACGAGGCATCTGTAGATATGTCCTTTTTCCAATAGGGCTACAACCTGTGATGACGATATCTAGAATAGTTACTAAAATTAGAAATAATTAACAATCAATGTCAAATGCATTTATCAATCACAGCATTGTTTAAGGTATTGGGTACCCAAACTCGGAGGTATGCAATCGGTCTCAACTTCACGAGCCTAAATGTCTACAGAATTGCCAATCTGCGTTTTAGTAAATAAGCAATGAGTTGTATTGAAGAGATTGAAAAAGCTTATGTGCAGCTTACCAATCCTTCACGGCTTCGGCGGCAGAGACTTGAAGATTTCTCTCATTGCATCCCATCGCCAGGTTTTCTCCATCTCTCGTCGATGAGTGAAACAACTTGCCTTCTTTTGCAATAAGCTTGGCATATGCTTCCGCCTCCTTGGACAGCCCTTCGTCCAAGGTCATCGGGGGACTCCCGTGCACCTTCCGGAAAGCATTGTGTGCGGCCAACCCCTCTACTTTGAAATTCCCTGCTCCTCCTTTAGGACCTTTCCCCTCTCCTTCGCCCTCATTCCCTCCAGCTTCTTCTGGGGCATCCGTTCCAGCATCGCTTTCATCGCCTTCTTCCTTATCCTCATCCTCCACATCGCCTTCAGTTTCGGCATTTACTTCGTCAATAAAATTTCCTGGCTTCAACTTATGTACAGCATTTACTGCTTTCTTCTTCTTTCCTCCTGGACTGCCAACAAATTTTCCAGTTCCAATTTTGATGATCGGAATCCCCTTTTCTATCGGATCTACGAGGTATGGCTTTATCAAAGCAACCGGACTATAAAAAAGTCTTTCTTTTGGTTTCCATTTAGACTTGCGAATATCATGAATATCAGAACATCACTTATCTAAACCCTTACACAGTGTAGCAGAATGAAGACAAGGGTACAGAATTTCACATTCAATTTTGCGATTTTATACACCTTCTGAACTAAAATAAGAGCTGTTAGACATTCTTGATTTTAGGCACAATCTTCACAAAATGCAAGAATGCTCGACAGACCTTTGTCATCTGATATGCTAGGCTACATTCTACAGTGGGGAAACAACTTACCTTTGGAAAATTTGCCATGCGCAGAATTGGTGCTGTAACTTTTTAAGGCTGCGGTGCCCGTTCCAGTTTCTGAGTCGATATCTTGCACGTCCTTTTCCAAATCTGAACACTTGCCTTCATTGAATGGTCCTTTCAAAACATTGTCTGCAAACTGCGACTTGTAGTTTCCGGCTGGTCTGTATCGTGCTACGATATAAGTGCAAGTCATTCCGTTCTTCTTGCCAGACGCTTTCCCGATGCCTAGCCTTGAGCTTTTCTTCCAAACGACTTGAGTGAAATGGCCAGCTCCACCGGGCGTCTCGCTTCCAAAAACGTAACCGGGCGAACAGATCTCCTTGTACCTGGATGGCATAGGAAATGAACAATACTGTACGGTGCTGAACAAACCTTGCTTGCAATACCACCAAATACCAGCCAATAGTGGGCTGCTAGAGAATCCTTGACAGGATAATAACTACACGAAGCTTAAAAGAATTGGTCAGTGATCAATGAGAAACATCCGGCCTAACCTTAGCCTAATCTGCTTGCAAAATGAGTATAGGGTACTGTGAATACAGTGATTGGCTGAGATCGCACCGCTTCTGGCACGGCCCTATCAAGCATTTTCTAACTTCAAGAGCTGACGGGTGATAAAAGCAGCTACAAACCAGTTGAGGGTTGCCTCCTGCCCGGTCATCTCCTCTCCTGAGCTTGTGCACTTCATCGCGAGGTTTTCGCCATCCTTCAGGTCAGAGCTGTGGACCAAACTCTCCTTGCTGACCAGCTCCTTCGCGTATGCCACGGCCTCTTTCGACATGCTTTCATCCAGGGACATCGATGGGCTGCCGTGAGCCGATCGGAACTTGTTGTGGGCCTTCAGTGCTCCCTCCTCGAATGAGCCTGAAATGACCAAGGATTGCTATTGCTCGTTGCCCATGTAGAAAGTAGAGCTTCGCTCAGATTCGTAACACAATTTAGGAGGGACACAAGTTATTCTAAGGCACAAAAATTACAAGGTCACGGAAAATACACGATAAAATGGTAAAATGGCGTAACTAATGCATGCATTGCCAAAGTAGACATATCATAAATGAAAAAGGTTTGTGACCTTTTGGATCAAAGTTCCTTGTAGGAATAACAGAATTCAAGCTAGTTGGTCGAACGAAAGGTAGACAGACAGCGAGTCAAACAAAGATCAGGGGGGGGAGCAATCCAACCACCCTTCTATGAATAGCCTCTAGCTAGGTATGCAGTTAGAAAAGTGTGCGACCTCTTAATTCCTGCTGAATGTGCGAAAGTAGTGGAAATTTGAAATAGCTGCGATGGGGAAATACCACCTTTGAAAGTATTTACATCAACAGCAAACCTCAGAAATTGCACTGTGAAAGGGCTACCTGAACTCTTGGCATTGGCAACCTTTTGATTGGCTTGACGATTTTCTTCAGGCTTGCCCTGTTGATTGTTACTCGCACCCTGGAACTGCACTGGCTTTTCGACCGCCATGGCTTGCTCATCGAGCTTCCCGGAAGCTGTCCCTTTCTTTCTCTCCGTGACATGGAACTGCCTGAATTTCTCCGCCGCCATCGCCTGTTCATCCAGACTCAAAGCAGCGGCCTCTTTTCTCTTGTCATCCTGATTAGAATGGAGCTTCGCCGCATCGTCCACCAGCCGCCATTGATCTATCCTTGAGGCGGGTTCTGAAACCCCAAAGCCGTAGCCTAGAGGAGCACTGCCGCCCGCCACGGGGTTTTGTCCATATTCGTCATAGTTCTGGAAGCTTCGATCGGGTTCATACCGGGAAACCACGTCAGGGTTGAAGGACGAAGCCTCGTAACCAGGAAAAGCATCCTCGGTCACACCTCCATCTGAAATTAACAAAATGTAATTCTTAAGGAACAGGACCAAGACCAGATGGGCGAAATCTACTGAAATAGAGAAAGAAAAAAGTTTAATTTTATGAAGATAAAAACCAGCAAATTTTAATCTTTTCATATTCAACCAACAAAACAAAATGTGTATAAATCAAAATAATTCCCCATCCTATGCAATAAAAACGTTACATCCAGAATAGCCTGAGACATTATACTGTACATATCTCGAAATGTATTATTCAAATATCGAGATAGAAAAAGAACAAAAGGCTATTGCTTCAAAAAATTTCAAGGCAAGGGATTCTACTCGTCAAGTCAGTTGATAGATTTTTCTAACATCATCCCATCAAAAAGATGAACAAACAAGAGGGTTTTGTTTTTTCTTTCCTTGACTGTGGCGGTGATGCAGATTGTTCAACGCATGGTTACTGTCAATCAACTTGACATTACCATTTCGCTTTCGCCAATAAAAATATCTTCAACGTCAAACGAACAAAAAAGTATTTCAAATACTTGGATTCCTTCATAACAGAAGATAAAAAATGTGTAACAGACGTCAGAATTTGAATAATCCGAAACAGAACATTGCCTCGGTACATAATGATCACGATAATTGTGAAAATAATTCATATATAATGCTTTTTATCTGATGCTTTCTACATCACATGAGCATTCCAGGTAAGAACGAGGTCATGTAATGAGAAAGTGGATCATAATGGGGATATTTGCGATTTGATTTACGAAGGAGTTTGAAAGTAGGAACGAATTCCTTATTTATGGCACACTTAAGGCTATTCGACGGAAATGCCTTCATATCGTTGAGCCTTCATATCTGTACTGCCATGAACTGCCTTAGAGGAGTGGTGTAATCTGCTGGCAACCTTGAACCAAAGGCTAATAAGACGATTCTGCAGATTATGGACCATTCTCCTTCAGAGGACTGTTAATGTATGGCCAGTTGAAGCCGTGCTTTTCGGACTTTTTACCTTGGTAATCTGCTTGGTCCGTATTTTTCGACAACACGAACACCAAACCAGGAAACCTGACAAAGTTGCTCAACCGATCGCCGCCTTTCTTGACAATGTCAGATCCAAACGCTGTCTTTTCTATTGTCAGGCTCTGGTTATGAAGGCAGTCTTTCTTTTTCATGTTCCTCTTGCCATGATGAAGTGACTGGTGATGACACCCTAGATTTTGAAACATCTCTACGTTAAGTCGATTAACACGATGAAAGCATCAAATCCTCGTCTTCTTTGTCAACTTTGCTTGGTCTTTGCAAGTTTGACCATTACGTCATTATCATTACGTCATTGCTGTTGTTGGAAAGTTGGTTGTATATCTGAATTGATCGGTCAGAACGAGGAAGTGGCTCTGTATTTGTCAACTGTTAGCAATACATCAAGAGTGAAGTTGATTCTTAAAGGGAATCGACACGTCAAAGTGAACGCATGCAAATAGAATCGTGTTTTTGAGGTAACTGTCTGCATATTGGAATTCTTCTCATTGCAGCGGCAAATGATCATCTGATGGTAATTGGACCAAGATGATTGCACCTTGCACTCTTGACATCAAAAGTGAGAGATCTGTGGATATGGCAATACGCCACTTCAAGGGTGTCGATTCCTTTTAACGTGGTGGGCTCTTAGTGAAGCACGACTTTCTCTTCGTGATTATCGGCTATTGTTGTCTTGTCGATGAAGTCACGTCACAGAGCATCTCAAAGCATCAGCATTGGAAAACTGAATAGCTTTACACAATCTTTGGCTCATCTTTAGGCAGTGAAAAAATGACTGCAAAAGCTAGTGACTTCCTCCTGAATTTCGCAAGCAAGCACTTTGTCCTGTCAATCAATTTACGAGTGCAGATAGAGTGGTTACTGTCGTAAATGTTACGTTGAGTCAACTGTCCTATCTTGAGCCAGTTAGGCATCAAAGCCCTCTCGCCTTCCCTTAATCAAGCGTCTTTCTAAGAGGCGTGCTTTTGGAAATTGGTGTCGTTTGTGCCATCTTCATTAGGTGATGAAGAAAGACGTCTTTGGAATTTCTCGACAAGACAATCAACAGGCTCTAAATTAAAAACTAACATGGGCTTTCTACTTTCAGCTGATGAAGGCAACAAATGCTTCTTTCTGTAGAAATGTAGTCCCATTTAAAAGATAATCGAATTACAAAATATATATCTAACAATTACAGAAAAATTATCCACATTTAAAATAGCTATCTATGATAAGAAAAAAACGATATCTTTTCAAAGTTAACATTCTACTTGTTTACCATTATCTCTAGTTCCCTTACGCTTCCATCCAAAATGGAAAAAGAGCGAGTCTATCAAGAGCTTCACCCACCGTGCAATCAAATTTAAGAAGGAATTGACGGAATGCTACAAACCGTGCTCTCGTATGCGTCCAATGTAGGACCGCTCAAATTCACTTGCGGCCGAGTTCGCGGTCTGCTTTACGCCAGGACACATTGACTTCTCAAACGTCCCCTTCAGTACGTTCTCCTTGTACTGTTTTGCTACGTTGCCTGGTTTCGAATACCGCCCGACGATGTACGTGCAATGCTTCCCCTCTTTGCTCTTGGCCTTTGCCACCCCGATGCCGAAGTCATTCGAGCCTTTCCAAACCATTTGCGTGAACTGGCTGGCCCCTTGTGCGCCACGGTCAGTCGAAAAGTCGTAATCTTTATCGCATACCTCTTGATACCTGTGCAGAGCAACGAAAGCTCTTTAAATTTTGACGAAAAATATAGCGCATCGACGATTGTACGGTGGCAAATTGATGCCCTTGGATTTTTTTCAAAACACAGAGAACAATTGATGATACTCGAAATAAAGCTTCTAGTAGCTTAAATGAAATCCCTAAAATTATAATCTTAGAGCCTGGTTTCAATTTATCTCAACCTATAAGAGCTAACTAGCAATTCTAGTTATGCCATGTTCCTTAGTTTTCCTGGAAAAACCTCGTCTTAGAGTGATGCTAAGAATAAATTCAAATGAGACAATTCTGTGGTTTACTGTTTTTAAATGCTTGTATTGGAAAGTCGACAGAGGCGCAGTAGAGAAAGGTGAGTACCAGTGCACAAAGGCCTTCTGAACGGGAACATCAGCATCATCGTCCTTGCAAGTCGAAAAAATATTCTCTCCCTCGGCCGTGGCCATGTCGTACTTGAGTTCATCGGTTGCAGCAAGGTTCCTCGCCCACTCGAGCGCGTCTCGACAAAGTGTGTGGTTCAACTGAAGCTTTGGGCTGCCGTGGATTTCTCTGAACACATTGTTTATCGACAGTGCCTTCTCTTCCAGTTTCGTAAAATCTAGAACATAACCGACAATTGTTTAAATTCATTTTGATACAGAATTATGCTAGGGCCAATGCATATGTCATCTAATGGGAACCAGATGTGATTAATGCTGATTTCGTGATCCCCAGTTTCCACCAACAAAAGAAGAAAGTGATTATTGCTAGAACTACGTCATTTCTCTAGGCGCAAATTGAAAGCAATTTCGCAGTCAAAATGCACCATGCTCTTTTAATGGGAATAGATTAATCTTAGAAACTGTAGGTGCTGCAGTTATGTACAGAAGAGCTGATAGCGAACAAGTAGCGTGTTAGTATTACAAAGTATTTCAAACTACAGAAAAATCTAGAGAGGCAAAAGCCCCCGTCTTCTAAAACTTTATCCCTACAGGTGCGACTTTGCAGTAGAAAATTGCTTCTAGCTTGCAGCCAATAAACTAATACAAAGATGTGTCTCTAGAAACATTCTTCAAATAAATTCAACAGATTCGAAGGAATACCATCTGGTTTCTTTGTTGCTTCCTCCACCTTCTCCTTTGCCTTTGGCTCCTCGTAAACAACATTCGGATCAATACAGGTCTTCTTGTCCACTGTCGTCTGCACATTATCCCGGAAGGCCCCAACAACGTTGCCTGTAGGTTTGTACCTTGCAACAATATATTTGCACGTCTTATCTCCATTATCCACGTTGGCAAAACCAATGCAAAACCGCTTCGTTCCTTTCCAAATGATTTGGGTGAAATCGTCTGCACCTTGGCTGCCGTCTTCCTTGTTGTAATCATAAAACCGCTCGCAGCCTTCCTTGTACCTGGATAATTGGAGCCAAAACGATTCTTGTTAAAGTTCCTCTCTACTTTTGCTAATATCTTTACCTGTACTTTATAAGTGTTTAATGAGTATTATTGATATATGAGTGCAAACCAATGAGAATTGAGAACGAATAGCCACTGCAAAAAAGAACGCGAAGCAGAAAAATTAATCCACATCTAGTAGAAAAAAATGTATCAGCTACGTGCCCTGAATGAAAATAAAGAGGCACGAATTCAAAGCGACAATACTAAAACTTAAGTTGTAGCTATGGCTATATTGTTAACAGGAATAAAATTGTTCACTTAAAAACTAACCAAGTACTGATGGCCTCTCTTCCGGAGAACGCGCCTCCTTCTGCGGGACAGAAATAGTAAAGACTCTCGCCATATTGTGTCTCCTGGTCGTGGTCTAGACTCCCTCTTCGAGACAGGACGTAGGCCCATTCGTCCGCTTTGCGACACAGATCCTTGTCCATGACCAATGCGCTTGAATTATGCAGCTGCCGAAGCTTGTTGACTGCCGAAAGGCTCTCAGACACAAATCTCTTTTTCAATATCGCTTCTGAAAAAGGAAAAAATGTAGTTCGTAGATTGCAACTGCGAGAAATGCACTATTATTGTACATTTATAGCTAGCAGCTGTAGCTTGTTTTGTGCAGAACTTTTCATTTAACGAAGAATTACCATGTTAACATTAAACCTGAATCTATAATCGAAAAAAAGAAGAACGAAAAATTGCAGGTAGATTCAGTTACCTTTCTGGTTTGCCAGTTGGTTTATCATCTCATGGCTTTTGTACAAGCTTTTTATCAGCCTCCTTTTCAGTACTTTCAACAGCTCTTGAGTTAAAGGGGTGCCTTTGAAACCTAAGACAAAAATAACCAGGAAAGGTAAATATTACAGAGCAGAGGCAGGAATGCGCATTCTTAATTGTCAAAACTGATCTAATTACCAAACTATAACTGCAAAAGAAGTTGCGGAGAGTGAGCAATTTTACTGAAATGAATTCGTTATTTTTTACAGACACCATATCAGTCATACTGATTACTTTTTAACGGATCTGAATATGTTGCCTTTAGTCAAGAAGCTAACCTTTGGTGTTTTCAGTTTTTACGCCTTCCTGTTTGTTGAAGAACCCAGAAAGCATTGTATCATTGCTTCCCATGCCTTCCCACCTGCCAGTTTGCACGCTTCCTGGTGCCTTCTTCTTTTCGCTGCTCTTTGGACCAGCCTTGTCGACAATTTTGCTACTTTGGCTGCTGTCATTCGACTTCTTCACGTCAGCTTCTGGCGCCGCCTCTCTGCTTGACTGCCCGATTTCCGTCTTCGCTACATCAATAACCTGATCATCGACATGCTCAAAACTCGCATCGACCTCCTTCACAGCGCTCTCTGCCATGTTTATCACCCTGTCGCACATCCCCCTGTCAAAGCTCCCCTTCAGAACTTTCTCAGTGAAGAGACCGAGAATGTTCCCTGCATTCCGGTATCTCGTAACAACATAGGCGCAGGACAACTTTGGCTTTTTCTCTCTGATGGCGACTCCAACTCCAAGGCTTTTAGAATCCTTCCACACAATCTGCGTGAAATGTCCAGCTTTCTGTGCGCCACTTTCTGTTTCAAAGTTATACTTGGTGTCGCAAACTTCCCGGTACCTTGATCAAACAAAGAAAAAAGGCCTTGGGTCTTTTGCCATAAATAGCAAGTGACGTAACAAACACCCCATCGTTTGTACAATTATCTAGTGTCAAGCGTGTCAAATGCTCTAGAGAAGACAACAAGCAACTCGGTGTGCAAAACTTGTTAAATCTCTCGGTTATTAAAGTACTGGCACCAAAAGACAACAAAATTACTATTTGCCTATTATTATGATTTGATTTGAAGGAAATGACCTCGTTGGTCTTTATACTATATTAAGTCCACCCTGCTTTGAAAATATAGAGGGTATTTCTTTGGCCCACTTTCAGACAAGGTTTTAAAATTTTCATAATGGATATTTTTATTAAAGCACTAGCCAATCGGCATGTACCTGTGCCCAGGTTGCTCTGTGATTTTGTTGGCAAAGAACATATAAAATGACTAGAATAGACTAGACGCAAATTCTGATGGGGTTTATGGTACTACCAGATGTAAAAGGAGAGAGCCATGAAAACTAGTCGGCTAGAAAACCATTCTGTAGAATTGCTTAAAAGGTTGACATTTAGAGAGTAAAAGACCATGACTTTATTTCCAAATGTCATTTTAGTAAATCATAACTTAGACATTGACGTGATACCCATTAGAAAATTATAAAAAGCTAGTTACCAAATTGATACTCAAAGCAATCAGAAACAAACAAATTTGAAAGACTTGATTCAAAAACATACCAAGCAACAACGCTTTTCCATGGCCGCAGCTTTCTCCCTTTTGGCACGCACGCCATGTAAAGGTTCTCACCGTCCTTTGTATCAGGGTCGTGCTTCAAACTTCCTGAGTCTGCAATTTTCTCCGCCCACGCAGTGGACTCTTTGCACATGTCTAGGTTGAGCTTCAGCTTCCCGGCATTGTGCACTTTCCGGAAGTTGTTATGAGCAGAGAGAATCTCCTTCTCAAACAGTTTGCTGGCTGTAATCAGACAAAACACGCGTGTTTCAAACACAGAGACATAACCTGGTGGACTATACAAGAAGATCCTAGAGATATCGCGAAGTCACATCAAAGAAGGATTGGATAATTATTAGCCGACTCAGATAATTAATCTCTTAAAGTTTTAAATATTAGTCAATCTGAAATCAAATATAAACAGCAGTGTGCCTGAAAATCTCATAACCTTACAAAAAGATGCTTGATACCTCAGCACAAAGTCAATCTTTCAAAAAAGTAAATGAAAATATAAATTGAAAACTACGTATAGTTATTATTATCCAAACAACAAACTTTTTCTGTGTTGGTGCAGTGCAAAGACTGAGAAACACAATAGAACAGGTAAAATATGGAACTTCAAAGCTGGCAGGATACTTCGCAATGAACGATGAATCGTATTGAGATGTTCGTGAACTTAGGATGGTGGTAACAGAAGGGAAGAAAAATTATCGTGCCCATAACGAACCAAGGGCGGGGTTCCTGATCTTCTGAAACATGTGTTTATAAAAGTTCATACACCCGTTGCACAGATTACTGATAAAATTGACAAGGCAAACGTGAACATTGTGTTAGAAATGTCGACAAAATCATTGCAAGGGAATAAACAAACCCTGGAACATTGAATAAATCTGTGGCTACTTTTGGAAAGTACGACACTGAAGCGAGTCTTAGAGGTGTTACCTGCCAAATTTTCCGTTTTTTCGCTCTTTCTCACGGCCTCAAGCCGCCGTTCCTCATTGAGCCCAGTGTCCGCGGTTTCTGCCAAACTCTTGCACAAAGTTTCGTTGAAACGGCCCTTCAGCACATTCTTCTTGTGCGCATTTAAGTGATTCAAAGGATTCTCATCATACCTCGCGACAACAAAGTAGCATGAGAGGTTCAGGTTGTTGTCGATTGAAATGTCTTTCTTAGCAACACCTAGGCCCAGTTTACTCGAGCCCTTCCAAATCATATTCGTGAATTGGTCTGAATCCGTGTTTTCCACGCCAGATTCAAAGTTGTAGCCTTTCTCGCAAATATCTTTATACCTGTCAAAAAAGGAAGAACACAGACATTTTGAAAGGGTGTTCAAGCTGCAACAATAAATCGTATCAGTCAAGTAGACATGGTAGACAGCAAATCAACTACAATTAAGTAAGTGAACTTTGATATTTCAGAATACCTCCTATTAATTTTCCTACCCATAATTATGACGTCAATTTGCAAGATTAGCTTTAATGCAACTCCTAAAGGCTTTGAAAGACTTGACATACACACGAAATTTTAAAAAATAAAAATTTTTTATTTTTAGCTTTGAGAAACTAAAGTAATCTATTGTGGATTTTGAACACCCAACTACCTACTGCTTGGTATGTCAATGTAGTCTAGGGACCTTACTAAACCACTGCTTGATATGATTGTAATTTAATCAATTAACAGCCAGCATAAACTGAAACGCTTACAGGTGCAGTGGCCATTAAGACACAGAATTGGATCCAACCCACAAAAGAAAAGCAAGAAAAACTACCTGGAGATCTCTTTAATTGACTCTGAAAAATCTATTTAATTCTAGAAGGCTTTCCAACTTCTATTCAATTGCTTCAGTGATTATAATTCAAAAAACTTTAAATGGAACATAAAATAGACCAACCATGACACAACAGCATCTCTTACAGGATTATCATCTTTCCCGCACTGATAAAACACATTTTCTGCCTCACCAGTGTTTCCATTTCGCTCTACTTTTCCTCTACTTGCAAGAATATTAGCCCAGTCCTCTGCTTCAGCTGACATGTGACTGTCAAGCTTCAATTCCGGTGAATCGTGGATCTTTCTAAAGCTGTTTATATACAGAAGTCCAGCTTCTCTCAAGCTCTGAAGCTCTGAAATTAAAGTAGAGCAATAAGGTTCAAACCTCTTGAAAATTAACTGTGTTTAGCCAAAAACTTTTAATTGGAGCATAGATAAAGAGAAGGATTAGATTAACTAAATAATAGACTCGCAAGGGGTTCTTTGTATTTCAGGTAGGTAAGGAAGGTAAAGTAAGGAAAAGGTAAGGAAAAAATGAAAACAACAAGAGATCAATAAAAACTGACCATTGCTCTCTGGTGATCTGTTGCGGACTACAACAGAAGCGGACTGTCTCTTGCTTCCAGGTTCAATGCTTCCTTTTTGACCACTGACAGGAGTGAGAAAACTTAGAATGTCAGTATTCTCTTCAGCTTGTGCTGATTCAATTCTAGGCAAACTAGAATTCAATTTTAGCTTCGCTTTTAGACCAAATGGTGATGGTGCATGGGCGTTTTCTCGTGCCTGCCCAAATGGTAGCCCTGCTCCAACATTGGAGTTCAACTTTCTGTCACCAAAGCCTTCCATATCCATAAACTGCTGAATTCTGGAATTTTGCCGTGATCCTTGTTCTGGACTCTGCTCTTGGAGCTTATTAGTAATTGGAACATAATCCCAGTACCTTTCAAGATCATTGGACCTAATATTATCTTGGGGGAAGCTGACATATTCACTCCCCAGGGCAGGGTCATTTTTCAGATCAGCCTTCTGGTTCGCTTGAGCCTGTGTTATTATAGTGTCAAACTTTTTGTTTCCATGTTGCATAGTGTAATATCGTTCCTTTGGTCCAAGCACGTCAAGAGGGTTACCAAAAGTTTCATAGTGAGAACTTTCCTCTGATTCAAGTGAATTCTGGTAGTCATTTGCTTTAAAATTCTCAAGATCATAGTCATTTTCAGGTAGCTCCTTCTCTTGGGCTGAAATATCACCTTCTGAAACTTGGGCTGTATACCCCACAGGAGCCTTTTCTTGTTGCAAGAAACTTTTCTTGGCAACATCTGAAATGGAAAATGTACAATAAGAGAGACTGTAAAGCTTTTCAATTAAATGACCTTACATTAAAAGCAGAGGAGTCTCTGAATAACAAATAAATATATTGCTCACTGACAGCCGCAATACACAAAGCCAGAAAGTTTGATGATGGATTTGCAATAAAAATGGAGGCAGCTGTGCATTGGAAAAACATTTCATCTGGGAGGAATCAAAATTTTGAGGTAATAGCAGTGCATTGCGAAAAAGTTGGAGAAGAACTCTACTCAAGCCAAACATCGAAAAAAACCAGGCAAAAATTGCTAAGAAAGCATAGGAAGATTGCTCTATTCACAACCTCATGATGGTACAAAATTAAACTGTGGCTGCTGCCAGACCAAGCAAAGCGTGGCATTAAAGTCTAGTTGAAGAGTTGGATAAACCTGTCAACAAATAGATAAACAAAACAACAGCAAATGGTCAATTCGCTTAGCTGTTCATGTCTCATGAGCCTTGAAAGTCATCCAGCTATCTATTTAACGCAGACTAAAACGGTTCATAATGTACAATGTGCCGAGGGTGCGACCACATTCTGTGTTCAGATAGACTCCAAAGCATGCACATGTAAAAATTTCCTTATTCAATACCATTCAATGATTTTTCTTTCCTGTTTGAAATTGTCTTTCACCTTCATTGGACGCCCGTGCTCGTCAAGAAAAATCTGAATTGATAAACAAGGCCGAGACGAAATGCCCGCCACTCGGAAAGAGGCCACCAAGCTCGGCAAGAGGCAGCATTGAAAGGCAGGCACAACAATGACAAACTCAACATCAAATGAATCATGCTATAGGTTTATTTCAAGACGTCTTTCGAATTAGCATGCGCTGCTGGATGCAGCTTCTTGGAACGCCACTGTGCGAATCGATACCATAGAAAAAACAAAGTGTCTAAAATATTTCTTACCTTCATCCTGCGCCCTGCTTTTGCGTCGCTGCTGCAACCTCTCTTTCAGTGCGACGGTGGTGAGAACTTTGCTGTCCGCACCGATGTGGCCTCTAGTAGGCACCTTGTCGCAATACGACTTCTTGAATCTCCCTTTGGAGACATTCTTGCGGTACTGGCCTTTCACGTTGCCTGGCACTTTGTACACGGCAGCAACAAAGACCTGGGGAAGGCCTTGCTTCTCCGAAGTCGCCTTGGCAATCCCGAATCGCAAGGTACCTTTCCACACAATTTGCGTGAAGCTGCTTGCTAATGTCTTCTCAGGTTGCTCAAAATCAAACTTCGAAAGGCAAACGTCCTGGTACCTGAAGATTAGAATATGTCGTTCGCAAAGTTTGTCTTCCGCAATTAACAGTAATTATTAAAGCAGATACTGTTAGATAGACTATCATCTGGCTCAAAAGAAACAAAAACAATTTTCAAAAATGTGTGGCTCAGGTAGATTCGAAAATCTCGAAGTTAGACTTGACATGGCTTTTAGCTTCTCCAGACCTAAAGTTAAAATCCTAATAGCACCGTTTTTTATATATATAACTTGGCGAAGTAATAGTGGGCTGCGCTTTGAAGAAATTTCATGGAGACGTGAAGATGGACTGCCATATTTGCATGCTCATTTCACGGTCACAAACCTGAAATACGCTGTCACAAACCTGACCTCGCATCTTAGGACAACTGCCAAGCTACCACAACGTTTAGGAAGTGTAAAATCAGCATCAATTATACTGCACCATGCAAACTCCTCAACATAACTTCGTACAATGTCTACTTGGTAAAATAACCTCTAGATGTTACTTTGCTGCAATCAAGTTGTAAGTAAGTAAGATTTGTATGCTGCAAAAGCTTGTCTTTCTCAAAGATTATTCCGGCCCAGAAGGAGAAACTTACCAGGCTTCTGTAACCTCCCGTCCGGAAACATCTGCGTAGTGCGTAGACGTTGCTTCATAGAGGTTCTCGCCCGCCGTGAGATTCCGGAAGCCATGCAGCCTTGCGGCCTCCTTGACAAGTTGCTTCGCGCGCTTAATCAGTGCTATGTCCAGCTTGAGCGCCGGTGAAGAATGGATTGCCCGAAAAACATTATGAGTCCGGACTGCTTCCTTTTCAAAACTTTTCTCGTCCGCAGCTAACTTGCAAATCAACTGACATGGCATGCACACGAGAAGAAACAAAGCAACTTTGAATTTTTCCCTTGACGTATATGCACGCATTTTCCTGTGTATCTAAATGTGATTTCGCCAATGCTCCCGCATGTTATTATGTCTTGGCAAAGGCTTGAACGATTGCTCAACGAGTGAAAAATTATTTTGCCTTAATCTGTTTAATCTGTATATGTTGCAAAAGAACGGGTCAAATCAAAACCCTTCCTTACTGATATGCTGGTGGTGTCCATTGAGTTGGCAAGTTGTTTGTGCTTTGTTCAGCATCTTCCATAGATTTAGTCCAGTACCATGAAATTACATCACAGATCTTATCTCTCCAGCGTTATTCTAGATGCTCACAAATGTTTGCCAAACAGTGCCAAAGGCCGTTATCTCTGCGCATCACAATCACATCTGGCCATGTTGCTTTGGCCCAGGCGTGTGCTAACATACTCTAACCTGATATTATAGTCCTGCGCTGAATGGGTCTAAATGCATGACGCAAGCCACGCGAGATAAATATGGCCTCTTCCTGCATTCTTTCGGATAAGCATCTGCTTGGCCAAAGGCTGGAAGGGCTACCAGGTTGTTCCAATTCACCTTACACAATAGCAACACTTTTAAAGTGTTTTAGTCAGAGAGAGCACTGGAGTCCCTGTCTTTAATATACCATCTACAATTTCATAATATCCTTCAAATCACTTGGAAGTGCTTTACTAAAAGCTCGACTCTAGCAAGAATGAGCTTAGAATAGAGATGAAAAGAATTATCGTGATATGCCGCGAAGGAATATGCACCTCTTAGAGAAATTCTCTCAAGTTCAATAAAATATCACGCTCCTTTTTGTATAAATGCTACTGATCGCACCTGTGGTTGTGCTTTTACAGTTTGAACAAGTGTAATCTACCTTCGCTTGATGGACAGTTCTTTGCTTGAGCAATCAAGAGTGCAAATTCCAACGTAAACTTCAAGATTAATGTCGAGTTGAAGTTTCTCAATGATTGACTTCACAAACAAAAATCACATCGCAAATTAACTGTAGTCAATTCAGATGTACAAAGAAACATAAAAAACACGCTTCCATTGCTTCCAATTGCTGTTTTCTTGCATATAATCACTTAAGGCTATAAATACTAATCTCATTTTATTATCAAAACATTTGTAAAAGCGCAGAAATGATTTTATAACCTATGCCAATTCATCTTATTGTATCTTTAAGCAAATGCACCTAATTAGATGTTAATATGAACGTTCCGCTTATAAAAATCAAGTAATGTTGCATTGTAAGTTAGTTCATTAACAACCCATATTTATGATTATTATATAACTTCAAATATCAAAGACTGTGAAATATATATGAAACAATGTGTTAAATCTTTAGAGCCTGCATATTAGATTGACGTTTATTCAATAACTGAAGACAATGCACTTTAAGCCGTCTTAGTTAGAGTTTTGTATATGCTGGATTTTGCCGCAATCGACAGTATCATTTTCTTCTGATACTAATATTGGAGATGCACCTTCGGGGACTCCATGACATGGAAGAAGTCTTTTGCATATCATCATTTTGTAATATTGCTACAAAAAGTAGTCCTCTTATGTGAAAGTGTCTGTGGAATTGTCCAACACATCGTGAGGGTTATTCACAGACTATCGAGGTATCTTGCAGCCTCTGTAGGTGGGTCGTTTCTTTCTTCGTCGACTATTTCGTCCTTCTTCGATACCAACGATCTTGAGTCTGCAAAGTCGAAATTGCAATTAAGAACATGCCCCAAGAACTTCGGACGAATTTGTAAGAATTCGTGAATACATCTAAATCATAAAATAGTGTTGGAATCTGCATTTCAACACTGGTTTTTAATGTCTGTTTTTGTAAGTGTGCAGGAAAAAATTGAATCGACAAAAATAGACAGATGTGCTTCTGGGCAACAGATGTTATACCCAAAGCGGTCGCTGTATTTTCTTGCCAAATAGGCGTTTATCAAAGTTGCCTGACAGTTGCCCAAAGGCAATGAGGCGAAGGGTTGCCAATATATCTACTGCAATTGTTCATGTGCACGATTGGAGATAAGAGAATTAGCTTGCTGGTTTGTGTTGCCAATCACGTGCACATCACGAAATCAGTTAACCGATCACTTCCTATCAGAATTAATAGGCCATCATAGACTAAGCTAATTAGCACGGCCAGTTGCATCCTTTCCCTGCTTGTAAGACCCAATCTGCGCCTCTTCTGTTACCTGCAGGACAGTGTAAATCTACGTAATAAGCAGACATAGCCTTTAAAAACCCAAAGGGCTGAATAAAGTAGGCAGCAGATATTTTTTGACGTATTCCAGTACAAAGAACCAAGCCACAACAAGGGAACAGTGGTTAAGTAAAGAAGGTCATTAAGCTCGAAGGGCGGCGACTATCTTCTCCGAACCGAATACCTTCTCAGAACGAGCCCCTGTAGGGTTATACCCCGTGCTTATTAGATTATATTTGCTTATATTCCGCTGCGCTGTATGTTTTGATATTCTGTAGTAGATCTTCTAGAGCCACAAGAAGTATACTCTCTCGAGTCTCGACTACGGCTACACCCCCAATCGTCATCCAGATTCCTACAAATTTATCATTATTTCCAATAAACTCCAGCTTACCATTTCTAAATGGCTTTTTTCTATAGCTGAACAAACGAGCCTTTTTGGAGGAGCTTTTGACTTCAGCGAGAATACTGTTCAGGTTCACACATGTTGTCGATGGGTCGAACTGGCCCTTGAGGACATTGTCTTCATACTGCCCTTGCCAGTTGCCAGCCGGCCTGTACCGTGCGACTATGTAGGTGCAGTACATCTTTTTCTGCGTGTTCTCCTTGGTGAATCGACCGATGCCTAGTATGGTGCTGCCCTTCCATACCACTTGCGTGAAATGTCCTGTTCCTTTCACTGGCTTTGCTGGCTTTACAAACTCGTACCCCGGAGAACAAACCTCCTTGTACCTTGACGGAAGCAAAATATATTGGTAAAAATTCTAAAGTAACTAATTTTCTGTACTACAAGTTCCTTGTATCTTTTAGGTTTTCTAAGGAATATGATACTTTGCCGTTAAGAGAAGGTTCTCTTTGCACAAACTGTGACCTATATGCGGGATACTCTCATCACTTTTTAAAACCCCTTTTCACAGTTTTCGATGGAGCATGTCTTCTGCTATTTTGCAATTTTGAATATGTAAGAATCATTACCCTTTTATCTTTTTAGTTTGATTTTCTTTCTCTAGATAACTTAAAATCAGTATGCTCTATGGCTCATTATTTTTCTGCTAGTGTACCGGACTCGGTCTACAGAGCAGTTGCCACCGAATGCGTTGATCCTGAAATACCAGACTTGGTGCCCATGCCCCGGAGCATGTTTGCTTAGCACCGATCCAAACAAGGCGAAATCGGCCTTCACCCGACGGGAGTCGGTCTCGCGGCTGACCGAGCTCTCCCCAAGCACTCTCAAGGTCTTCGCCCACCGCAAATGTACGACAATTCTCTACGACATCCCCCGACATAATGGCTTCCCATTCGCCTTGTCAGGTGACTAGGGCGTATCGGATGGGAATTGAGCTCAACATATGACGTCTAAATCCAAAGTAAACATACCAGTTTTTGGTTGCCTGCACGGCGCTCATTTCAATATTCTTGGAGGAGCAGCCCATTGCCAGGTTCTCGCCATCTTTTGAGTCGGAGTGCTCGAGGACTTCCTTCTCGGCAATCTGTTTGGCGTAGGCTGCGCAGCTCTTTGACAAATCTCCATCAAGAGTCATCGGACCAGAGCCATGAATCTTCCGCAGTATATTGTGGGCCTGCAAGCCGCTCTGCTCAAAGTCTGAAAGAAGACAACCTTGCTTGAAGCCTGCTGTAGCCCATCTTATATTTTGATAGCAAAGAACACCTTGACATTGAGTTTAATTGTAAGTATGCGAGTTATAGAGCTAAGCTGAAATTGACTGTTTTTCAAAAACGCATTGAGCTGCCTCCACTCGCCTGCTTTCTGCTACAAGTGTGACACTTTAAACATTTTTAAGCCAGTGCATGGGTTATTTCCATTCGAAAAATCAGCTACGAGAAATGATTCACATGATTCCATTGAGACTTACCATCTCCTCCTGCCTGTACTTGCTTTTGAGGAGCCGCAGTGGCGGTCGTGCTTGGCTGAGCTGCTGTAGTTTCTGGTCTCGCTGTAGTTGCGACGTTTGTCTGGGGTGGGTTTGTTGGTTTTTCTGATACTGGCATCTTTTCCAAAGTCGTAGGCTTGGCTATCGTTGGTTGATTTACATTAGGCGCGCGAGTTGGACCAGTTTTAACAGGCTTTGTCTTCATCTCCGTTGGCGAGGGAGCTTGCGTTGTCTCTTTGCTTGAGGGTGTATTTGTTGGCCGAACTGAAGCTGTACCTGACGGCTTTTGGGATGGCCTAACAGGCTTCTGTTGTGGTTTCCCCTCTGGCTCTCCCGATGGCTTTCCAGCTGGCATCCCGGGTGGTTTCCCCTGTCCGTTTCCAGTTGGTTTCTTCTGTGGCACACCTGGTGGTTTCCCCTGCGCTACCCCTGTTGGTTTTCCCACTGGAACACCTGGTGGTTTTCCTTGTGCTACCCCTGTTGGCTTCTCCTGAGATGGATCTTCTGGATTTTCTTGTGTTACTCCTGTTGGTTTCTTCTGTGGCACCCCTTGTGGTTTTCCTTGTGCTACCCCTGTTGGCTTCTCCTGAGATGCATCTTGTTGTCCCCCCTGTCCCACTCCTGTAGGTTTCCCTTGTGCCGTCCCAGTTGGTCTCCCCTGTGGCACACCCTGTTGCTCTCCCTGTTGCCCTCCCTGTTGCACACCCTGTGGCTTCTCCTGCGTTTCACCCGGCGGCCTGGGTTGTGGCATCTCCTGTGGAAGTTTTCCCTGTGGTTTTTGTTGTGGTTTCCCTTGCTTTATACCGGGTGGTTTCCCCGTTGGGCCCGACGGAGGACCTGGCGTTGTGGGCGCTGTTGTTGGTGGTGCTGGCGTGGTGAAAGTAGCGGCGGATGTGGTACGGGCGGCCTGCGACGGTTTCCCAGTTGGGGTGGCTGGCACGGTGAATTGCGTAATCGGCGTTGGACTGGTAGCATCAATACCGATGGCGGAGGTGGGCGTCGGCATCCCCACGGAGTCCTGTGCGGAGCCTGGCGGACCAGCTGTTGTTGGCGCAGTCTGAGACGGGGGTATTGTAGTGACCGGTTTTGGCGGGGGCGTTGGCTCTGTTAGACGCTGCTCCTCAATCTTCTTTTCCCTGTACTTTACCGCTGCGTCTGCAAGAATCAACTCAGGGTCCGAACACTTGCTTGGGTCAAACTGCCCTTGTTTCACGTTTTCCTTCACTTTTCCGATATAGTTCCCAGGCTCTTCATACATGGCAACAACACAACTACAGAAGTCGCCCGACGCCTTGTCTTTGAAGTCAACTTTTGCCATGCCGAAGTAGCTCGTTGCCCTCCAAATCATTTGAGTGAAATGATTAGGTCGTCCGGAATACGAACCTTCAGCAAAGCTGTTCTGATTCTCACACGCCTCAGAGTACCTGGAAAAAGTGCCAATAACAGTCTGCATTCAACAATACAATCCATGTTTCATTAAAACATATCGCTAATGAAAGAGATCGGTAGAAAATTGCTTGGATATTGTATGAATTTTCAAACATCTTTCTAACGAAAAAATTAGAAAATACATACACGCTGCCTAACAAATTCGTTGAAGAATTACCGAAAATGGAACAATCAGCGAAGGATAGTCGGTAACATTATTGAACAAATATTATCTGCAGTTTTTCCCTAATCTTTAAGAGCTAATGATTGTAATGTTTTCAAGGGGACACTGCTTCACCAACTCAGCTGGAGAATAGAAGCCAGGCTTGGGAAGATGTTAATATCCGGTTTCTGCGTTGGAGCATTGGTCAGACAATGCACCTCGCTCGCATTTCATGTCAATCCACCCCTAATCAAGACGTTTAGCACACTGCCGTCTTAAAGATGATAATATGGCAAGCGAGATGACTTAGAACATCATCTTGCATAATTCATTGCCGCCATCTTTGTGAAAACACTTCCATTCTAATGTTGTTTTTCGCGTTTTTGGTACTTTAACAGTAGCAGCCATATTGGGACTATCGGTATATCCGTTATGTACTGGATAGTGCAACTTGATTATTCCCAACATGTAAAAAATGATGAAGGTTTATTGGCAAGAAGCAATATGAAACGAACCAGTTCAGGATGGCATCCTTCGCTGAATACTCTGTCTTGATCGTGTCACACAGGATGACAAGGTTCTCCCCACTCTGCTGTACCATATTGCCTCGCTTGCCTTGCGATGCCACACCTTTCTCAATCATCCCCTTGCAGCGCTTTTGTGCAGATAAACTTAATCTATCGAGCAGTATCAGATCCTTTGACGTGTGTAGACTTCGCAGCTCATTGTGAATCTTCAGCCCATCTTTACCGAATTTCTTGGTAGCTAAAAGGTAGCCAGATTAAAAGCTTGTACCATTTATGATGATTGATTATGATATTTTTTTGATTAAATGGGAAAGACTGAATGCGGCACAGCGATACAGATAGCACTTTCGTTCTCTTTAAAAATTTTAGTAAAAAACTATATCCCTTTCTCAAGACAGTATGATGAAACAAGAAAATCAATCGACCAGAAGAACACGATTATTGCTGCCACGTCTACTCAAAAGAAGAGCTGAAGATGGAAGAAGTAACAGTCTGGAAAAAGGGGAATGAATTAAAAAGTAATTATCACTGTCGATGACTCTTTGAACATCTTGTATTAAAATTTCAGGTGCTCGTGACTAGAAGTTCATGTCAATGGCTTCCATGGGATGAACTGAAGGGATTTCATAAAGGGTGCAAAGAACTATTTTATCAGAGATCGGTCTAGAATTACAATGCAACATGTTACTTGACTTTGATGACACTAATCTATGATAGTACTACACACGGACCCCCCCCCCCCCCCCTCTTATTACTCAATTCATTTGGTTCCGTTCGGGACATGTTAGTCATCATACCTTCGATTGGTGGCAATTTTGCAATCGACTGTCCCAATGTCAAAACTTTTTCAGGCTTCCGTTTTCTTTCCTGCTTAGCCCCCGGTTTCGTCTCTCCTTTCAGTGTCTTTGACGGGTGTTTTTGCGCTGCTTGTGGGTTGATCCCTTTGTTTTTTCCTGGTATTTTTACCGGCTCCCCGGCATTCTTCATGTCTGGCATCGGATTTCCCTGGTTAGTTACCGGCTTGCTTGGCGTCTGCGTTGGGATCTTTTGCGTTGGCGTCTGCGTTGGGACCTTTTGCGTTGGAGTCAGGTTGTCATCCAAAACAGGAGCATTGGCACCCTGCGTGGGCCTAATTGTGGTGCTTGGGGCCTCTGTAGGCTTCCCTTCGTCAATTTTCTCCCCTCCCCCGGCATTCATAGGCTTTTGCATCGCCTGACCTGCAGTTGGTCGGTCCGTGTTTTTCACCATATCCGCTTTCGGTGTATCAATAACCTTATCGACATTTTTGCAAAATTCCAATGAGAATTCGCCCCGTTTCACATTATGTCGAAACTGTCCGATAAGATTACCAGGCGGCTCGTACCTGGCGACAATAATGGTGCAAAGATTCCCGTTCACATTCGCTGTGGCCTTACCAATCCCTAGAAGCTCTGTTGCTTGCCAAACTATCTGCGTAAAGTGGCCTGCTCCATTCAGACCTTCTTCGGCAAAATCATAGTTAGAAGTGCATGCCTCTTTGTACCTGTTGCAGAGAATAAAATGCAAATAAAATTAGATCCATCCCATGAAAGGTATCCTCTCTCTTAAAATTCCTATTTGATTTCGGTTAACAAACAGCCTCAGCTGTAAGTAAACGTTCTGAATTTAATGGCAAATCAAATGGCTTCACTATTACTCTTAATTAGGCAATTTGTGAATAAAGACTTAATCAATAGTTTGTGATTTCAAACCTTCTTAACTCCTAAAGTCTTTTCCTGTCCATTTCTTTTCTAAAACTTTCTTATTGTTGTACTTTTGAAAAGCAGAGTTGCAACGCTCTTTCCTATTCTCAAATAATACAGGGGCTCCGATCGGTTTTTAGCCCGCATTTGCAGACTATTTTCACATTCTCATTCCTAAGGACGTTTCAAACCTCGCAAGAATTTGCCTAGCGCAGTTTTAGCTTCAAGCAAACGTACCAAGCTTTCACTGCTGCTCCAACAGTCAGCTCTTCGGAGCACTTGACTGCAATGCTTTCGCCTGAACTGGCGTCTGAACTGCGAATCTTCTTCTCAGCCAACAACTTCTTTGCATATTGTAGGGCGCCAAGACTTAACGCGGGAGAGAGCTTCAAATCTTTGGCGCCGTGAATTTTTCGCAGGTAATTGTGAACTCTGAGTCCTTCATCTTCAATTTCACCTAAAATGCAACACAGGAACTAGGTTTTGAAACAAGGTCATTTATGCTTTTAACGACTTGAGAGACTGAGCTCGAAGTCTCATGTTGAGATGTACAAGAGATGGTCATTGCAAATTGACCTATTATGATTATGCAGGTTTCTAATTATAGAAAACCTTTGCCAGTGCCCATCCTTTTGTACAGGTCAGAGCTTTGAGTTGGAGCATCATGAAGTACTTTGCATTGCTGATACTACGAGTAAGTTGTAATTGCTGGTACTACGATATTGCATTGCTGTTGCTACGAGTAATTTGTTATTACTGATACTACGAGTAAGTTGTAATTGCTGATACTACGATATTGCATTGCTGATACTACGAGTAAGTTGTAATTGCTGATACTACGATATTGCATTGCTGATACTACGAGTGAGTAGTCTCAAGCCATTAACTTACCTCTACACTTTGGGTTGTCAGTGCCCTTGCTTGCGCACCTCTTGGTGCCTAAAGGCCTCGAGCTGGGAATTTTGTGGTACACTGGATACTTGAATGGCTCAAAGGTTCCAGCCTCGTGACTCACAGCCTTCAAAATCTGATTGGCTACTGCTGGGCCAAATGACCAATGATTGTGCATAGAGGGTGGCACGTGCAACGCTGCAGTGATGGAATGGTCCATGGCTGCATTGAAGGCGATTGTATTCAAGCTGCCGCATATCGATGGGCTGAACGAGCCTTTCAAAACGTTCTCTTTATATGAACCAGCTTTATTTCCAGGTGGCGAGTACTTCGCCACAATGTAAGTGCAAAACAGGTTGTCCTTTGATCTCTTGGTAGCAAATGCAATGCCGAAGTCTTCCGTGGACTTCCAAACAAGCTGGGTGAATTTCGAGGTCTCTTTTGGCGTTTGCTCGTTGTCGAATTTGTAGCCTTTATCACAAACTTGCTTATACCTGCAAATGGAATCATTTGAAAATTAGAAGCACCTATCGTAGATACGTAATGGGAGCAGTTTAATCAATATAAGGTCAAAATTTTACATCTATGGTTCTGGACACGTGATGTAAATGTCAATAAACTTTTCAGTGTCATGAATCTGTCGATATAACAATCAACTCTTGTAACGAGTATAATATATTTCTTATCATTTTCTCGATGATATTTTAACATAGCTAATGATGTCATGCTGTGACGCCACCTTACACGTAGAAAATCACATCACTGTGATCAGAATCTCTCATCGAGAAGCCTGTTCTTGCCTCTCTCTCTCAGCCAAGCCTACGCAAAACAAGCGACACCTCTTGAGAGACCGATGCACCTACCAGTTGGTTACTGCTTCCGCTGCACTAACTCGCTGGCTAGCTATGTTGCAAGCAGACCCAACGTTCTCCCCAATCGTCTTGTCTATTTTGCTTCGCTTGGTCTGTTTGGTGCACATGTCTTTGACATCTTCCAAAGCTTTCCTCACAAGGTCTTCATTGATCAGCAGGGGCGGGCTGTTGTGAATGCGTCTGAAGTAGTTGTGCACCCTGAGGGATTCCCCAACAAACTTGGCCTGATCTACAATCAGCAATACCAGAAACCAACTGAGCATTTGTCTATTCGCAACAGATTAAGCTAGTTTGTACCTGAAGTAATACTAGCTAATGCTGTTTTTAATCCATGCCAATGATGGCAATGATGATTTTAGAATCTAAAAACCGTGGCCAATGTGATGGGCAACCCATTAAATTGTTTAAAAATGGTGGAATAAAAGGTTTATTGACAAGCGCTCTTTTCAATTTTAGTTTTTTTGATGTTGTTGTTGGTATGATTGTTTTCTCTTTTATAAGAGAAATGGGTCCTTTAGCTTTTAACAAAATTTACGAGACAACATTTGGAATAAGAGAGTTTAAGAAAATG
This sequence comes from Nemopilema nomurai, assembly GCA_003864495.1. Classification (NCBI taxonomy): domain Eukaryota; kingdom Metazoa; phylum Cnidaria; class Scyphozoa; order Rhizostomeae; family Rhizostomatidae; genus Nemopilema; species Nemopilema nomurai. The sequence continues at coordinate 3,516,709 of ML133454.1, forward strand.
TAAAGAAAAGAGTAGAAAGTCATCTTCATATCTTATCAATTTAGAAGAAAAGGACTGTTGCCAATTGTCACATTTCTGTTCCAGGCAAATACAAAATGTATGTACCATCAATGGAGCCCATGAGACACTTATCTCCGAGGGCCAAATTTGCAGGCGATTCAGGGGTGATGTGGAGTTTTGGTTTCTTCGTGTTCTTCTGATCCTCCTTTTTGTCCTCTTTTGGTTTATCGGCCTCTTTTTCGTTTTTCCCTTTCTTGTCATCAGAATCATTGGCTGGTTTGGTGGAGGGGGATTCCTTGGCACCATCGCTGTCGTCGGCCTTCCCAGACGCGCGTTTAACGATTTCTGTGAGATTCTGGCAGACGTCAGATTTGAAATCCCCTTTTTTCACTTCATCTTTGAACTGTCCCACCCAATTCCCGGCTGGCTCATATCTCGCCACAAAGTAAGTGCAAGTCTTCTCATTCCTTCGTATTATTGCCCGTCCGATACCAAGCATTTTCGTGGATCGCCAGACGATTTGAGTGAAATGAGCTGTGCCAGGCGAGCTTGGGTCTTTATTGAAATCGTAATCTTTTGTGCAAGCCTCTTGGTACCTTTAAGGTATCATGAAGTTAATGCTATGAATAATTTAGAGCTTTGCAAGGAAAACTTTACGAGAAGAAGTGGCTAAAAGCAGGCTAAGGTGCTCCCTTGTTTTACCACTTGTCTCAGTTTGACTAAAAACTAGGCTCAAATTGGCTGACATTGTCATTTTAGCAGTAAACGCAAAAAACGTATCGTAACATTTTCAGCTTTATCACATAAAGGCTGGCTACTAACCAATTATGATTGCCACAAAAAGAAGACTTTAATGAGTATTTGCTCAGCTTAGCGTCGATGTACACCATAATCATACAATAATCATACTCCAGTGTTTCAATCCACTTACCAATCCTTTATTGCCTCACTGACTGATGGGATACGCCCTTCAATATTGCATGAAAAGGCTAAATTCTCCGCAATGTTTTTTGCATGCTCAAACTTGTCGCTCTCTGCCAAAAACCTGGCATAATTCTCTGCTGCTATGCTAATCTTAGGGCTCAGCTTCAGCGCAGGCGCGTTGTGGATCTTTCTCAACGCATTGTGCACCTCCAGAGCTATTTTGTTTACGGCATCTGCAAATGAATTGAATTGGCACAGAAGTGCATTTGGTACAGACGTGCATTTGGTACAGAAGTGCATTTGGTACAGAAGTGCATTTGGTACAGAAGTGCATTTGGTACAGAAGTGCATTTGGTAAAGAAGTGCATTTGGTACAGAAGTGCATTTGGTACAGAAGTGCAAATAAGTCTAGCTGTTGTTATTGTTCCATGGAACATATTTCAATTCGACGGAATATAGATTTGTTATAGTAAAAGCACTAGCAATATCGTTTTAGCTTTCTTCAATTTTCAGCTGTATTGTATTTACACCTGCAGTCTATTTTTAGCATATTTTTCTAACATATTAACGGAGATTTGATGAGAATGTGCATGACAATTTCGAGTTGGCTTGAGGTACTGAAAGCCTTACAGAAGTTGTGAATCAAGCTTAATAGCTACCGGTATTTCTATAGTTATATAGTTACTATGAAAGTTACTATAGTTACTATGAGTCATTACTATTACTTTTACTATTACTATTACTATTACTTTGAGCTATCTTCTGTAGTTACTATGAGCTATTATGAGTTTAACCTTTGAAGCTGTCTTCTTGATAATTGTGATTATGCACGCGTGAAACAATCAAAAGGTATCTAAAATATGTTCAAACGAACAAAAACTGTAAATAGAACCAGCGTCGTTTCATGGCATAAGGATAAGAAAATTTCAACTCTTCTCACATTCATCTTCAATTGTCTTCCGTTCTGGTTCGACCATCTGGAGATCTTCAAACGACGGCTCGTAATTCTCGTCAGGGAGGTGCTTGACAAACATCTTCAACTTATCGGGCGAGAGGCTTTCCTTCTCCTGATCCAGTCTGTCCTTTATGTAGTCTGCCTGCACGTCGGCAGCTTCTTCTTCTTCTTCCTTCGGTCTCGCGCTCCCAAGCTCGCTTAGGCTTGAGGCGTCTGAGTCCAGTGCCGTCTCTGGTAGTGTCGGCTGCGACCTTCTAAACGCTGCTTCTTCCTGCAAACGGGTTTTTCTCGGTACGACAAAAGTCGAGCCAGTGTCGGAGGCCGTGACGAAATCCACTGGGATCTTGTAATAAAGGGTTCTTCGCTTCAGTGATGGTTTAGAAGGGTGCTTGTTCAGTATAAATCCATCCTTCTTTCTCCTTTTTAAATCTTCAAAGAGAAAAATTATATTAATGTGTTACAATGAACTTTCAAATAGGTAGCACATTCTACAATTAAGAAAACCTATGAAGTCAAGGGTACTTTTTGAGCGTCAATTTATCAATTTTGGGCTTAAATTAGCATGGGATACTAAGTTTGAAGCATACTTTGAAAAAATTTAGCAAAAAATGTTTTAATTTCATTGTTTCTTGAGTATGTATTTAGTACTTGCATTGTAATGTAAAAAAGTTTGAAAAAGCAGTTGATACTGGCTTCTCGACGTAGTTGTAGAATGTTGCATAGAAAAGCAGTTGAGAATCTTATACACATGCGGCGTACTTGATTTGGCCTGTGTTTGGTCTGTTTGTGGAGTCTTGCAGTATTCCTCCTTCTTGAAAGACCCCTGGAGAACATTTTCTTCGAAGTTGTTGAGGACGTTTCCAGTTGGCTTGTAAATGGCCACTGCGTAGGTGCACAGGGTGTGGTTCCGTCGCGTGACTGCATGCCCGATGCCTAGCTTTTTAGACCCCTTCCACACCACCTGAGTGAAGCTTCGGGCCTGCCTGCTGTCCGGATTGGAGAATCGAAACGCAGGGTGGCACACCTCATCGTACCTAGTTAAAGGATCTCTTTCACTCAGAAGGCTAACAAGCATGATCGGCAGATTTTTGAGAGAATGCTACCCTGAACGGTGATAACAGTTAATAAACATGTCTCTTGCCGTCTATTTACAATCAGCAATAAAATACGCAAGCAACGACAGTGACTTGATCAGCCAGTTAAATATCAGTGAACTCTGTCTTCTATTCGAAGCCTATCAGAAATGTATCTATTTTTCAAGCGCTTGACATTAGAGGAAGAGCGATGGAAAAATCTTGTGTTCGATTTCTATAGCGGATCGCACATTTCAAGATTGTACAACAAAATAGTGCCATAAAGCTAGAGCACTTCACTGTCCTATACAGAAATTTCTAATAAAACTTTTAAATTTCCCTTTAGTGTTCTAGTTGCATATAGAAAAATATGAAAGTTTCATCTTTTTAAGGTGAGGTATCTTTAAACTGCACAGAATAACTAACCTGATCTACCTCATGATAATGAACCAAAACGAAATGTTTATCAAGCTACTAATTGAAAACCAAACTTTGATAACCCGATCAGACATTTTATGAGAGCCTCTTTTTGCTGCAGTTGATTTATGCTAAATCTACTAGATTCATTGCAACACTTGGTAAGAAAACGGACATTGTCAGAGACACGGTAGAGTCTCTGTTTTAAATGCTGATATGTGATATCGAGGCGTACGTATACTAAAGTTACTGACAATAAGAGGACACTCGAGGCAAGCTGGAGTGCGGGATAAGAAAATTTGTTTCCGATTTGTGTAAAAACGCCCTTTGATTATTTACTTGAACATCAGTCAAGCATGGAGTACTCCTCATAAAAATAAATATGTTTTGATTGAAGTGTTCTGAATTGAAACATTTTCATAAGATTCTTGGTGACCCATTTGGCTCTACTCGAGCACTGGAGTTGTTATCGCAGCCAAAAAGATACTTTCTTAAAGTTTTACAGTCCGATTAAGGACTGCTTTCTTTGTGCTTGTTGAGGTTGGGCACAGGTTGAGCAGAGAATCTGTTATCTCCGCCGCAGAGTGCTGCCTATTTTATCTATGTTTATGAGGCAACTGGTCTGCTTTGGAGCAACAAAAGTGCTAGCAGTGGTTCTTGCTTGCCAACCTGCATCAATCACTCGACTACGCGCCCTATTAAAGCAAAGATTGAGCCGACTCACCAGCTGTCGGTGACCTCCTTGCCAGTTAAGGCCCGGTTGTACGTTGTGCAGGCCATCAGCACATTGTGTCCTGGTGGAAGGTGCTCCAGGATCTCACTATCCCTCGCTGCTTTCTTCGCCATCTGCCTGGCATCACTGCTAAGTTCCTTGCTGAGCTCCAGCTCCGACCCGTCGCCATTATGCACTTTCCTCAGCTGGTTGTGCCTTTTCAAAACATCTTTTGAAAATTCATCATAATCCTGGTGCTCTGCAGTAAACGAGGTGTGCAAAAGTGCACAAAATATGTAGAAATTTAGCAGCCAAAGGCTGTTTTTTCTGCCCAGCTCCATATTAAGCCGTGCTTCTTATCTTCATAGTAATTTTTGTTTGCCTAGCGGCCAATCTCACGCCTTTTGCGTGTGCAGTGATCCGTAACCGGCTTGAACTCAAGATTCGGACCCACCAGCCAACTTTCCATTTGCTTTTTTGCCAGCTGAATACGGGAATGGTTCAAATGTGCATTTTAAAGAAAGCATCGAGGAATAACTTGAAGATGGCATTGCTTGCTAAATGAACGCCTGGACGGGATCATGCAGGGTTATAAATGATCAGAACTTCTTTTTGATATTTCTTTCAACATCACACGCCACAATATTTTGGAAAACAATTATATATATTCTATAAAAACTTCTATTAACGATTTTTGCATTAAATTTTAGTCCAATATCTTTATCAATACAATCAAGTTATTTCTAAGCAATCTTCTTTTGCAATCCATGCTTTATTTACAACTTGGTGCTGCCTGAAGCTCCTCCGTCATAGCTATCTCATGAGGTCAGAGCTAGCAAGAGGAGTGAGTGCGTATCGTCTGGTTGGCCCGCCTTAAAAACGTATAAATGTGATTTTCTGCGGGATGAATTAGAAGTAAAAAGCTCATTATAGTGGGAAAACTGTAAAATATTCTGAAGCAAAGAGCCTAGTGACTGTTTCCTGGGATTCGCTTGAGGGAGCTAATCGCTAACGATTCAGAACTCTAGTCGCACTCAAGAGAAGAGGCCTGTAGAAATACAAATATGTGCAGCATAATTCTTTTTGTATTTTAGATTTTGCCAATGGTTTTGGATCAGTTGCTACTAACAACTACACAGTATCAATGGATACATCAATGATTGGTTGCAAAATCAACCTTGTGAAATATGGTTTCTAGAAGATTAGAGGCTTAAGATTTCGGAGACTCCCTCTTACCCTTGAAGATGACTTTCACGGGCGAAATCTTCTAACCAGAAAATTAAAGTTGCATTCAGTTGGCAACTAATGGATTTTCACTTTATCCTAAAACGGACATCATTTCAATACCTTGGTCAATTCAAAAGAACATGAAACGAAAATGAGAATCCACAGTCAGAATTTATCTGCTTTGGTTAGTTGGTTTCCTTGGCCCAAAGCTACGTCATCGCTCCACAATTAAGTGAGCCACCAACACTAAGTGATCCGTTTACCCAGATTTATATGAACTAAGGCTATCAGACGATGACCTTCCCGTCCTAGTATTATCCAACTGTAGTTGGTTCAATGAGACTTGACAAAGTTGCTCGTTGAATAATGAAGTCTTTATAGTTTTTGGCATTCTCTACCGTAAAAGTAGAGTTAATTCTCTAAGACACGAAAGAAGTTTTAATTATCAAAATCCTATTCTTTTTATGCGTCTTGATGCACACAAACATGTTATTTGCTTTAAACATGTTTAAATTTGATGCAGGAAAATACAACTCTTTATTCTTAAGGAAGGCAAAATATTGTTAAATAGCGTAGTAGTATAAATGTCTCTGGGTTTACTTTGGCCATTTATTTGTTGGTTGGAATCCCCATCAAGGACACATGCACGGTAAATTGCCAAACATCATCTTTGGCATTTGCATTCTGAATGACATATAAGCGGGACAATGGCACAGGGAAGACCATTTAGATGTCAGATGCCGATACTCATTCACTGTCACTAAAATTCAACAACTTGTGACATTGCTGGAATAATAACTAGCCTTGGATGATGACACTCGGACCCATTCTTCCATTCGTCTGCGTCTTCTTACGCCAAGCTCACACAAGACGATGATTTAATTATATATTAAAGATATTTTTTCATGGAGTTTTTAGTATATATTGTGTAAAATTTTGATTTTCAGCTTTAGTTAAGTCTTCCAGGCGGCAAACTGGTTATGTCAGAAGCTTAGAGTTTAGAATATAAACAGAAGCTATTCTGTGCACTTTCTAAACCTTTCGGTTAGCTACGATAGAAAAATTGAAAAGAAAGAAATGAATCTGTGAATTTTTCAATTGGAAAACTGTTTGAAATATCTTAAGATTTGCAGTGTTTCAAAATACTTCATTTTGAAAAAGTGATGAAAGTCAGTGACACTGAAGAATAGATGAATAGATTCCTTAAGCCTGATAGGAGCAACTTGAAGTTAACATTTTACCGGCTAGATGAAAAACATCCAGCCTTCAACCAGTTTTTACTAAATATTTTCCATATTCAATTGGCTTAAAGTTACATGCTAGAAATTTAGTTTACAAAGGTAAAAAGTTAGAAGATAAAAATGACACACTTTTAGGATATTTTCTTTTGTTCATAAAACTATTAATTTTTTTCTTTATAATATGAATATAGTCTTATGAATATTTTTAATAGATATTTCATCTTTATCTAATAAACATCTTTGACAGCTATTTTACATTATATTACATATCTAGACATGCTAAGAAATAGCATCACGTCAACAACATTTATACATTCTGTGACAAAATAAAATCCAACCAGAAAAGGTTTAAATATCACACCAGTTGTCCACCCCGAAAACAATATAGACCATGCAACGTCCCAAGAATGAAATGACAAATGTTAACTGACACACTTAAAGCAATGCACTGACTCTATTTCACAATGAAGAGCGTATTTGCAAACAGAGAATGTTTGCAGTGACGTACTAATGCATCTGCGGCACATTTGCCGAGACAAGGCAATTTGCCGTTCGAATCAGCGATGTCAGGTCATGTACAGCTGGACGTTTTCTAGCCCAAAGCATGCGCAGTAACTACTAAGGTACTAGATCGGACTACTGACCACTTCATTTAATGCTCCATTACTGTAGAGCTCGTATCTGTGCGCGCGCACCTGTTGGTCTCCGGATGTCGCCAGCCTCATTTGCAAAGAGCATGCACCAATCATATCTGTTCACAAAATCAAAGCAAAACGTACTACCGGTAACGGTTGCTATATTTAGTATATGACGTAGTTCTTGTGTGATGGCGTTTGTGATGGCGACGATGGTGACGGTTGTGGTGTTTGCGTCGAACTTTCCGTTCCCTCCTCTTTCGCTTTTTACGCTTCAAATGACGTTTTCTTTCCACTCTATTCTGCCTAGATCCTTGTTTAGTTTTTTTAGCCTTATTTTTCTTACTTTGGTCCAAAGAAGATTTCTTAAATGTTTCGATTCTCTGACTGTCGTGCAAGCTAACTGAGTCCTCTCCTTCGTCGTCCCTTACTGGTGTTGGCTTGATCATCTCTGATTTATTTGGTGCATCGAACACTGTTGTCGTACGCTTGTTCCCCAATACTGGTCTAGGGCTCTGGTACAGAACGGTCCGTTTGCCACCCGGTTGACGGGCAGCGTTCGGTGCGCTGATTTTCGAGTCGACAAATCCGTGCATGGTTCCGCTAGAGGCACCTTTTCCTCCTCCGCCTTTCCCGAAAGTGTCGCAGTAGCGGTAGTCGAATAGGCCGAACAGTACGTTCTCCTTCTGCATGTTTCGCATTACGCCAGACGGCTCGTACAGCGCAACAACCCAAGTGCAAAGCATGCTGTCCAATGTGGTTGTTGCTTTGCCAATGCCAAACTTCGTCGAAGATGTCCAAACGACCTGCATGAAGTGGGCAGCGCCGAATGGGTTGGTTCCCTTGAAGTCGTAGCCAGGGTTGCATACTTCGTTGTACCTGTAGATTGAAAAACCATCTTGAATTCCTGCTTTCATCTGGTACAAAGGCAGTTGGGGGGAGGGGGTGGTGGCTCAAGTAAATTCACTATTGTGCAGCGCGTTTCAATAGTTTGTAGAAAACTCACTTGCCCCAAGTCAATGTCTACTCAAAGAAATTTGACGGAGTGTGTCTGATATTGATGTCTGAGGCGCTTTGAGTCGTGTATTGTTTGTGTCACGGATAAATTCCTAGGAGAACTAAATTCTTGTAGCCTTGCAGCCCATCTCTCATATTATTCAATGCTCGGTTATTTAACTACGGGCGCATTACGAGTCACTTTCATAATGTAAATCTACAACAGCGAAGGTTTTGTTGAATTTCAGTTGAAAATTAAAAGGCGCTCACCATTTGTTTGTGGCCTCGTCTCCGCTCATCTCGATCCCGTCCTTATTGCAGGACATGGCGATGTTTTGACCATTTACGCTGTCCTTTGTTCTCATCAAAGATCCCTTTGACGCAAGTTTTGCTGCGAGCTCCTCCGCTTCCTGGCATTTTTTTACATCAAGCTGCAGTGCAGGGGCATTATGTACTGCCCTAAATCTGTTGTGAGTGTACAATGCTTCTTGCCTGAAGTCTAATAGCAAGAATTTGGTTATAAAAAAACAGGGAACATAAATTTTACCAATACTGAGACAACTATTCTGGTGCAGTTTGCAAATTATCACGTGCTTTTCATATTCAATTTTCAACATTGATATTCAATTTGAATCAGTGCTTAAGGCCAAATTTCAGCTTGAAGGGTCCTTTACTTGAATTCAATGGCAAATCTTCCTTTAGGTTCAAAGTCCAAAGAGAAGGGAGGAAATTGCAGGGCTTGAATACAAACTTGATTTTTTATTGAATGCATAGTTTGTTACAAGCAAACAGGTTAACAGGTTTCTAAATTGATTCTTAATTTGCATATTTAGAAATAAGAGTCTATTCTTCAAACTCTATGACTGTTTATTTGCACTTGAAAATGAAATGATCAAATTTTGCAAGGTTGCTTGAAGTTACAATAATGATATTTCCCTTTAGTGCGTCTGGTTTAAAAGCCTGAATAATGGCAATTGCTTCCATGAGAACCTACTTTGCCAAGAGGCCTGTGACAGTTGCTCTTGCTAGGGTGTCTGTTCGTCAGAAATGAAACCTAAAGAGCTTTGATCCACAGTTTGCTGTTTAAGTCTTAAGAATCCCAAAATGGTTCCTTGCAAAGTTAGCAAATACGTAATCTAAGTAATTGAAGAAAACACAGAAGCCTTAAAAATGAGACCCTTTATCAACTACAGAAAGCTACCTTGTTTGTTTCTTGAAGCCCCATCGTCCCCTGCACCGTCGCCCCCAGCAACAAGCTCCTCCTCAGACTGTCCCTTCCCGGCGTGCAATGTGCTTCCGACTGTGTTTGCGTCCTCCAGCCTTTCGCTTTTCACGGGAAGGTTATCCAGTATTCTGTTCTTGCCAGCCATCTTTGCAGCTGCTAAGAACTGCTGGCAAAAGTGCTTTGAATCAATGCTTCCTTTCTGCACGTTTCCCTTCACGTCTCCGAGGACATTCCCGGGGGCCCGGTATCGAGCCGCAATGTACGTGCAGAGCAGGTCGGCCTTGACCCGGGTCGCGCGGCCGATACCCATCTCCGTCGTGCTCGCCCATACGACTTGCGTGAACCTTTCTGTGCCGCTGATTTCAGCCGCTGCAAAATCATAGCCAGGGTTGCACAATTCACTGTACCTGTGAATAATTAAACTTCCTCAATAAGTGGCACATAGCTGTATACTTCAAGTACAGAGCAAAGTAGTAAAAAGTTAAAGACAGTGGAATTGTTGCTAACTATTTCAATACGTAAATATGTTCGAGAGTTTACATTATTCATAGCAATTAGCTCAACAATAGGTGCCATAATTTCCCGTCCTGGCCCTTTTCAATTTGAGTACATTTTCAAAGTTACATTTTGAGTAAGCAGTGTTGTTTTACTGCATCATCTTGTGGTATTCATGCGTTGTGATAATCGTCAAAGTTTTTAACTAGCAGTTTCATCGCCAGTCTTACCAGGTTTCTGTCGCCTCTGACGCAGTCATCTCCTGCTTCCCGGCTTTGCAAGACTCGATCACATTTTCACCGTCTGGGGAGTTCGACCGCCTAGCCATCCCTAGCTCTGAAAATGGTGAATTCAACTCAATAAAAATATCGAATCTGAATTTGACGTTGTGGATACAAATATTTTTGTGGTAATAAGACACGCAGAAAATGTTGATCAATAGCACACGTGTTCTTTTTCAACCCGTTCTTTTTCAGAACACATTAGCTCTCAAGTGTTGTATCCACTCGATCTCAGAATACTACGATGTCAGACTTCTCATTTCTTTTGAATCTTAGTGAAAGTATCGTTATCATTTCAACTCATATCATGAGCAAAAATTAAGGGCATTGATACAGTTGTTGGTGTAGGCCATACTATTCCACATGTGTGTTACAAGCGAATCTTCTTAAACCAGACGTTGTGGATTAAAGCATCAATAGAAGAATATTCTATGAAACGCAAGTGAAGCCAGACTTTGGGTCTTTGGTCATTGATTGCAAGCATTACCTGCGCAGTGTTGTGCCCAAGCCTCTGCGTCTTTTGTCAAGTCTTGGTTCAGTAACAGGGGAGGAGCATCGTGAACAGCACGAAAGCGGTTGTGTGCGTTCAAGGCTGACTGCTCGAATTCTGAAAATTGTAGAGGAGCAAAGTTTTAGAGAGATGAATTGGAGCTGGCCTGTTAGAAGGCCTCTTTGAACAAGCTTGTTCCTTAATGCGCTGCCTCAAACTATATACAGTACAATGCAACCTTCTTTTAAACTTTTTAAGTTTATTATCATGAACATTTTGCTTTGTCCATTTTCAAGGCTCGCCCAGAATCCTATATAAATATTTTTTTTATCAAATGCAGGAACTCCTATCGACATATTTAGAAAGTGAGCTGCAACAATACTAGCGAAAATAATGATGATGATGATTCACTTGAACTTTCAAATTATTCATGTTGGATAAGTCATAATACCAAGTAATCTATTGATTAGCAACTTAGGAATGAATTGAAGACTCTTTGATAATTTCAATTTCTCTGAAGTCAGAAAAATTTTTGGTGAATCAAATAAGTGAATGAAAAAGTCGCTTGGACGCACCCGTTGGCTTATAAGCGGCACTGGCGGCATTTTTCTCTTCCGCCTCCTTACTAAGGGCCGCTTGATCGTCGGCTACGGCATTAGAAGCCGCTAAGCCGCCAGCCGCAGGTTGATTGGTCGACAAACCCCCAGAAGGCGCGGCGCTGACTGCGGCACCTCCATTGCCATCTTGTGCATTGACATTGGCGGCGACTGTCCCTCCAGACTGCGGTTGGCCATTTGCTTGCAAAGTTGTGCCAGTTGTGCCGGAGATCATGTTCGCGGCAAATTTCGTCATTGCCGCGTTGGTTGTCGCGGTCTGAATTCCAGTCATCGCGGAATCAACGACACCAGTCGGGGCTTTGGAAGGAGCTTGTTGCGTCGCGGCAACATTGGCCACAGTCTGTGCCGCATTCTGCAACTTCTGCACCGCTTGCCCTACCTTGGATGCGATCTCAGCTGTGATTGGGCTTTCTCCACTTCTTGAGCTGCCTGTCTTAGCCAGTTCACCGTCGTCATTTCCATCCAACCACGACTTTGTGTTCTTTTCAGCCAAAATTTCCCCTGCATCAGGTGGCAAAGTTGGCTTTGATTTCTTAAACGGTTCCTCCATGTTTTGGAATCCACTACTGGCCGCATCAACTTCTCCCTTAGACAAACGTATTCCATTTGCATCTTTGGTTTTTTGAAATTTCTTCACCTCTTCGCGCAATTTCGCTGCAAAGTTGGATGCCAGGGTTGTGTCGACATCGCTCAGATTTTCCATTGTTGCAGCAGCATACTTTCTCAAATACCCTTCATCACCCTCCATAACTGGTGCAGGGATAAACCCTGTGAAACCACTCATTTGAACACCTGACTCACGATTAGGTGGCCATAGTGAGCCTTCCCTCTCGGCATCAGCATGAAGAGCGCTATCCCTCGTTGCCATACGATGATCGTTTTCGAAGTTCCTTACACGTGCTTCGGGCCCAAATGGAAATGGTATTCTTGACCTTCGAACCGCTTTTAAAACCGTAGTCTGCGAAAGACGCTTGCCACTTCCCCCTTCCTGAGACTTTGCAGCCAGAAGGCATCGTTTTGCGTCGAAGCTCCCCCGCAGCACATTCTTTGCGAACTCTCCAAGGAAGTTTCCCGCTGGTCTGTACCGTGCAACAACAAATGTGCAAACGAGGCCGTCCTGCATCACTTCTGCTCTTCCAACCCCAAGCTGGGTCGTTCCCTTCCATACGACTTGCGTAAAATGGCCAGCCCCTCCTGGCTCTTCTGTCTTGAAACCGTATCCCGGGTTGCATATTTCGTTGTACCTTGATAGAGAAGACGATTCTGAATACCTAAGCTTAATTAAAAAGTTGTACAAAGGCTTTTTCAACTGCTGTTTCTAACCCTTGCATAGTAAATAACATTTCACTGTTGGAAGCGTCATATCTGCGATACCGATGTAACAAATGCAAATACATTAATATCCTACTGGTCAAGACAGTACAACTGTTGAATCTCACGTCAATAGGATAAATGGGCTTTAATTTGTAGAGCCTATGATTCATGCAGCTCACCATATGTCTGTAGCTTGTGATCCTGACATCAATTCGTTCCCCTTTCTGCAGACGCTGGCGATATTTTCTCCGTCCTCCGTTCCAGAATGATCTAATCGCCCTAACTGTGCAATCTTCTTTGCATACGTTTCTGCTTCGATTGACATTCGGTAATTCATTGCCAGTGGGCCTGCACCATGCTGCCTCCGGTACATGTTGTGCGATTCCAACATGGACCTTTCAAATCCTACATGGTGATGCATGAAAATTCAGACTCATTGTATACTTTCAACAGAGTAGAGGCACAACCTTTTTTCAGTGAAATATAATGTATAGTCTAAGATATGTTCAATTCATTTGATATTGTGTCAAAATCAATAAAAACTCATTCATTCCCAAGTCTTCCCCAATTTTTATGGTTCTACATTTTCAATAGATTACGGAAACATGCTTGGAAAGCAGCTGGATTTGAATGTTCTTAATACAGCAACAATAAAAGCTTGAGATGAAACTTAAAATTAACTCTATTCCTAAACCAGTGCAAAGATCAGTATCTTGTTGAGGATAGATAAAGATGAATATACGTTTAGTCCATCTTGCAATGTATTAAGGAAACACTTGGCTTCTTCATGGCCTCTCTTTCGTTCCCTTGTTAATAGATATACTGACCTTCCCTGTCTTTCTCTGTGCCGATGTTCAACAGCGTTCCCTGCTTGAAACTGCTTTTCTGGGGATCAAAGGAATTAGGCGTCGGCACTTCCATTGTCTTTATGAGCACCTTCTCTGCTTCATTCTGCGGAAGAACATTGGCTAAGGACGGTCCTTTGATTTTGGGATACCGGGCTGTTACTGTTGTCCGGGTGTATGCAGAAGAAGGGCGGATGTTACCCGCAAACAGGGGTCCAATGGCTCGAGATACTGTTGGCCTAAAAGCTGCAAACGGCGGTGCAATTGGAAAGTGAGAAAGCGACGATAAAGCCGTGGTAGCTGTGTTAAAGCGTGACTTGGGATTACCATACGGCAATGCAATGCTTCTTCCTTGCTCAGTCTGCAGGCCCTTTTTCTGTGAAACGTTTTTATTGTTGCCGCTTAAGATTCGCTGCAAACTCTCGGGGATCGCCGGGGGCTCATGCACAAACTTGAAAGGAGTCTTCATGAGGTAATTCGAGACTTTGGGGTCTTTTCCGCTGGCCACCTCTGCGGTTAGCATTTTAAACAAGCTATATGGCACTTTGTGACCCCCTAAAGTTATGGTGTATGGCTTTTTCGTGATTGGCTTTGTCGCGACTTCAAAGCTCGAGGCCAAGGTGGGCATTGTCTGCTTTGCACTCAGAATTCGTCGCAGACTCTCTGGAATCTGGTGCTTGCTGCTGGCGGGTCTGACAAACGAGATTGGCCTAGCCTCGTTCTGTTTTCCTTTAGAATTGAGAATCCTTAAGAGGCTCTCTGGCAGCTTGTGAACCACACGGGCTTCAGCATGCTGCGGAGGAATGTTTTGATTCACTGGCCTGAAAGGAGCATTGGCAGACTTGAGCTTTTGAGCTTGCAGAATTCTGGCCAAGCTCTCCGGGATTTTGTGCTGTGGCGGCGTCGGTTTGAATGGCATCCTGAACTTCTGCATTGGGACGCTATGCGCTTGGTTGTTTGACTTGATCATCTTGAGCAAGCTGGCAGGCAGTTGGTGCTGTTTGAAAGCAGCGGCAAAGGGTCGCTTGGGAGCCAGTGGGAGAACTGGCCGACGAATTGCACCCACTTTGTTGACAGTTTTAATTGGTACTTTGTACTGCTTGTTCACTCTGCCCTTTGGTGAAGCAAGCGGCTTTTTCACATAATACTTGTTATACCTTATGTTGGTGTTAGGCCTGAGTTGATGTTGCTGCGCTCTCGCTTTAGTATTTACATGGTATGTCTTTGAATTTCTGCTGGGGGCTAGCGCCGTCTTCCTGGAGAAGTTAACTTTGAATCCATGCATTAAGGTTTGTTTTGAAGGGGCTTTTACTGGCACAAATTCAGAATTCTCTGCCTCAATGACACCCCCAGATATCGGGTCAATAGTCGCACTTGTTGTTTTTCTGGACACGAGCGGAGTCTTTTGCGGCTGACTATGCCTCCGCATCCCCAATTCTGGCTTTTTCAATTGCGCATACGTCTTTGATTTTATCAGGTCCATTGGGTTGATAAACTCCTCTTGTCTAAGTTTCACATTAGCGCCGACTTTACCGAAATTGCCGTGATGCATCATCCAATTATTTCTTCTCGCAGAAGATATCCCGGCAGATTTTGAAACACTAGGCCCCTCGATAGCTTTGTATATGAAACCACCTCCTTCCTGATTTTCGACTATTTTCACAGTCGGGCCTATGTGCATGACGTGACTGTTGTCCTCAACAATGGTCTTTAGGCCATTATTCAAGACTCCGGTAAGAAGGTGAGGTTTCGACTTTCTCATCACATTACTTGCGGGACCATTCAGCCTTTGCCGGGAGCTCCCTTTGATAGAAACCCCTGACAGAGGGCCAAAAAACCCATCTGATTTCAGTTTCTGTTGCTTTCCCGCGTTTTGTTGCTTTCCCGCGTTCTGTTGCTTTCCCGCGTTCTGTTGCTTTCCCGCGTTCTGTTGCTTTCCCGCGTTCTGTTGCTTTCCCGCGTTCTTTTGCTTTTGTTTATTTTTCTGTGCCTCCATCGCTTTCAAGTGCATCAATGCCATCATCTTCTCCTGCAACTTAGAAGCGTGCAGTGCCTTTGCAAAGTCGCTTTCCAACTTGCCCACCATCTTTTCGTTTCGCTGGTGAAATCTCATAAGGTCCTTCATCTTGTCCTTGCAGACAAGCTCATTAAAGTCGCCCTTCAGCACGTTTTTCTCGAAATCTCCATGCACATTTCCACCCGGTGAGTATCTTGCGACAATGTAGGTGCATTTGAGGTTCCCGTGCATTCGTGTTTGTTTCGCAATGCCCACCTTCGTTGTTGACTTCCAAACGACTTGAGAGAAATGTCCGGTTCCACTTTCAGCAATTTTATTGGCAAAGTTGTAGCCTGGCTGACAGACCTCGTAGTACCTATGAAAAATGTTATGCTTGAGTATCTTGATTTGAAAAGTTTGATCACTAAGAAAAACAAATGCAGACGCTCAAACTAAGAACTATCAAATAGTAACTTAATTGAGAACATAGCATATGTATCGAATCTTTTACACTAAAATTTCCTTATAAAAATGGACTCAGTTGCTGGTTTTGCTTTGAAATGAGCAGTTATTGATCCTGAAAAACATCAGATCGACGTTTATGTTTCTGCCAAATATTTACTTCAACTATCCTTACCATCTTGTCACAGCGTCCTCTGCAGACATTTCGGCATTGTTGTCGTAGCAACCAATTGCAAGGTTTTCGCCTTGGTCCTTCGGTAGACTGACGTCATGTTTTAGAAACCCAAGCTGCGTAAGATACGTAGCATACTTGAAGGCGGCTATCGTCAAGCTCTGGTCGAGTTCCAACTTAGGGACCTTGTGAATCTCACGCAACTTGTTATGTGTCTCAACACCAATGTTTGTAAATGTTTTCGGATCTAGCGATGCAAAAGTCACAGTTATAATCAAGAAAGGATATATCTACCTTGTTTTAGGCTATTTTATATTGTCATCTTTCAATAGTTATAAAAAGTTGCTCTGTATCGTAAGTCAATGATTCCTTCAAAAAGTAATCGAGTTTTCATCAATAGTCTCATTAATGGATGATTTTGCTGCTCCTTAGCGTTTCAGCAAAATTCACAATTTAGAAAGGACAAGACCTACATCTAATATTCTAACTGAAGGCTAGAGAGAAAAATCACCCATTCAAAGAGCGCCTTTTTACGTATCAACTGTCGTTACTAGCTTGCTTATCAGGATTGAATATTGCGAAGGAGGAGAGTAACCTTTCAATTTGTCAAGTAACACTTTCGGACCTTGCTAAGCATTAACAACAAGTGTTCAAAAGCCAAAACATTTTTAAGGTACTTAAGCCTTTCGTCAAATGGTGACCTTTCTCTAAATCTTTACAGCAAAATTTCTATTGATTTTGCTAATACGCCTTACACTTAGTCCCATCGATTATCAATAATATTTCGAAGCACTTTCAACACTTATGCAAAACCGACCTTCGATGTACCCGGTTGCACCATGGTACAAAATCACGGGGCTTCCACTTGTGCCACCCAGCTCTGAGACACCATCTGTCATTTTGTGACTAACTGCTTCACCGTGGCCCTTTCCTTGCAGCATTGATGTTACACCTTTGAAATTTGTGCCTCCTTTTCCTGTCATGCCAGTTCCCTTCTCTTTTTCCAACGTTTTTATCATGTGAGTAACTTTTTGTATTTCGAGGTTCAGCTTTATCTTCTCCTTCTCCTTGGTAGCATTGAACGGCTTTTTATGCGATTCGTTTTGCACAGCTTGTCCACGAAGACTATTTTTCCCATCCTTAAGACTCTTTTCTTCGACGCTTTTGCAACGATTAGACGCTTTTCCTGTCTCCAATTCTTTCGCCAGTCCCTCACAAGTTTGGTCATCGTAACTACCTTTATCGATGTTTTCTCTAAATTCTTTCTGAATGTTGCCCTTAGGCGAATACCTGGCTACAACGACAGTACAAAAACGACCATTTTTCTTTATCGTCGCTCTTCCTATTCCGAATTCGGTCGTATTTTTCCAAATGAGCTGTGTGAAATGACCTGTGCCCATTTGTATGACATTCGATCTGAAATCGTATCCTAGTTCGCAGATATCATTATACCTGCAAGAGAAATAATGAAGCACTTTAAGCAAAGCTACCAATTAATTAAATATATCTTTCTTTGAGTTTAAAACTGAAAAGGCTTGTTTCCAATCTCATTTCATTTCCAATCTCCAAACGCTCTGTTCCTTCCCACTATTTTAACAGCTGAAGATTTGATATTTGTAAATTTCATATTAGTGGGGACTCATTTTGATGTCTTCTTAAAGAACGATGCCCCTTCCTCAAGACAACGCCTTTACGAGCTAAATAGGTTCTGCAATAATGCCTTTTACTCCTGTTTCAAGCATGGCATTTTCTTACCATTTGAATGTCGCCTCAGCTCCGGACAAAAGCTCTTTATCAGCAGAACACGTCATTGCCAGATTCTCTCCCTGGTTCTTTCGTGAATCCAGCGTCGAGTGTTGCAGTACTCCATTATGCTTCGTCACAATTTCATTCGCGTACTCCTCGGCGTTCTTTGAAAGGGAGTCACTGAGCTGCAAGCTCTTGGCAAGATGGATGCACCGCAGACGGTTATGCCACATTAGGGCGTTTTGACGGAAGGTTGACAAGTCTGAAATCAGGAGGAGATTATTATGAACCAGCGGAATTCACTGTCACATAGCATCAAAGTGATTACAGTGGATAGCTGCCTTGAAAATTAGCGTGACTTTCGATTCAAGATCTGAAAACGACCAAGGGTCATAGCACAAGCGTTGGCCTTCCGCGTAAAGAGATGCTTAAATACGGGGCTTCAGCAATTATGTCCTGTATTAACCCGGGATATTCAAAAATCTATGAAAAAAATTCATAGACCATACGAAATTTTGATAAGCTTCCTTAAATTAAACGAACTTATTAAATGATGATCAACATAAAGTGATTAACTAGGCAAGATGTAGTACGTTGGGCACTTGCAGAAACCATCAATAAACTTTCAATGTAGCAATGTCAAAATTGCACATTCTATTTACAGCCATTCTATTTACCTTCCTTTCCCCTCCGCCTTGCTGAGTTGAACCTGCTCTGGTTTTCTCTATTGTTGTCTCCCTCCGAAAGCAGCTTCATGTCATCGCTCATTGGCCTTCCCTCTCTTCTCCTTTCCTTTCCGTCGCTTTTAGCAAAGTGCCTCCCTTTATTCCGTTATTGCTTCGATGAAGTGATTGCTTCTTGTCCAGTGGTGAAGCTCGCATTGCTTACTAGATTACCAAGAGCCTTGCCTGGTACCAACTCCAATTCACCATTGTTGACTATCCTTCCACTCTTCAGTGCACCCTTTGATAATCCTTTACTGCCTTGGTATCCTTCAGGTTTCTCAAATGCCTCAATCAGATCATGCCCGTATATATCTGACTGTTTCATTTCCTCTTCACTCGGTAGTCCGGGGTTATCTGTACCGGCCCATCCCATCAAACCGGACTGATAATCCTGTGTATCGGGCCGGACCTGTCTCATGGCATGCAGGCCAGTTATGTCCGGCTGTTCTCTCACAATATTGGATACGCCGTTCAAACCATACGTAGCTTGGTGTGTCAGCATGGCCAGATTCTTGGCCTCGTAATCAGTCACATGACCTGTGTTTTCACCGGGTGCCACAACTAAATTATGCCGGCTGTCTATGACAAAATGCCTTGTGCGACTTGGGTCATAGTTGTTCTTTTCAATGGCTGAAGCGCCTCCAGCGCGGTTTATAGTCGACTTTTCTTTCATACTGACCTGTTGTTGTGACGGAATGGGAGCTCGGGAAAGAACTCCCTTCTTGGTAGCAGTAACCTCTTCGATTTTGCCCATGTCGTCGTCACCAAAGGTGTACAAAGCAGCTTGAAATCCGCTCTTGAAGCTTGCTGGGAGGTTAGAGTACCCGGGTGCGCCATGTCTTGTCTTTGCATTCAATAAGTCACCATTAATGGTAGAGAAATGCCCGGACTTCGAAGAAAAAGGCACTTTCTTGTTTGCAAGTGCCAGCTTAGGACTCTTGGCATGCGGTATTTCTTCGCTATGCTGCTTCGCGACTCCAGCTGAGTGTCCAGCAGAAGCT
The DNA here is from genome assembly GCA_003864495.1 of Nemopilema nomurai. Taxonomy (NCBI): domain Eukaryota; kingdom Metazoa; phylum Cnidaria; class Scyphozoa; order Rhizostomeae; family Rhizostomatidae; genus Nemopilema; species Nemopilema nomurai. The sequence continues at coordinate 3,536,258 of ML133454.1, forward strand.
TCCGCGTTAGTTTGACGGATGCCCGCACCTCTGCCATCAACCTTTTCAGCAGCTGGTGTTTGGTGGCTGCCTAGAGGAACCCTTTGCAGCCTGTTATCCCGATGTGGCGTCATCAGCTTGCCTTGCTGTTCGCCGGCCACTTCAGGCTTCCGGCTGCGATAATTCTTACTTTTGGCGGCAATTTTCCCCATTTTTATCCCGGCTTCATCCTCTTCGCTATCATAAACTGAGCCAGTTCCACCGTACTCCGGGGTGTTAAAGCGATACTCATCCGTAAACATTTCTGGAGCCTTTTGATTGTCTCCTGAAACTATATCCATGTCATCAAACTTTCCGCGACTGTTCATGTTCATTTCTCCTATCCTCCTAGCTTCACTAGAAACTTCATCTTCAATGTTGGTTCCTTCTTGCTGCAATGAGCTCAAATTAATTCCGCTCTCGACGTTTTCGAAGGGAGACCAGGCCCAGGCCCTGATATTGATTGCAAAATTTTGTCACCTGCATCCTTAGACCGAATGGAATCTTCCCGACTGGCTCTTCGTAGAAGCTAGCGTCTGCCTCACTTCCCAAGCCAAGACCAGCGCGAAGGCCTGCTAAGTATCCGAAGTCGTGCTTAGCGGAGTTTGATGCGCTCCCAGGATGGGCCTTTGCTGCCCCCTGCTGGTGGATTGCTTGCATTTCTGCACCAAGCGACGGCTTCGATGCGACATGATGCTGGTAGGGCGCGTCTGCGCTAGCAACTTTCACTTTGTTTAAATGCTGTTGTTTAGAATTGAAGTTCAAAGCTGGTGTGAAATCAGTCTGCTTATTGTTTCTGTTGATCGGCCCTTCGTGATTTCCGACATTTGCTTTGCTTGTGTATAAAGGTTTGGTTGTTTTGCATTAAAAGTCTGAAATTTCGAAGAGTGAAGTTGTGGAGAGTGAAATTGTGGAAGTGAAGTTGTGGAATGGAACTTTGAAGAGTGCAGTTGTTGTTGACTCTCGTGATGAAGCCTTCCTCTTCCTGCAAATTTATTCTATTTGAGTGCAATGGCCTTTGCCCTTTGGCATTGGGTGTCTGGAGCCGTGACGGGTGAGCTTGCTTGCTACTTCTATGCGTAGAAGCATATGATTAACACCCGGCTGTGGCCTAATTCCATTGTGTGTAGCCCCACCACCATTGCCCACAGGCCGCCTCACGGACATCGCCGCGTTCTTGCTCTCCAGCCCCCGGTTGGAAGGCTTCAAGGAAGGCCTATGTGTAGTTTCGCCATTGAAGTACTTGAAAACATTTCCTTTATGAGATGACATTCCACTGGCTGGTTTATGATGAGGCGACTCTGTTGGGACAACGAACTCATTTGTGGACTGCTGCTTTACTGTGTGACCATGATCCGAAATATAGCCCTTGTGGTTATCATTTCCAGATGCGTGGACTTCCTTCACTGGCCTATGTACAGTTTGCAAATGTTGAGCTCTGAATCCTGGGCTCATCGGCTTGTTGCCTTGCCTTCCTCTAGAGCTGAAATCGGAACACGACTAGGAACATTGTAGCGTGGTGTCTTTGCTGAAATTTTCTCGACTCGACTGACCTTGATGATGACCGAGGAGCGGACTTCGTGACTTCACGATGCTCGGTCCTGCGTTGGGTTTCACCTCAAATTCATTTCCAGTGCTGTCACTATGACCTAGTCGGAAATCTTCATCCCTTGGGGACTCGAATAATACATTTCTATGCCGAGGTGTTTGCACCAATGAAAATTCAGGCAAGTCTTTCTCCAGTCCGTGTTTTATCCAGCTGTTGTCATCAGTGGACTGTTTTTCTACCTTAAAGTGGAACTTATCAGGGTTTTTTAATTGTGCCAGCTGCCCTTTTTGTGAGTATCCAGAATAAGGCTCCTTCGAAACTGCCAAATCTTCCATGTTATATTCATGAACCTTATGGAACGTATTTTCACCTTTCGAATTATACTTGTAGTATCTTCTGCATCATTTGGCTTGATATTAACCCCATTTGTGTGATGCCTTTGTGGTGCAATTGGCTCTGGCATTATTTTTCCTCCTTTAGAAGAACCAGGCTTGATAAACTCACTTTCGATCGTTTGCTTCCCTCTACCAGCATGTGAAATGGAGCCACTGCGACCTCTTGATGGCCTAAAGCCTCTTAAAGTTGATTTGGGCCTGCTATAGTGCCTTGCAGTTGGTCTTGAACCATGAGTGAAGAGTTTTTTGCCAGCATACGATGGGCTACGGTGTCTCGGCTGTGTTCCAAAATGGCTGGTGGCTTGATCAGTCGGATTGATGCTTCTACTTGCACTGTTTGTGCATGAGTGAAGCGTCCCTTTTCCACGTTGCTTCGTATTGTCCCGAGATCATTGCCAGCCTTGAAGTATCTTGCTACAATGAAGGAGCACACATGTCCGTCTTCGTTTTTGCTGGCAGCCAACCCGATTCCCAGAGCCTTTGTGTCCTTCCACACAATTTGGGTGAAGTGACCAGTTCCAGACTGCTTGCCATCCCGCTTGAAGCTATACCCAGGATCACAAACTTCCTCATACCTGAAAAAAGGGTAATATTTTAGCTTGAAATTTTGTTTCTTGGATTCCTAGATGTCTGGAATTACAACGCATTCATCTTAAATCTCAAATTCAGAAATTACTAATAGATTTAGAATTCAATCTAGGAATTACCATTTCTTGACAACTTGCAAAGCAGACGGCATTTCTCCATTTCGCGTACATAATTTTTCGATGCTTTCACCAATGCCTGGTCTTGACTTGAGAGGTGAATGAAGGATGGATCCTTTTCTTGCAAGTTTATCTGCGTACCACTGGCTTTCTCTGCTCAGTTTGAAGTTGAGAAGCAACGGAGGAGCCGAATGAATATTTCTGTACTTGTTGTGTTCAGTCGCCATATCTCTTTGGAATTTGATGAGTACTTGAATGCAAAACCAAGAACATTAGAAAAATATCACACGTTTGGCAGAAAATAGCTGTAAGAGATCAAGTATAAAGAAGATGTTTAAGTAAAAGGCTCGCTTTAATATTCTCTGGTGCATATATTCACTCTGCTGCATATGGCAAATAACGTTAGCACATTTATTTTGCCATTTGAAGCAAGTAGTCTTCAAATAAATCTCAGTAGCTGGCAAACTAATCGAATCTTCAGAATCTGCCACTCGGCGAAATTTTTCTCAAATATGATATCAACCTTGGAAGCAAGTTTAATGTTAAAGTTTAGACTGAAACATAAGCGAACATTTATTTACCTTGACGGGGAATTACAATGACCTCTCTTTGAGGCTCTTCGACGGCTTTAGCCTCCGTTGCAGGTAGTTTCATGCTTGCTGTAAACTCCTTTCCTTCAATTTTCGAAGCTTCCTTCTCTAAAACATTGTGAAATCCTTTGAAGTGATCGTATCCTGTCTCGATATTTAGGCCGACAATAGATGGAGATTCTTTTGCCTTGCTGTGGTCTGCTACCAAGTGTGGTTGCTCTTCACTCAACTTTGCACTCTCACTATTAAGTGTAGCACCCTTCTTGGCATCATAAACAGATGCATTTGGTTGGTCTACTTTCGAGCTGCTGTTCTCTTCATACACTTCATTCAAATTCCCATCCTTCGGGTTTTGCTGCTTTCTGTTATCTCTGAAAGACTTTATGGGACTCTGTTTATCTAGTTCACCACCTGGAAGTAAATTAACATTTTGCTTTTCCTTCTTCCAAGAGACCTCATGTTTTCCTCTACTGGCTCCATTTTTTTCATCACTGCTATCCAAAAAGAAGTTACTATGCGTGTTTTTATTGACAATTTTTTTCTCAAAATTCTCATGTTTATTTGATCCTAATTCAGCCTGGTCTGTATTGGGAAATTCTTCGTTGTTTATGATGTCAGTAGGCTCGTATTTTGCAAACAGTCTGCTACTTTTCCTACTTGTCGGAGCCTGAACACGAGCTTCATTTTTCAAATCCGTCTTCTCTGCCATAAATGAATTGTTAGCCGGAGCTTTATAACTTTGTGATTGAGCACTCGTGATATTATCTCCTTGAATATTCGTGTTAGCTACATCACTGTTACTCCCACCTCGATTTCTCTCGCCTGTTGATGCATTCTCCTGCATTTTATCACCGCTTTCAGTTGCCTTCCAAGAATACGAGTTCTTTACAGACTGCATACTGTTTGATTCATCTGCATTTGAAAGTGAAAACCATTTATCTTTAGCCTCGCCTTGGCTCCCATCTTCATGATTTTTGCTTCCTTGTGAATCATCACTTGCGTTGGCTGCGAGGCCCCATTTGTCTGTGCCAAATCTCTCCTCCGCATTGGACTGTTCCTCTTTGTTGTTATTTTTGTACGCCTTCTCGTGGCTTTCATGCGGTCTATTAGCTTCGCTGCTGCCGTAGTAATTTCTGTTATGCATCCCTTCTCCTTGTCCATGAGAAGAACTTACATTGCGATTCTCTGATGCTCCCACAAACTTTAAATTAGTAGGCTCCTGATTACCTCTAACTTCATCTGCATTATGCTCCATTGCAGAGTTGCTGACCATCTTCTGCACTTGATAATCCTTGTTTGCACTGGCCGTGTTGGTGAACCTATCGGCCGTTTCATTAGCTGCATTTTCAAAGGATAATCTTCCAGAACTCTTCCTGCTTGACTCAAAATGATCTTCACTTGCTTTCATGTTGTCTTCCATCAAATCTTCATGGCTAAAATCTTGATCATCCATTCCATTTCCTTGATAGTTCGTTGCCTCTTTTACTGCGGAGAATCCTTCATTCTCTCTAGCAGTATCTTTTCCTTTCGCTGAAACAAACTCAGCCACCTTATTCTTGATAGCACCTCCTTTGAATGGTATAAATTCTTGGTCAGATTGTCTGTCAATTTTATTCTGCAGAGGATGGGTTGGTTTTATTTGAATAATGAAGTGGTGGGAATCCTGCATATCTATCTCAGGTGAAAATGATTTGTGAGGCTCTTCAGTTGTGAGAGAGCTTTGTTTTTCTTTGCTAAATGAGAGCATCTGCTTCTGCCTATCAACGCGTGAAAGTCATTGTTTCCTCTCTCCTTATAATAATTGACATTTTTATCAAGACTATACCCATCTGTTGAGCTATTTCCTGAAGTCTGCCTATGTAGCTCAGACGACGATGTTTGGCTACCGTGCTCCCGATTGGTTTCTTGTTCCAATCTGCTTTTCTGTGGCTCGTTCATTTTCACATGAGGCTCCTGGTACTGTATCTTTATGAATCCAGCTCCTACGTTTATAGTTGTACTGTTTTCTGAATCTTTCTGAATTTCAGCTTGGCTTGAGGACCCAGAAGTGTTGCGACTGCTCATCAAGCCTTCAGAAGCGAGGTTCTGTGAAGTGTCCCTACCATAATGACCAACATTTTGCATGGTATCTGAGCTATTAGAATTATACTCAACAGCCCCTGCTCTTGAAGCTCCAACTTGATGAAGGCTAGTGCTAACAATAGGTTCCTCGTATTCACTTGCTGGCCTCTCTTTGTTGTGTAACTTTGCCGATTCTTGCTCAACCTTTTCTTCACTTGAAACCTTATTCAAATGTGTATTTAGATTGCTACTTTCAATTTGGCTTGACAACTGATTGTCCTTTAAGCTTTCAGTTATTGGATGAAACGCATTCCCTTCCTCTGCTTTCGTTACATTTTCAGCCAATTTGCTTTCCAATTCTTTTCCAGCTTTCGGATATTTGTCTGTTGTCAGGTTCTCCCTGTCATACTCGTTTGAATTTTCTGACGAATTCAAAGCTGGTTTGATACTACCGGAGAAGCTCTTTTCGGCACCACTTGACTGATATCGGCTTCTTGAATTCGACGGCGATTCTTCACGGTGACCTTCTAATCTGCCCTCTAGCCTTTGACCTATGTACCCTGTAACATTCTTTTCGGGTTTTTTATGAAATAAATTATCTTGCTGCGATAGGATTTGCTTCTCAATATCCATGAATTTATTATTTTCAACTCGTCCTTGGCGATGCTTCTTTTTTTCTATACTATGATCAGAAACTTCAGCAAATTCAAAAATTTTCATGAATTTATGATTACTCATAGGGCTTGAGCCTCTATCCCCTATGAGCTCTGCATGGCGCTCGTGTCCACCTTTGTTTGTTGATATCTTAGTAGCGCCACTCTCCTCTACATTTTGAGCTCTGTCCTCGTGACCGCCTACATTCTTGTCACTTGACAGTAAACTCATTTCACTGTTTCTTTCACTGCCTGGTGAAACCATTCTGTTTTGCTCAAAATGAGATCCTTCATTAGGCCTACTTTGTTGCAAGCCCTTATGAGTGACTTCATCCCCTGTCATTGGACTCTGCTTTGATTTCGACCAAGACCCATCATCAGTAGATTGGTCATCTTCCGCCTTTGACGGCACCTTATGCTCGATAGAGCCAACAGTTCTGTGTACCGGAACCAGAACACTGGAATTCGTTGTCACATTTTTAAAATTGTCGTTTGTGTATGACACCGTCACATTTGGCGCCATATTTTGACGAGGAAGAGTTTTGTTCGCAATTGCTTTCTGCATGTGTTCTGATGCCAGATCAGTTGTCTCGTCAGTGAATCCATAATCTCCTTTCCCGCCCTCCTTTGCATAGCTCGCCACTTCATCATTCTCCAACTTCTTCGAAGAGAAGTAATTGTCGTTAGGCGGCAGTTCACCGCTGTGCATCAATTTTTTCGCAATTCTCAAGTATGTGATTGAATTGTCTTCGTTCTTAAAGTTCATTCCTTTCCTATCCTGGAACATATGTACCAGCTTTTCGTCGTTATTTAGCTGGTTGGTCTTTTTTGTTCCCTTCTCTACACCTCCCACCTTTACTTGATCAGCCGCACCTAGTTGATGCTCAAAGCTCTGATTTACAAAATCACTCATTTTGTATCCTGCATCTGATTTAACGTTCTCAGTGAGATTTTTCATAACACCAGCGTTCTTCGGCTCGCTAAGCATTTCTTTGTTTTCTTCCCGCTCAAAAAATTCATCATCTGACGTGATTATTTTTCCGGACTTGCCCGCAAAGCGAGCGACCGGATTGAACGCTGTTGGACCCGGGCTGCTATCCCTGTCACCACCCACTGTAATTTGGATCATTGAGTCGTTTTTCGTTTGCAAAGTCTTCGGAAACGTGATGTTTATCAGCATGGGTAACTTTGGCGTCGGTTCACTTGCAGCCACTTTGATTCCAATGCTGCCATCTTTGTTTTGCTGATTCCCTAGACTCGATGGCGACGGGTTCGAAACTGGAGCTGTGTTAGTTGGATGGTCCTGTTTTTCCAATTCTGGCAAATGTGATCCAAGCTTTACATTGTCATCGTTTAGTTTAGACAACCCGATTCCATTTGGGGTCTTCAGTTTCGAATCATCGATCTTCCCTGTCACTTTTTCACTGTTAACATCATCATTTTCCTTCGGCTGCTTGATTTTGACAGTGTTATCGACCTTCAGTTTGGCACCTTCTGCAAAGGACTGCATTGCCGCTTCGCCCTGCGTAGGCCCATCAACTCGCTTTAGTTCAGGCTCTACTGGACGCCTGACTGGAGCTGGCTTTGGTTCTTCGATTCTTGGCTTCGGTGCAGGATGTGCCATTTCCTGTTGATGAGAGCTCACCTTTGGCTTCTCACCTTTGACCTTTTGTATCAATTCTGGCTCCCCTAAAATATGAATTCGCCGTTGCAATTCCTAAGCACAACTTTATCATTTTCTTAGTAGGTGTTTTATATTCACATTTTACTATTAAGCTCGGTTTTTGTACAACGTCCTCTTAAATTGTCAAGAATGCTATTTTGACTTCTGACCGTTCTTCTAGTTGTCCTTACCTCGGGTAGGCCAATATTACAAGCTTGCCCAAATAATTAAAAGTGAATTTTTAATCAACGTTTATTAGTACTATTTGTCTACTAACATGGTTTTATCAACTAGGGACGCTTCCTTTATCCTTAAAGAGAGCAAACCCTGCGAACGGGTTACATGCAGTTAGGCCCCTTATATGTATGACAGTTGCCTCGAAACACTTGTCTGGATTTGCTTAGCCTGTCAAAGATGACGTAACCACTGCTTTATTTTGTTGAGAGATATTGTAGAATTACTTGGCCAAATGTCGCCAATCATCAGCAGCCCTATTTGATTGAATGCCGTAAAGCACATGTGAGAACTAACCTTGCTGCTTAGGTAAGCGTCCCTTGACAATGCACGATGAGCCACAGATTCCATCTTTGGAGAACGTCCCCTTCAATACATTCTCCGAAAAGGAATTCTTGTCTCCTTCGGGAGAATACCGTGCAACAATATACGTGCAAAGATTCCCGTCTCGATTTGAAACAGCTTTCCCGATGCCCAGGAAGGAGGTTGCTTTCCAAACCAGCTGTGCGAATGGCTCTACTCCCTTTTTGTAGCCCGAGAAATCGAAGTCCTTCTCGCAGGCCTTGCTATACCTGTAAAGACAGTCCCCAGAATGAAGCATCAATCAAGTAGAGGTGAAAGCGCAGAAAGGTTCATACTGAATAGTTTCTACAAAAGCAAATATCAGCTGGATGTGGGAACATTTATTATTCAAACCTGCAAAAACTAGCAAGAGATAATTGCAGAAGAATAAACAACGCTTTGCAGTGAAGCAAAGAGAGCATTGGTAAAAATACGAGTGCCTAAGAAATATTGCCTCGGCTTAATGTCATCTCAACAGAAAGGAGACTTTCACTCTATGTTGTGGCTTTAAACGAATTGTTCTGCTTGTAAGAGTGGAAGCATATCCATGTTTGTTTTGTATTATAGTATTAGACTTCACTTTGCCTACTGCATGTTATCTGCAGCAGTTCTGGCTATGAGCATACGTATCAACCGATGCGCAATTCCAGCTAATATTTGCCGAACATGGGGGAAAATAGAATAATTTATGGACAATATTTGCATTGAATGCCAGATGATGTAAACACAGGAAGGGAGTGACCGCCAACACCTGTTTATGAACAAATCATGTTGATAAACATTTTGCTTTATTCTTGCAAGTCAACATCATCAATTTCCTAAAAACTCAGGTTGATCGAAATCAAAACTTGACAGGTCAATTGAAGGTTCGTCGGATAAAATTGGTTTTCTAGATAATTTGCGAATGGTGAAAATATCCTCAAAGTGTCAGAAAATGGCTCTGTACACTAGCCGACTTCTTTTGTAAGTAAACGTCGCCTTTGGAGATTAGGAAGTAGGTACAGAAAGATTTAGATGAACAACAATCAGCTGTGTTTGTTTACATCAACACAATTCTCTCTTTGAATTGCCGTTGTGAGGGAAACGTTTCTAAACTAGACAAAAATCTATTGCTTTGAACTAAAATTTGTTCTTGCTAGTTTTAACTTTTTGAATTGCTGCAAGTGCTTTATGCATATGGATGCTCGTTAGATCTAATTCTTCTAGCTCATAATCGTATGCATATTAAAGGCTTCGTCAAGACAAATAACAGAAATTGTGATTTCTGATACCTAAAGAATAATTTTTTCTTTATCAACACCACAAAGTCAGCATAAGGTGATACAACAGTATTTTATCTTCTAAAGCACTGACTCGAATATGAATAAATATTAGTCAATGAATGGACCAACGAGCCGATGTAAATTCGTGTAATTCTTATATTTGCTTACCATTGTGAAATAGCCTCCTTTGCACGCAACTCTGAACCAGCAGAAGTGCAACCAACTGCAATATTTTCTCCCTGGCCAGGTCTGTCTTTTCGGAGCGAATGGACAGAAGATGCTGATTTTGCAAGATGCTCCGCGTATTCTTGCGCGTCTTTGCTCAACTTACTGTTCATTTCTAGATCAGCAACACCGTGAATCTTCCTGAACAGATTGTGGATTTTCAATGCGTTCTTGAAGAACGTGTCTTGATCTAAGAAAAAAGTTACTGACGTATGATGGATCATATATTAGAGCTTGGTTCCAAAACATTTCATTCCCTTTAAAAGAAGGACCGGAACAAGAAATAAACTGATTTTATAATCAGAAAGCCAAAGTAAACATTAGTATTTCATTTCATGCATGAAGGCAAATAGACATATGGCTAAGCAGTAACAGGGAGAAGAAAAACAGGAGCTGTTGAAGATTGGAACTGAAAAAAGATCAACTCTCTTGATGGCTGCTTCAGTACCAAAGTGCTCTGTTATTATGAATCTTTCTAACTGGACGTTGAAATGATGCAGATGTTGTATTAATAGTATGGCATCAGTTTTTAAATTATAAATAAAAAGGCTGTTACTACCCTAAATTTTAATTATTTAATAATCTAAGGATACGGAATGATGTGATAATAATAATAATAATAATAATAATAATAATTATTGAAGTTTTGCTATTGCTCGCACATAAAACTTCTTCAAATTTGCTTTTCCTGGAAAATGCAATTCTCCGAGTGCTTCCTTATTTATCAATCAGCTACTCCCGATCTTCAAATCGCTACTCCTGATCTTCAAACCACGTGCACGCACAATGAGCTCATATTGTCTGAAGCAACATCACGTGACTTATACGGTTCGGTGCGTTGCAATGGTTTGGGCATGTGCAGGAGCGGGTGAAAGTTGTTGGTTCAAGACAATGGGTTCATTTATACTTAACCTGGGATGCACCCGCCTCGTACTCTCGGACTATGATTACTTGAGGCTGATTGAAAAGTAAAATGTTAGGTCAGCTCGCTAACTCAGCCTCGAGACATGAAAGGTGAATGTTTTCATTTCACGTCTCTACCTCCCTCCCAAGCTTTCATCAATTGACCTTATTAACGATGAAGCCAAATATCATCTTCCGAGAAAAATATTTCGGTGCATATTAGATTATCTCCGTATGGGAATGCCTGATTGAAAGCTTTTAAACCAACTTACAAAAATAGTCTTACTTTTAGAGCTTTTAATTGGACTGAATAAAACAATGTGAAATTTGGATATTGTGCTTTGTTGGGAAGAAAAGCAGTTCATTTCAGAGTTCCAACTATGCATATGAAATGCATGTAGCCTGCAGTCTGTCAATGTCTTATTATACTGGAGTTTCTACTGTATCCTATTGTTGTTCCCATTTACTGACTGTAGCCAGTATGACAAGTAATCATGCATGACAAGTGAATGTTACAAGGAATGTAGGTCAGCTACGATTCAAGACATGGAAAATGCAGCTCTACAAATCGATGCCTTCAATTATTGCATATGCCACAACACGAAGATAAATACCATGCCATGCCTTTTTGTCAAGTTGCCTTCAAGAAGCAAACCACAGAAACAACATCTTACCTTCAGGTTCACAAACAGCACTTCTCTTCTTCTTGCAATTTGCAAAAATCGACTTGGCACCCGGCTGACAAGGTGCCTTCCTCCGTTCTTCCTTCTCCTCCCGCTCGTCCTGAGCAAATTCGTCGGTGAGCAGCTTCAATTCTTTGCCGAAGTCTTTGTCATTATCGCTGCTCAGAACTTTGTCGATAAGCAGTGTGTTGAGAGCGTTGCTCAATTCTCCCATTCCGTGCGAGAAGCCATCGTTCTTAAACAGTTTCTTGCTTGCCAAAGGGTCGGCGATTTTGACAGTGTCCGAGTTGTTTTCTTCCAGGGGGTCCTGTGGCGTGTCGTACACAAGAAGATTGCTCTCTTGGTTGCGTGAAGGGCGAGTTGGAAATGGAAGGCCATCGCTGTATGCTATTTTGTATTCATTCGAGCTGACAGTGGGCACTTGAGTCTCACCAAGCGGCGAAGCTGTATGAGGTATGAGCGCAATGGTTAAACCTCCACGAAAAACACTTTAGGCTATAAGAGTCAGGGGCCAGCAAGAATATGACCAAGAAGTATACAATCTTGATTTATTGTACTTTTTAAGGCATTTTTTGCTTGCTCTGATTGCTTCTACATGGATTTCCATAGTGGATATACAGAATGCCAACTTAGCCTTTAGACTAGCTTTCCTAATCAACTAGGGAACTTTTCGATGTTGCTCTTATGCTTACTCGTCATTTCGTTCATGTGTTCATGTTAACATGTGTTCACCATTTCGTGATGTTATAGTATTTTGATTGCTTTTTGGAAAAGGAGCCCTCGAGAGAAGGGAGCCGTTTTTGAGTGAATTCTATTTTTCATAGAGCTTTTACCGTGGATAATCAAAAACATAGTTGAAGAAGTAGCCTTAACACATTGGTCCGATAAAGTGAAAGGCAGCCATCAAAAGTCGTCTTTTCAAGATGAGCGTCCTGGTTTTATGTCCCACTCTGGATTGATTATTTCCTCAGACAGAGATTTGATCGTAACCAGACAGAGGGACGCATAAAGCGCATTACGTCATATGCCTGTGAGTTTCAAGTGATTAAATCAATCAGCCTAACATATTCAAAGTTCTTTAAGACTTTAAAGTGTCCTAGATTTTAGTTTAGGCAACTAGCAAGCCATAAGCATGACATAAGCTGCGTATTCGATGGTTGTCTTCAAGGTCTTTTGGCTCTATTTTTTTGCTTCCTCAGAAGGGAAGTACGTAGCCACAGTGGCAGAAGAAAAAGGAGTAGAGTGTCAATGCAGCAATAAGGCATTTACAGCAACATGAACAGTTATTTTAGGTTCTTTTCTAGTGGCATTTTGCGAGTCCATGGTGCATTGTTGTGCCCAGGGTAATCGAGGATCGATTACTGCTTTTAACATCTTTCTATTTATTACAGTTTATATTTCCGTGCATACTACGAGTACTTCATTAAAAGAAATGACGACATCAAAACGTAAGTTGCAAAGTATTTAATTGAGAGCCATCTTTGCTTTCTTGCAAGGCCTTTAAAGTCTCTTTGTGTATGTGACCTGATATTTTTCTTCCGTAACTGTTAATCATCAAAGTTTAGCGGTTACTCTTCTTTAAAGATTTAATTATAACAAAGAAGAACAAAGCTTGATTCGGTTATAGTAAGCGGGAATGGAAGAGTAATTATTTCCATGCCATGACCCTTGGTGTGTATTTAGAATAGTTTGTAAAAGGCGTCATATTCTTGAAGAAACGCAGACAATCTTTATCTTGCAGGAAAACTTTCTTTGTCAAAGAACAGCCAGACGCTGCGAATTACGCAAGAACATGCCAAATTGGTTTCCTGGGTACACATAAGAAATTCGTGGAATTGACTCTTGGATGGCTCTGGTCAAGTGATGATGAACGAGATCAAACAGCAATGCAGTCTTCAAATGCACTGTTAAAGCAAGCGTCGACAGTTAATTATAGACGCTGGGACATGAAGATTTGCTTTCTAATCATACGGTGTATGTCGAAAGTGCCAGCCACGGATTGCCAAAATTTAATGCAGAGAGGGATTGCCCAGCGCATTTGGCAGTTCATTTCTATCATGCCGTATTTGAAAATCTGAGCATTCAATGATCATGGGAGAAAAGTTCAACTGTTGCTTACTTGAGTGTGGATTGAGAGCCATCTCCAGGTCAGGAATCTGGACATATGACCAACAGACAGCTTGCTTGGGCAAAGTAAAGCGTGCATTTTGTTCTACGTTAAGCGTTAAAAGGAATAGGCATTGTTAGAAGGGGCGCGGACCCCGTTGCCTGCGCTATCTAAAAATATCAGCGAATCAAATCAAGACCCTTCTCTTTTGGACGTCTCTTCGCATGATCAGTTTCACAGCAGCGACCTTGACTAAGTGGCGGAAAGTTATTAGTGTTCGCCTCCTAGCTAATTGATACGTGAAATTGATACGTAGTTATAGTGAAATTGCAAGGAAAACTATTGACAAGTATGGTAGAATCAAACGTAGGATGGGTTTTCAAACATCGAAGAGACGGTTAAAATGGATCTTCAAGGAAGCTAGGTCGTTTATTACAAATGAAGAGTTGGTGTTGAAAGGGATATAGCTGTGAAGGTACAAAGCCCAAAACTGAGAGAAACTGTTGTCTTGGCAGAGCCAATTTATCAACACGGAAAGAGCAGGCATTGTGAAAAGGTTATTGTGTCGAAGTCTTCCAGTTGAGGTAGTTTACGATGCGCCGTTTTCCTCTCAAGCACGTGACAGGGAAAGCCCAATCGACCATGCACTAAGCGTGTTGACTTGAATTGAAATCTATTTTTGCAAAATGTCGCCTTATCTGTGCCTATTCCCTTTAAATGTGAAATAAAGATGTTCATCTATATAAGATTACCTTCAACGTCGGCCTCTGGCATAGGAGCATACAAAGACTGTTGCCCAGTTGCCTCGCTGTGAACTCTCCCCACCTCAGGATTTGGAATCTGGCTGTCCAATGATGCATCGGTGAAGTACTCTTCCCGAGCATCCACTAAATTCTCTCTATTAAACCCAGAAATAATGTCTCGTCTTGCAGTCGTCGCCACCTTCTTGGCTTTCCGCACGTGACTTCTTTTCGAAGCTGCTCCATGAAGGCTTCTTGCTAAAGATTAAATTTGTCGTCATGCAGAAGGTACAAGCCAAAGAGAAAACTTAACATGAGTTTGAGTAAACCCACTTTTCTAATTTCTTCCCAAGCCATTTTTACCTTGGATTTTTGGTGGAATGAATTATTAACATTGCAAAGTGAAGCCAATAGATATGAAAGTATGAAGCTCAACCAATAAGAAATGCACATATTTGTCACATGCTCCACCCTCGTGATGTACACCCAACTAGACCTAAGAAGGTAACTTGAACGAACTCGTATGCACAAATTTCATAGCATTGTACGCCTTTGCTCCCTCCAGAGTCTTTGTAGTCTAAAGCTCTTGCGCAGCTGTTCCAAACTCGCACTACACGTGACCTTTAAAAGGTGGCCTATACCCAAAGGTGTTATTGCTTCACTAAGACCGGGGATATAAGGGAGGAGAGTAAGAGCTACTGCCCTTTGAGAAACTATGAAACAGCCAGCCGGTAAAGATTATTATACATAAATGCTTTTCTCGGGTGTCGAATATTCCGTGATGGGCCCTCTGGCTATGCTCCCGCAATTTGATAGAATTTTAACGCAGTGCCTGATAACTTGTTATTTCAATCTTATTTGTTGATTATCCTCTCTCAAAACTCCAGCGCATTCCATATCCCTGTGTTCCCAAATCATAATTTTTGCTAAATAATCTGATGAATTGCAATAAATGTTTATCTACACACCAAGCATGCTTGCAAGGTAAATTGGTACACAACAATATTATTTTGATAATGAAATTGCCATTATCAAAGACCCTCGCAAGAAGAGGGGGCACTGTATAAAAGTGTATGTTTTTATATCCTGAAACAATAGGGAAACACTGAAAACCACGGTGGAGAATATTTCGTATTTTTTCTAAATTCTCCAGATTCAATATGAAATTATGACGCATTTATGGACTAACTTACCAGGAAGGATCGTCAGAATAAGAATGAAGAACACAAGTGAATTCGTGTGAAGAAAACGGCCGCGCATTCTGTGTCATTGTTGAATTTCCTTCGAAGAATGAAATGTGATATTTGTAAAAAGGCCATTGCAGAATTTAATGAAAACGTCTTTGAAATATAATTGAACTTAACCATGGGTTTAGTTCGAAACGAGGTCTATAACTCAAGCATGAGAGTGCAAATCATTCGATATATCCTAGGCATGAGAGTGCAAATCATTTGATATATCCTAGGCATGAGAGTGCAAATCATTTGATATATCCTAGGCAGGGGAGTGCAAATAATTTGATATATCCTAGGCATGAGAGTGCAAATCATTTGATATGTCCTAGGCAGGTTCTGCAGACTAAAGCTGAAATACGCTGCACCAGACAAAAACGAGTTGAGCAGCGTTCATTGACCAAGAATATAGGAGTTGTCAGGACGAATTCTAAAATATAACGAATAATGCACATTGAATGGAATTCGTGCGTCTCTTCTTTAGTTTCCAGAGACAAGAATCAAATATTTGCATGACAGATAAACCAGACCTAATTAAGTCAACTTCAGTCGTTGAAATTGCCTTACAAGAGGTAGTACTTTTGTCTAGTAGGTCAATAAATCGTAAAGCTGCTAATTAAACCAAGGTGCAAAAGCTGCTAATTAAACCAAAGTCATTGTTCGTTTTGCTGGGAAAGGCGGACTGACGGTCTAGAAAATTTTAATTAAGTAACAAATCAGATGAAACCGCCTCAGCGGGCCAAAATGCCGAAGTCCGTTATTATACTTTTTCCAAATTTATTGCCTTTGTCAATTGCAACAAAAGAGAGGATTATATTTCAATGAGAATGATTCAGCCAAACTGTTTTGGCCTAGAATTCGATGAAAAACGGGTAACATACCACAATCATTGGCTTCAGTGGATTGCAAAAATCGTCATCTACACCACAACTCTCTCCTCCAATTTCGACATGAGAAGTCTGTCTCCTTGAAAAATAATGCTTCAGAAAAAGTATATGCAAAACTTGAATTCCTTTTAGACTTCGATTAAGACTTCGGTATAAAGTGGAATACTTGTTGAGGGTAGAGCGAGAAGTCCGGCTGCGCAAGGTCTTCGGGTATGATTCACACAAGTCAAGATAGGTCAACCGTGTCGATTCAGTAAACACATGAACAAGCCCGATGTCTGGTAGGCCCATCAAGTCAAAGAAACCACCCCGAGAACCGAGTGGATTTCTTGGACAAAAACCACTCTATCGTGAATGAGAACATTCAGCAAGCATATTCGTTGTATTTGAGAACATGGACTGTTGTGAAACATCTTGTACGGTTGGAAAATCTGATACGAATTGCCGGTAGATCACCCTGTTGGTCATGCCTAGATAATTACAAACATATCAATTTTCATATCTGCTTGATAAGGAGAGGGCATCGCTACGCATATGTATCCAAGGGCCTGTTGGAAGAAAATTCTATATCGTCGTTTCTTGGCTTTGTTTTCCTTCTTGAAGATAGGGGTTGCAAATAGATTTGCTTATTGGCCATGCGTCAAAGTATCATTAACGGAGATGGAAATTCTACTAAGCAGCAATACGTGAATACCTGTACTCATACGAGGCTAATACTTTGTGATCTGGCCAATTTAGTAAGACGAGTTAACAAGAAAAATCATATCGGGAAAGTACATATTTAAGGGTCTCTGACTGCATTGCAGCTAAAGAGTTTTTGAAAGCATTATAAAGTCAGATAACGCTGTTCAATACTACGTCATTCCATGGCAATTTTTGAAAATTAATAAGCCTTGTTCGTGAAAGCTG
This sequence comes from Nemopilema nomurai, assembly GCA_003864495.1. Classification (NCBI taxonomy): domain Eukaryota; kingdom Metazoa; phylum Cnidaria; class Scyphozoa; order Rhizostomeae; family Rhizostomatidae; genus Nemopilema; species Nemopilema nomurai. The sequence continues at coordinate 3,553,415 of ML133454.1, forward strand.
CACGCTTCTTTTGATGCACGTCACTTTATTTAAAGATAAACACTGCTCAAGAAAACACATTTAAATAATCCACACCTTTCTAGGCTCCATAAAATTGGATATAAGCTGGCTTGAGCCTAAACTTTCCTACACTTCAGATGACAAAAGGCAGGCAACAGTCTACAGCTGGCTCCATCTAGCTTGCTCAGAGAAAAGCGAAGATGTTGCTTTGATAACAGCTAAAGAAGTCGTTCCGTTAAAGAGTCATTTTTGATGGCATGTCTGTTGATGTAGGAGCGCTTTGTATTTTAAATTAAAAAGAAATTCATGGACTGATGGCAAATGTTTGCCCAGAATTATCAAGAGCAGACTGCTTCGATCGAAGTGTTTAGAAACATTTCATTCAAGAGCAGACTGTTTCGATTCAATGCGTACTACACAATATAGAGAAAAGAAATCAAACTCTAAGATAATGCAATCAGGTATTATAAAAGAACCACACTCTACTTAAAGCAACTTTAGTCAACAAAAGCCAGGTCATAGAGTTGTACCAAGAGCGCCCAACCTTCTCTTACGACGACTGGGATTTGCAAACATCAATCCTGCATTTTAAGCTCCAAATGACATAACATAACAGGCTGAAATACTTGCTTCGTGAGGCTAGTTTGAAAAACAAGTAGTGGGTTTTAGATAGAAATTGGTTCTTAAAGAAGAAGGTTCAAATACAAGGTAGACAGAAGAAGCTAGACAGTTGAGATGCTGGTCATTTTGGAATTTGGAATGAACAAGTAACAAATGAATGTTTTCCCGTGTTAGGTAAAGATACAGTATTCTATATGAGCCGGTTGCATTAAACTCCCGCAAATTTGATAGTTTAAGCCAAATTGCGTTCATGAAAAATCTTACTTTCGCCACCCTGTGATGCAAATGAGTGATCCCACCCGTGAAAAGTAACTTGTGAGAAGGTACTTGTGGATGGATTTTTAACAGATAGGGTTAAAGGGAAAAGGCTAGAAACATGGCCGGTTGCGAAGGCCGAATAAACCACCTGGAAAAATTTTAACTGTTTTATTGCAAGAGTGATTTGAGATACAAAGGACATAAACAACTTTTGACAGAAAAGACGTTTCTGCCCTTCATATGTTGCAACTGAAGAAGGAAACAATGAAAATGAAATGAAGGAGGGAAAATGCAAGAAGTAAAGCATTCAGCCCACGTTTCATTGAAATGAGTGAGCGGTTGTTGCGAAAAACTCTTAATGATGAAATAAGCAAACAGTATTACATTTGACCACACTAATTAGGGCGGTGCGGTTTCATCAATAAGATGACAATTTGTTGACAAAATGTCTTGATTAAATTCATAATCAAAATTTGCAGCAGTTTATTCCATTTTTATTTAAACAACTGCAATTCATAAACAACAGCAAGCATTTTCTCATTATGAAGCAAACATGAATCTCTAACTTCCATCACCCCGAATCCCCGAGGAAAGTCACAAGTCCTAAGATGAATGAAGTGATAATGTTTGCAAAGACTTCAATAGAAAACTTCTGTTAATCGAAAACATTTTCAAAAAAATAATGCAAAAGTTATTCGCGAAAACTACCAGAAATAATTTGTTTTGCTGATAACACATATGAATATTTTTCAGTGGAGGATTTATGACTGAGTGTAATCAGCTGGTTTTGAGCAAATAACCTTGCTGTAAAGATAAAAGAAGATGCATCTATTGTGCACAAACATAAAGCCTCACAGCTTTTGATTTCTTGACGCTCATCCTAAAGTCGTCGGAGTAACAATATCAGTTGGCAACCAGTTTTTAATGGATCATAATTTAATGATATAAGTTTCAAAGAGCTGAATATACCGATCTATCTTTCAGCGCGTGAGTAAAAATTAACTTTTTTATAGAAGTATCCCTTCGCTTCAAATGCGGTTTGAAAGCAAAATCGTAGATAGAAACTTCATCTTTTAATCATTAAAACTGAGAAAAATCTTGATTATTTTCCTTTTAAAGTGGTGGCTTTTTTAATTACCTTTCAAGGTGTATTGGGATTGGCAGTAATATTTATAGATGGGAGCTCGAGAAGAAAAGGCAGACTCTAAGCAACCTGCTCGCTTTGATAAAGAACAAATCGACTTACCATTGGGTTATATAAGGAGCTTTACGATAAAAAGATATAACGGTGATTTATGGACGTTGGCTAGAAAGCTTCAATTATATTATCATGAACAGAATTTTCTACAGGTTATTTTGAGCGACTCTCAGATTCTGAAACAATAAAATTCACAATTTAGATGAAGACATAACAATTAAGTTGAGGGCAAAACATTTCATTTCACTTTAAAAAGAAGGCGGTAATTTCCATCTTTTTTAAGTGTTTTATCTGTCACAGCCAGTAATCTCTGATTTTCAACGGCTTTTCGCCCGCGATAAACCAAAGCACGTGCTTATCGACATGAGAAAGGAAACATTTATGGTAGAAAGTCGGTAACATCTACTCATGTAACCTACCTAGGAAGGATAAAAGACATTGCACCGTTGCAGTTAGGTAAGTGGATACTTATTTCCAGTACCAAAGTATACGCATCAGGTAACGGGAGGGTCGAAAGCCCCTGCCTAACCCCTCTCCCTCGAAGGGTGTTGGTCATTTCCTGATGTTTGATGACACACAAAACTTGACATATAATTGTTTTGGTGCTACACGCTCTTTTTATAGAGTCAGGGCAAGGCTTATGTGTAGATTCTAATGAAACCCAGAAGCTTAGGCTTTCATTTGCGAAGTGTCCTCAAAACGCAGCTCGTAGAGAGCACCTGCCAGTTCAATTCTCTGCCATGAAACTTGATGCGAGACACTTGAGACCAATTGCCGTATAACCCAGCGTACAAGTGAACGCTGATAAAGTTAAAATAGCCTGTTTAAAGTAAAAGACAAAATGAGAAGAGAAAAGTTAGTCTACTGCATAGTTACGTATGAAAATAAAAGAAAATAAAAAGTACAAAGTCGGGTTACTGGACAGCACAAAGTTGCTCAATTCATGGAATAAGAAATTTAATGAGCTAGCTTAAATTCTCAGTAGCTTGATATCAGTACAAGATGGGCTGCAAAATTATACATATGGTGCTTTAGGGTTGGTGTCAAAGTGCCATATGGTATAGGATTTTGAATCTTCTTAAGTGTGCTCCTCGTCCAATATTATTGTCTTGGCAAGACAAGGTATTGGCAAAGCCGAGTGAAAGCAAAGGGCAGTTCACAAATCAGAATGAATATTTGTCAAGAGACTTTGCATAAACAGTTATAAATAGAAACTGATTCACACAAAACCATGAATAATTGCAGAAGTCGTTGGCAAAGGTAATGCTGAACATGTCGTCTAGGTACAGTCAGCCTTTTGTTTACCTTCAATGCTCTTACTATCGTCTGTAGACATCACATCTGGTAAGAATTATCTACAGACGCCATTTTTAAACAATGGATACCCAAGAGGCTTATGAACTTGAAGCATGTTGCCTGGCAACTAAAAACAGAGAAACACAAAATTTCAATGGTGAGCAGGGCCCGCAAGTTCAAATGCATCTGGCGTTAGAATTGCAAGGGTTGCTAGAACTGGAGATTGAGCGAAGAAATTTAATTGCAATGTAAATTCTCTTTGCTTGGTCGATGGTGTGTTAATAAAAATCTCTGTTATTGTAGGCATTACTGTAGAAATGCTAAAGGTGTGAACAAGAAATGGCAAATGTGACTGGAAACACAACAATAAAAGAGGGACGTGGAGAACTTTTGGTTTATTGGGAAATATGGTCAGTCTTGATTTTACTTGGAATACTGATAATAGTTGGCAATTCTCTCGTATGCTCTATCTTCTTGATCTGGAAACAGCTTCGCAATCCAACAAACACGTTCTTGGTGATGCTGGCAGTGGCAGACTTGCTGATCGGAGTCATCTTCATACCATTATACATTGGTGGGCATTACCTGGAGTACCACAATTCCCTGTCAGTCACTGAGAACCTTGACCTAGTTTTGAAGCTGACATTTTTCGCCTCCGTGTTCAACCTTTATGCAGTAACTGCAGACAGATACATAGCCGTGTTGCACGCGTTACGGTACAATGCACTGATGACCACAAAGACGGTTGTCCTGATTGCGTTGGCCGCGTGGCTCTGTCCGACAGCTCTTATTGTCGTTCTTCTTATCTGCAAAAACCTCACGCCAGACTCAGTCCCGTACGTGCTTATAGGGATGGAAGTCGTCTTCGTCATAATACCGGGCATTTTGATGGCCATTGTCTACACTAGAATATTCATGGAGGCTCGGAAGCAAATAAAGCAAGTTGCTTCCCTTCAAGTTTACGACCAGAGCCAGGAACGAGAGAAGGCAAAGCAAAGGAAAGCAGAGCATAAGGTTGCGAAGGTAGGGCAATTGCATTTTTGCCATCACAACTACATGATTGAGTTGCGGGTTTGATAGCATGCATGACTGAGAGATTTACTAACCTCTTTTCATCATATCTAATTTTCTACTTTCGGCTCTCTATCTGGTATTGGCCTAATCTCGTGACATAATCTCTAAAAAAACATGATTTATATAAAAAAAATTATTTCAATTACAAGCATAAGATTTTTATGTTTACTTGTTCCCCTGTCTTACGCTTCCCGTAAAGCTGTTCAATGTCTTTTGGCTCGTCGTATCTCCGTGTGCATTGTTTCCACAAACAGTTGCCGATTTCAAAAGCAACGTTCTACTTTGCATGTTGATGAAGCTGATAGCTGATAAAATTAATAAAAAGAGTATAAACGAACGCGACAAAGAGGCTGATTCACTGGCTCATTCATTTTATTTGAACATCATGGTGCCATGCCAACAATGCATCAGGATAAGCTAGATTGTCTTCAGTATACTGTGTCAATCACGATGCAGTACCGTAAATCCTCGAATTGGCCCCCCTCGAAAAAGCCCCCCCCTCGAATAAGCCCCCCCCCCCTCGGTTTGATGATTTTTTACTCCTGAGTTTGCCTTTGGCATTTTAGTGAATTAACAAAAAAATTTATATTCTTTTAATAATTTAATCAAATGTTACTTTATACTTTCTTTTAAGGCACTCTTAAAATTTCAAAAGCTTGAAAAACGCTAGCTTCATTTGAAAAACACAGTTGTATAATTCAGTTGAAACAATCCAGCATTCCACGTGCGTGACTCTTGAGCAAAACATTAATGAAGTACTACAACTGTTGAAAGCATTTAAATATCTGAGTATTGCAATTTGTCATCATTTATCCATATTGAGCCCTAGGCATATCCAGTTGTCAGCATCGTGTAGGCATTATAGTTCCTCTAACGAGCCTTCGAAGTTTCAACAGCATTTTCAAAGCAGAATTAGTGGATGAACTCGTAAGCGCAAAGGCCTTAATGCTTATGAATACGGCGCCAATATCATATGGAGGCTGAGAGTCTTTTGGAGGTCTTCATGTTGTTTCTCAACTGGAGCCTAGGAATTTCTTGGACTCTTCAAGTCCCAGTTGTCACTCTAGCTGAACAAACGCGATGGACACCAAGCCATGGCAACTTGATTCAATGATTGGACTGGAAATACAAGCACTTACGCAAATGCAAGCAAAACGTGATTAGAAAGTTCAATCTTTCTGATGGCTGTTTTGGCAAAATTAGCCTGTCATGTTGCAGCTGCAACTACAACGCTATATTTGAGCAATGCGCCCTTGACATCTCTTTCATAACATATTCAATAGTCATATTGTACTTCACACAATCATATACCTTCCTTTCACCTACCGATCTGCAGATTTGCATATTTGCGACCAAGACACCTTCCTAGCATAATAAAAGATTGCTAAATGACAATAAAATTGCAAAATTTATTATCAAATAAAAGCAAACCTATAATGCATCAGAGTAAAGCCCACCAACACTGCAGATCATAGTGCAGTTACAGTGTGCGCTTCCGATAACTTAGGCCCATTGCAAGCATCACAACAGCAGGAAGGCAATGTGCAAAGGGACTCGTCTTGAAAGGAGCAATCGGTTGTTTGCCACTGAGAACGAGTATTGCTCTGGTACTATGCATTTGCTTTCTCGCCCGGTATGGAACGGTGACGTCATTGCCGACTTCTTGAAGCGATGCTTTCTTTAATCCAAATGAGCTCCATCGAGTTGTCTTGGCCTAAGCCAACTCAACATTGAAAGTCGATGAGTCAAGCAGATATAGAAATAAATTCGCTTGGCCAAACTGGTATCAGAGGGGAGATATCTAATCTAGATTTCCTTGCGTCCGCCTATTGCTCTATTCCCTTGCGTCAATTGCTTCTATTGTCATGCATTTGTGCTTGACCTTGTTTTCAATCTGGTTGCCTTGCAGACCTGTGGCCTACTTGTTTTCATTTTCTTCGTCTGCTGGATTCCCACGTGCATCGAACAAGTCCTCGATTTGGCACAGGTCAAAGTCCCTACAGTCTACACTGACGTGGCTATTATCCTCATGATTGCCAACAGCGCTGTCAACCCATTCTTCTACGGCCTCACGAAACAGGACTTCAGGGATAAGATCAGGAGGATCTTTGGAAGGCGCAGTCGCAACGGCGAAAGCAGTATTGGAACGGGAGCCATTGGCAGCCATTACATGTCATCACCGAAACCCAATGGGAAATCTCGAAGTGAACGGGAATCTGGAATGTGAAGCACTCCTACACGAAGAGATGACACAGGATGACATTGGCAATGAGGCAGTGACATTACGTCATCAGGGCGAGAGACGGAACAGGAGTGGATAGAAGAAGGAAGAGGAACCTATCAAGCATCTTCAAGGCAGTTGACACGCTCCGTACATATTTTCTTAGCATGCTTTAGAAAGCAAGTTGAGAGTACTGTTAATTCATAGCGTAACTATGTGGGAAAGTTTAATTTTAATGGTATATATTCTTGGGGACTAAATAGCATGCTTGCAGATTCGAAAAAGGAAAGGGACAGAATAATTTGGGTAGAACACCATATGACTCTAAATAATCCGAAACATTTAAAACATTTAGTTTTTTTCACCGGATAATAAATCATATTAGTTACATGTATATATGGTATATTTGAAAGAAAGCTTGTTATGGGTAGGGGCGTCTTTTGACCTTCTTGCCTATTACGAAAGATACAATATTGCACTCTTTGAATTTCTAAATATATGAATTTCATCCTAAAAGTCAGATTCTAAACTTATTCGCTGCCTTGTGGCAAACTGTTTTTGATTACTTGTACATTCAAGAGTACTAGCCCCTATATTATACATTTTCCAGCTCAACAATTTTTCAATAAGCTTACCAAAAGTAATAAAAATAAGAGTAATATCAAAATATGGTTAAAGCTTGAATCAATGTCCATCAATATCGTCATTTTGGAGAATAGTTGGTTTTGCACGATCGTAAATGCGACATGCTGTGTTTCATCGTGTTTGTTTTCGTGCTTGCATAGGAATAAGTTCCATCATCAGGAACCGTATGCTCAAATTCATTGCTAACATTTATTCTAATACTTCCCGTCAGAAAAACACCTGTGACTACACAGTTCAGTGCCAAAGTTGTTTATGCTATCTTACTACAAAGTGCGTCTAAAACCAAGGAGATAACTGCTCACAAAAAACGACTGATTTAATTAAGTATATTGTATTTTTTATAGACATAAGCATATAATTTATTACCAGGGGTTTCAATAATATCATAATAAAAATACAACTTGTAATACTTTCCAATGATACAAGAATAAAAGTCAAAACATCACAAGAAAAATTCGAATATCAATGTACATAAGTGAAGATAAAAATCGCACTATTATGACCGTATATTACAAGCTAGAGATATCATCAATGATTTTTCATATTCAAACAAAAATATACAACATATAACATATAACATTTAATCGTGCTACTCGAGTGTCTTGCGCTAAGTTAAAAAATCCACCAATGCAGCTGCTTGCTAGCCAAGGTAAAGGGTTCTGGCAATGCAGTAACAGCAAAGCGGATTTAGGACGGTATTCAGAGAGAATCGCGTCATCGGATAAAATAGGGAACTTCTGAGGTCAGCTGTGCAAATAGACTCAAAAAGACTTGAACTTCTACTAAAATCAAGCAATCAGCCGCAAAATCAACACGATAAAATATTATTGATGAACAAAGATAGAATCCGGCAACCTTCAAATTAATTGCTAACAATTTGCTTATCAGTGTCAAACACGGACCGCCATTACAACGAGACCGAATGCTCTCTTGCCGGAATAGATAGCAAATACATTCTATAATGTTTGCGGGGCCGGGAAATGAGGGAATAGATAGCAAATACATTCTATAATGTTTGCGGGGCCGGGAAATGAGGGAATAGATAGCAAATTTATTCTATAATGTTTGCGGGGCCGGGAAATGAGGGAATAGATAGCAAATACATTCTATAATGTTTGCGGGGCCGGGAAATGAGGGAATAGATAGCAAATACATTCTATAATGTTTGCGGGGCCGGGAAATGAGGGAATAGATAGCAAATACATTCTATAATGTTTGCGGGGCCGGGAAATGAGGGAATAGATAGCAAATACATTCTATAATGTTTGCGGGCCGGGAAATGAGGGAATAGATAGCAAATACATTCTATAATGTTTGCGGGGCCGGGAAATGAGGGAATAGATAGCAAATACATTCTATAATGTTTGCGGGGCCGGGAAATGAGGGAATAGATAGCAAATACATTCTATAATGTTTGCGGGGTGTATCCTCGATGCAAAAGCTGCTTACAACGCAACATCCAGACCTGAATAAGCAAGTCATCAAGATAGGAATTCTATTGCGTCTTATCTAAATACCCGATTGTCAAGATTTGTCAACATGTCCGGATAGTTCTCGGACCTTTTGCGACCAATATTCACTGCTTTGTTGTAGTTGAACTGACAGCTAGAAAAGAAGAAAACACGAAATCATTTCCAAGACCAGCACAAAGGGAGGGTGCTACAAAAACGCAAACATTTGAAAGCTACATGGGCTACGTACTTCTTTGCATGACAAATTCGCTGTTCGACGTGCAAATATCGCATGGGGTATTGATGGAGGGATTGGTCATTAGCAAGCACCAGAAAATGGAATAACGGTTGGTTAACGAGGTAAACCAAGAGAAGCTAATTTGCAGAAACTACGAATGGGGCATGAAAAGCAGACATGAGTAATGACATAGCATTATGGAGAAGACATCAGCAAATTGGATTAAAAATCTAGTTTGAAATTGGTTCGAAATTTGCAATTGTTTAAATAGTGTGGGCGTGAAAAACGCTTAGCATAGTCGCTTGTTTGCATTCAGCAGGATAGGTGGCATTTCAATATCATCCTCGTAGATAGAAAGGAAAACTCAACTGTTTGAGCGTTTAATTTAGAGATTCGAACTTTTAAGCATTCGGAAGGGCAAAAGTCGCTGTTTGTTAAAGATATTTGATCACAGTCAAACATGGAATAAATGCAATATGCTTCGTCCATTGTAAATTTGTTTAAAACTCTAACGAAGCGCTTATGCGACAGGAGTCATGTTTTGGCGCGAAGAAATCGTCAATTACCTCTCCCACGCGTTGAATCCAATATGACTTATCAAGGGCCTCTGCTGAGGAGACCCCGGCCTTCTCCAGCTCCTTGTTGACGGCCGAGCCAAGCTGCAAATCGAAGGCAATCGTGGATCAAGAAAAACAAAGAGGGCAAATAATAAGTCGGAATCACGCTGGTCAGTCAGTGAAAGTACAATCATATGGCAATATCAAGTAAATAGTTGTCTACTTAAATTTTTTGAAGGATAAATTAAACTGGGTGGGAACCTTTTCGCGTCTGCTTGAAGACCCGTTCGAACTTTTCTCGTAATTGTTGCCATGGCTACCGTCAATCAAACGATACGATTCGCCCTGTGAACGGAAAGAAAGTGGTAACAATTTAAAATCGAATTTACTGTGCCTATTGGTACACAAAATAATGTCACATTCTGACTGGATAATAACAACATGTAGCTACAATATTTTCGTTATTAAAAATGAAATTATTAAGAAATTCCAGCTTTCGAACAAAAAACTTCAATGTGGTCACAACTGTAGGTGTTCTACCTTGAGGTGATCTGTGTCGCTGTATTTGCTTGTATTGAGCTCTTCTTTCAAAGATTCGATATTCTGCTCACGTGCTCGAACTTGCGTTTGTAGTCTCTGAAATGAAGCAAAATTGGTAAACTTCTTTCGATTTTCCGGCTAGCAAAAAGTTGTCGAACACACCAGCTGCACCTTTAAGCATTAACACACAAAAGATAGATGATTCGGTTTTTAAGTGAAGTGGAGAGCCGTACAGAAGAAAACACTTTTGGGCTACCAGCAATCTGTTATGACACAGATGTAGCAAGTTACTTTGGAGTTCCCGCAATGACGACAAAACGCGACTGCATTAGAAAAATGAAAGATTTTAAACCACGATTCCGTACTTTCCTTGCAGCAACTTCCCGGTCAAGAAGAGCTCGCTGTCGCAAATTCTCCTTGCTTGTTTGGTTGAGCTGGAAAAAGAGTAAACAATTCTAGGCACAGATTAAGCTAAAGAAAATAATAGGGAGAGATTGGTGGTCACACTATTTGGGCAACACACTTAACACCATCCAAATCGAAGGGATCCGTCAGCTGCAAATTAAGAGAAATGGCTACCAAATGTGAGATGCAAAAAAGAAAAAAAGTGCGTTGGCAAAATAAAAGAAACACGATCAAGACTGAACGACGTTATTTTAAAAATTGGTGTCTTGAATGAGGCTTTAAAATGACACTAAGCTGTCTCGATTTTAGAGACGTGCAATCTTCCTCACCCTGATTTCTCCTCCCGCTGTGCTTTTTATTCTACACAAGAGGATAGCCATCGAATGAGGCCCACAAATAAGCATCCCAAATGGCTTTTTCACGAAAATCGACTTACAAACGTACCCTCTGATTGGATTGAGAAGGAGAGTGGAGGGTAAATGGAGCACAGGGTTGCCATTTGAAATTCGAAAAGAGGACGGAATACTGAGGGGTAAATGATTTGAAGTGTGAATGTTTCGCAGCGAATAGTGCAATACAGTTTGGTTTTCAGTGGCTTAGGTAGCAAGCAAAGCAGCGTCACAGCCGGGCACTCAGGCGGAAAAAGCTAAAAAATTAGCGCTGGCATCAACAGAGGCGTAAATGTGTTACGAATCCTAACTTCCGAACAGCAACGAGATTCGTGTAAAGCAGAAAAGCAGATTTTCGCCATCTTTCCGCTTTCTTTCCCACGCAGCTCTTCTTTTTCCGTAAAAAACCATCATAATTCAAACCTCCCCCTGAAATTGCCAACTGCTGCTCTCTCTCTTTCTCAAACATGCTGACTTTTGAGAATATGAACGGCAATAGAGAAATGAATAAATAAACGAATAAATAAACGAATAAATAAACGAATAAATAAACGAATAAATAAACGAATAAATAAACGAATAAATAAACGAATAAATAAACGAATAAATAAATGAACAAATGTACAAATTAGTAAATGAAATAACCTGGGTATGAAGTTGCTGGACGGTATCTACGTTCATTTTGAGCCGATTATGCAAATCGTCGATTGTTGCTGATTTGGTGTTCCTCTCTGCATCCAGCTCTTGCCTATGGCCACAGAAACCGTTACAGAATACTCTGAAGTTTCCCAACAATCAACAACCAAAACAAGTCATGATATAATGGTTGAGCATTTTCTCTTGACAACGATTGGGAAATTATGCCAATCATAAGAATCTAATTTCGAATTGTATGCGTCACAATAAAGAATAACCCCCTTGCTAGGAAAACGACTAGTAATTTAAATCGGAATGCTAGTCCAGCTTTACACTAGAGAAAAACTATAGAAAATAAAACGGATGGGGCTGCCACAAATAAATCCAATAAATCTTAAAGTAGGAAAGCCACTAAAGGTAGTTAGATAAAAACAGTCAAGACCATCTTGAATGAAGAAATTAAACACCCTGGTTCTGGAAGATAGGACAGACAGAGAAGGACTTAAATTGCACTGCGATCAGCAAAGGAAGAATGGCGTCACGTGGGTTCGAAGGAATTTTGACTTACTCGACATCACTTAGGCGATTTCTTAGCTGTTGAATGGTGAGTTGTTGTTGCGACGTATGCACGTGAATGGCCTAGGTTTGGAAAAACACGGTAAGGCTACTGATGACGAGGCATTACTGACATTCAAGTGAGAGGTAACAGAATGATCACTTATCACAGGAATTGGCGTGGAGATGTGTCACTGATGGGCTGATTGAAATTATTAGAGGAGTATTCTCAGGGGAAATTGTAATTGCTTGCTTCAGTTAAAAAGGATTGTGGTTTGTTTGACCAACTGCCGTTAATTACGCGCTTTTCTTTTCCTTCTGCAACTCATTCGAACCTCGAAATCGATGCACATTGATGCGCAGAGGCGAAAAAAGGCGATCGTACCATTGGGTCGCTCGGCTAGGCTACGTGTCCAACAACCATCTATTTGGTGCGTTGTGTTACAGTGTATTAAGTTACAAAAGAAAAAGTTGAACACTCCTTTAAAGTCGATCAAGAAACAGCTCAGGTCATTGCCTCTCAGCAAATTCGCGAAGAGAAAATCGTGCATTTCACGTTTGTAGGAACAGGGGTACCAAGCAACGACTTAAACACCAACCTGGTATTTTTCGTTCTCAACTCTTTTTTCATCTAAAATAAACAAATCATGCACCATTAGAGCACTGAGTGATGACCCTGAATCATGATAATCGCAAGGGAAATATCCTTCCTGCTCAATAAGGTAAAATGCATCATAAAGTTTTTCTTCCATTTAAAGAGAAGTTTTCACTTTTGAAAATTCTTTTTTAGACAATAATACAAACCCAGCTCCATCTTCAGTCTTTCGTTGGTTTTCTTTAACCTTTCGTTTGATTCAGATAGAATTCTAAAAGATGAAAATAAAAAGCATTCACAATTAAAATACAAATATCACTTATATCAGATACAGCATGTTTCCTATCCATAACCTCTATGTTCTATCAAAAAGTAATCCAGTCAAATTCACTGGTGTTTTCTACGCTTCCTCAAAAAATAAAACAATTTCTATTCAGCTAAGCACAAAAGATGAATGTGCAACAAAACACGATGTGTCACGTTGAGCAAAAATGTCTTGTCTTCAAAACCCACTTCCTGCTTTGCCGCATCGATTTAATAACTGCAAGACTCATTGCTTGCACTGATGCACTGATGCACTGATGCACTTTGCAACCAAGGCCAACATTAGCAACTGCTAACAAAACTTGAGATACTTTGAACCAAACACACGCTAATGACAACAAAATCAAACTACTCTCACGTAACCTGACAAGAAAGGAAGCTATTTATGTGGTCCAGAGCCCCTAGCATTCTAGGATAGACGTTTTGAGTTGTTTACTTGCAGCCTTCCGGGCATCCCGTCGAAGAGAAACACGAAAAGGGGAAGAAACAAAAGAAGGGGTGCTCACTCTTTTTCAGCTTCCAAAGAGGCAATACTGCTGTTTTGGTCCCTGAATTGGAATAAAGGAAAATAATTGAATTTGCATACAAGGAGATGTGTATTACCAGGGTGGGTCTGATTCTGAATAGGAAAATCATGGGAAGAGCAAATACAGCCAAACCCACACAAGACAGACGGATAAATGTAAAGATAGCACGGAGAGGAAAGAATACCGTGCATATCGGATTCTGCGGCAACGAGTCGTCAAGAGTCATATCAAGAGTCGTCAATTTAAATTTCACTTTCAGGGGATTAAAACCCCTTACGTGGTTACTTAAGTGAGATGCGACCTGCGCCAACATCCGACTTCGCAGAGGTCAGGTCCTCCGCGCGGAGGATTTTAAAATTTCAAAAAGACCCCAGATAAAAGCGAGCGCTGTTCTAACCAAAGTTTCGCCGTCATTCACAAAAGCTCTTTGTAGTACGACAAAAGTGGTCAGTGCAGGAAAATGAACGACGCAACATTCAAGAAAAGAACTGAACGAATGAGCGTTTGTAAGAGGATCCCGCGCGGTGAAAAACATTTGCACTACACGACACCGCAATAAAAATAAACGACTTCGAAGGCAGTTAGAATGCAAGGATAAAATCTGTAGCTTTTTACCGAAGCTTTGCTGCAATTTTCGAGTTTCCTTCCCTGCAAAATAGAAGCAATTCATGTTAACAATAACGTAAAAGTGAAGCGAGATTAAGGGGCGTGAATCTAGCCTGCTGTGTTGGGTATTAAAAGCGCTTGATAAAATCTTTAAAGGAAAGCATTGTGGTGGAAAACATCGCCATTGAAAAATCAATAAGTCTCAAAATCGCTACATCTTTGACGTCAATCTAAAAGCTGAGCTTTGCTAAGGCTGCAAACAGGAGATTCCTGTAGATAACGAAAGACTTTTCAGGGGTCACAGAAACTTTCACCCATGCATCGATAATAAATATCGATGGAGGGCCATCGGAACTGATTTCAACTCTAAAGAATGGACAGGATTGACGAATATACTGTATTTAGTATGGCTGTGATTCATTTTCACAACCGTAACGTCTTCCTATCAACCTGGTTATATAACTCCTTTGATTTGCAACTTTAAGTTCTGGAGAGAAAACATCAATCCAGCTTTGAATAGACATGGTAATCAGATGCTGCAAGCAAGCCATAACGCAACATCCATTAGAGAATTCAGATTGCACCAAAACATACAGTGACGATAATTTTTGCATTGTTGAACAAACTAGATCGTTATTCAACTAGGATTTTTTAGTCTTACTATGCAAAATCCCATTTTATGAAGACAGAATAACTTTGCCAAGGCTCTTCTCAAATAAGACGCAAAGGAGACGCTGAAAGGGTCATTAACCATTGTTGGTGAAGCAGCAGGCATTTTTAAACATAATCTAATAAAATCCACTTATCAAAATCCACACATTATAGGTAAACACACTGACCAAACACATTTACAAGTGTGAAAGAGCAGGGTGTTAAGTTCAAACCTTTGCTCTTGAACCCAAGTATTCACGTTTTCAACAACAGCCTCGCTTTCACGAGTCAGCCTATCGCTGTTTGCCCGAGCCTCGTTCAGTGATTTCCTTGTGTCTTGCAACTGGAAACAAATGAAGGGCAATGCAGAACAATACTGAAAAGCGATTACGAGCTTCCTAGGAAGCATTATGGATGTCTGACATTGTGCCATGCATCTATCCATGTTAAATAACGTGCATTGAGCAACTGCTTATAGGGTGAATCAGAAAAATGAGAATACTAAAGGAACATGATAAAAAGTAGGACAGAATAGCAAAAACTAATACTGTGGTTCATTTGATGGAACCAGTGGGAATGTTTGAACGTTAAAAGCATAGTGAGGATTGGAAATTTCGCACACCTATAGCAGAGAGTTTTATTAAATTGACACGCCTCAGATTGAACAGATTGAAGCAAACGACAAACAAACATTGATGCTTTAATTGTGAGTTGGCAAAACAGATTCAATCGATTCAAAATTGCAATAGTGGCAGTTGAAAGAAATACAAAGCACGAATGTCAACAAACAATAGCGATGGTGGATCTCTAGTCAACCCAGAACGGAAAATCAACTAGAAGAGATTGATTTTTGTGGCATATCTACTCGATATGGAACTGACCTCTTGTTGAGCATTGTTGTATTTCGATGCGGCAGCCTTAATTTCTTGCCTCAGCCTCTCAACCTGAGCAAGACAAAAGGCCTATCATCTACAGGCGCCAAATTGGCAAAAGAGGCGATGACGTGACCTCCCTCATCAATACACAAATCACGGCATCATTCCGTTCATAATCACTGACACAATCAGAAGTGTAAATAGACAACTGCACAGCGCCTCTCTGGTAAGCTCGCGTAAAACGTGGCTGTAAATAAAACGCTGGATAAGAAAGGTCAGAACAGATCCACCGGAATAACAAAAGTAATTGGAATAACCTTATGACTGATTTTTCCTTTTTTTTATAAAGCAGACATAATATTTGTGAATAGGAGGGCAGATAGCAGGCAAATAAAAGCTATCTATTGCAACAAACATAGGGTCAGACAAAGGTGAAAATGCATAGAATCCGTACAATCAGAAGGGCAGAACATTATTATTCAAACCTCTTCCTCGCGAAGTTTAAGTTTTTCCTGAGTGGATGTCAAGTCTGTCTTGAGTGTGATGACTTGCTCATCTCGTCTTGACAAATCTTTGTTTGACCTTCTTCCTCTGTCTAGAGCCGTAGACAATTGCTCCTTGAGTTCCGCCATGTTTGCCGACGCTGACGTCACCTTAGGAAATAAGTTCCATTCTATGGTAACTTGAAATGACATCATTGTGATATTATATGATGTTAATGTGACATTAAGATGTAGGTAGGGAAAGTATATGATCCTATTGAAATGAAAAACATTGCAGCGTATTTCCTAATTTAAAACTTAAACAGTGCCATTCTAGTTGGCAAATAAACTAATGTTCCAGACCAAAGACACAACTTTAAAACTGGAAACTTTTGAAAATTGAAAAGAAAAGTAGAACTCCCGCTTTTCATAAACTTATTTATTTTTCATCCAAATGCCCATTTTAAGTAAAAGGATGGAGCCTTCTTTAAAATTCCACCCTATGAAGAAAGCCAGTGATATGCCAAACACTGAAATTGATTCTGTTTGCTAAGGAAACAGAATTTAGAAACTAATTCAATGACGTCATCACTACATTCGTCAAAGCTACTAGCGAAAGAGGCTATGTTAAGATTTCCGTATTGAAGACAAAACGTTGTTAAATTTTAGCACCTCTACATTGGCAGTTTTCATTTTCTCTTGGGACTTCTTCAGTTCAGATTTCAATTTCTTGACTTTTTCTTCGTATGCAAGAAACTGGAAAATAATCGCAAAACACTTATAAATACAAGCAGTGGGCTTTTAAAACAATGCAAGACTTGCAAATGAACTGAACAGTAGGTTGCAGAAATTCACTTTGCTTGAACAATATCAGACTGGGGTCGTGCAAAATGGAACAAGGGATCACAATAGCTACGCAAGATGGAGTCATGCTATATCGAAATGAGTATGCATGACTTTCGTTTTCCCTTTTAGCGTATCGAACTTTGCTGACGTCACGAAGGACTATGCCTCTTCGTCCCAGGCTCTTGGATATCTAATGAAGGGGAGGCTAGCACCAGCATCGAATTTCAGCAAACAAAGGGTCTTCTTTATTCAATATACCTGTGTCTCCATTGCCTGTTTCTTTTGCTTTAACGAAGAGATTTCACTCTTATGCGAAGCGATTTCCTTTGACTTTTTTGACAGCTAGAGTTATAACGATTAGGAAGTAAAATAGGGCAAGAAGTGTGAAAAAGCTCTAATCTGGTAAAAAATTAATCATAAGAAAAAACGTTGAAAAATATCTGGTGAAAGGTTTTTATAAACATAACGAAGGTTTACGTTACAGCATTGCAATAAGGTAATACTGCATAGAGTTGGGTGTGTAAATGCGAAAATGCACCTGCTCCATGCATTCACGGAGGTTGCCTTGAACACTCGATAGCTGGACCTTTAGGCTTTGATTTGCTTGCTCGTGGTTAGCAACCTAGAATGGAAAGCATTCTCACCATAGCATCGTTGAAGTGGTCAAACAATATAACAAACGGCTGAAGGCTTTCAACGTTATGACGTCGGTGGTTATAAAATGGCAATAGCTTGTGTATACATACGTCTCCTTGTGAAACTCGGGCATGCTCCCTAACCTTGTTCAATTCGCCTTGCAGCTGTTGAACAACCTCGTCATGTCTCGAAAGCTGTAAACAATTTGATGCTCAATGAACATCGCTTATATTGTATAATTTTGCTTATGAATTATCAAAAAGTTGTATATAGAAGAACTACAACTTTGCCTATCGTCATAGAAATCTATGTATTCCTTTATTCATTCCCTTAGATGGAACATCATTCACAGATGGGAATTTATGGCAACTGAAAAAGGTTAACAAAACATATCTGAAGGGATTTTCAAGATGAAAAATGAACGAGAAAAATTAGAAAGACACCCAAAACACGCTTGTTGCAAAATGTTCTCCGAATTGAGGGCATGATTGGTATCTCTTGACCTCGCTGGCATGGATAAAGTATTTACCTCGCTGTTTTGATTCGATATTTTTCTTTGCGCTCCTTGCAGATCGGCCCGAATCACTCTCACTTCGCCATCTTTTGTCGCCAACTGAAAAGCATAAATAACCTTTATCAGCACCCTAGTATGACAAACTCCCAGCACTTCCTCCCTACCATATGCTATTTTAGTGCATTTACCTCTTCTAGCAGAGATCGGTTCTTTTGCAAACAAGTTCCAAGCTCTTCTCTTAGCTGCACGTTTGAGTTTTCTTTCTCTTTCACCTTAAAAGATGAAACAACGATGAGTCTTGGGGCCATTATAGATCTAGCTACCCAATTTCTAAATAGCAAGGACATCGTTGAATAGCTGCAATTATGATCAGCATAGCAATTAAACTATGCCATAACTACAACATGGGACAAAAACTTAGACGATTTCACTCGCAGGCTGATGTAGGAGAAGAGGGAAGATTTTTAAGGAGCCATGATAGAAGTACAGCATCAACAAAAGGTTCATCAAAGCTTCGTTAAGGGCATCATCATGGAAAGGTTCGTCGAGGCTTCATTCGAGTATCAACTTCTGCTGGAGCGTCAAGGTCCATGAATTTCTTAACGAGCTTGTCAAAACATCAACTATCACCCACTTTGGAGCTAACAATAAACCTTCCTCGATATTAATGTCCAGGAAAGCTTAATAATCTAAACCAATGAAGGATGGCCAATGAACGGCAGATTCAGCAAGGGAATTAAATACCTGTATTTTCAGGTCTGCCGTTTGCTCTTTGAGGCCAGAAATAGCATCAACTTGTTCATTATTCACGATTTGCAGCTGCCTAACCTAAAAAGATTATTTCGTTGAAGTGAGCTCAATGTGGGATCAAGAACAACTTCAGAATGGTGAGATTGTAGAATTTTTAAGCATCCGAAAGCAGTGATAAACAAGAGACTCCCAATCCAATAGGACAGTAAAGGGAAGTTTGCTAAATGATTAACAGCGAAGAAAAATTTGAAAGGGAAAGATCATTCATTTGCAAAAGCGATTGAATCTAGAAATTGGTAGTGAAGCCTCTTTTCACCCACTGCATGTCTATCGAGTTGAAGCCTACTTCTTCACTCATTCAAAAACAACAACAATAACAAAAAATAACAACAACAACAAAATTCATTGCCACAATCACGAGGCATGCATCTGTCACAATAGAATCGCCAAGCAAATCAAAGTGACAAATCAAATTACAAACAGACAAACGTATGCGGTACAAAACGGCTTTAATCACCATAGCAAACAGCAAAGATCGAGAAGAATTTAAATAAGGAGCTCACAAGAAGCGATAATTAGGATATTTACACTTACTTGTTTCTGCGAATCCTTCAGCTGGGTCTGGGTGTTGCCTAGGCCACTCTTCAGGTCCTCTAAGACTTTCGTTTGGTCCCCAAGCTGTTGATTTTTAATGAGTTTCATATGCAACAAAACTAGCGCAATAGTACCAAAACAGTGAACAGACATGGAACAAAGGAAGCAAACATTATATCGCCAAGAGCTGACCATGCCTAAGTTCATTTATTAGTGTTCCAAATTAGTTGCATCCAGAAAAATCCCTTTCCTTATCCAAAATCCTTACTCCAATTTCACCGAAATAGATAGAACAAGATAACAATAAAATGCAATTTTTGGAAGAAGGACGTATGAAGCGACTATTCTTGTAGAGAATGAGGAACACTTTATGCAATTACAAAAACAACGTACTAAAAACTGCTTGTCAAAAATGGGCGGGAACTACTGATTAACGGCTTTCAAACCCCTAACCTACTACTGCAAAAACCGTTCAACTTCCTCATTAGTCACGGCCTCTTTAACTTTTCGATAATCAAACTTCAAAATTTCGTGCCTAGCACCTTAAGAGGTCGATCTAAGTGACGTAATGGGGTTAGATGACTTGAGGAATTATTCGATTTTGAATGCAAGTGACGTCACGGGTACCTGTGCTTGAAGTGATTCGATTTGATGGTGGGCCTCGTTCAGCTCCATTTCGTAATGTTGCATTGTCATCTGAGCTTGGGAATTCTGAAACAGCACAACTCCAGATAAGAGATTCTGACAGGGTTGAGAGTGTTAGTTGAAAAATGGCAAGTCACCCCTAGCAAGCTACTGAGAGACAAGGCAAGAAAGCGTTCTACAAGCATGAGGCATTAAAGCGAGGCATCAACCCGAGGCATCAAACCGAAGCATCAAACCGAGGCATCAAGCAAAACTGCATAACTCATGTGCAATTGGGGATTTCTATAACGTGTGTCTCCTCACAGTCAAATGCATTTTTATAAAGTAGAAGCAAGAGCAACAATATGACAGCAGTGATGTAAGTAACCGAACCTCCTCAGAAATATCCTTAAATCGCTTCTGCATAGCAGCGGAATCTGCTTTCAATTGGTCTATCTGCTTCTCGTAACCACCAATCTAGTACGAAAGAGGGAGTCGATCAACAAGCGAAACATCGGTAGGCCAATCGCAACAGTGCAAACATTGTGGCAAAATGCCCATGAAAACGTTCTATAAAATGAGAATTTCGAACCTCCTGGGCTTTGACGTACAGCTCATCATTGGCGGATACAAGATCGGCCTGTGCCTTCTTGATGGTCTTCTCCTGTTTCACGGCCTTGACAACGAAACATGAAGGAAATCTCAATGATACGCAAAGCAATAACACAAACACGAAAACCTTCATATAAAGAGCTGGACAGAGACAAACAGCCCAGAAAAAACATCGATATGATACTCTTCAATTGCTACTTCACATTCACACTACTTCTTTATGGTCCCAATAGATGATATGTCTAATTAAGATATTCTGGCAAAATAAACTTGAGTAGCTTTCTATTTATAACGTTATTATATTGCTAACGGAATATCATTTCAGAATATTATGTCTCATGGTATGAAGTTAAAAGTCTCACCGACAACAAACACATCAACTTTGTAAAAGACCACACCTTGCCAGGTTAAGAGACGAACGGGCTTCATTATACATAGCTACCGGTGAGTAGCAATTCCTCCATCAATATCTACATTGCATTTTGGAAGCCCGTTCAGCTAATTAACATTTTGAGCTGCACAACAAGCGCCTTGCGGCAATGACTACCATGCAAGTTCGCCCCACTGCATAGAATGCCTACCTCTGCTACCCTTGAGCTCAGCTGCTCCTGTGTAGCGGCGAGATTTCTCTCCAACAAGTTACCTTTTTCTTCATGATGAGCAAGCTACGACAGACAAGGAAAAAGCATGACTGAAAAACCATCATTTTTAATTACAAAAGTTCCATCGAGATTTCATGGTTGTCAGCTGAGGTACTAAAGACAAAGTCAATTCGCTTGATGTGGTCTCATCACAATGGCTGCGGCTGCCAAGAGGTCGATGCACCGCAAGGCAGGCTTCTGCCTCCTTCACAATCCACACACCGTCCCTGCTTTTCGAAGGGTATGTCATCAGTACATAAATCCATATATTCAAAACTAGCATAGAGATAAAAATATTGGACATACCTGTTGGGCAGTGTCTTTATATCGCTGTTTGCAGTCACTGAGCTCCGCGCGAAGCTGACCAAGCTCAGATGAGATTGAAGCGTTCTACGGAGGAAAGATGAAAACATTTAGCACTGCAAACTGAATCAACGTGTTGGTAATGGGCGAAGATCTTGATATTGCAATTTGAGCTCCATTTGAAGCTTTCAACAAATCAACGGACATAGCCTTTCTACGAAAAGCGAATCATTGCCGAATTCATCATCCTTGAAAAACAGAGGAACCGAAATAAAAGGATAATCTTTGGTTGAAAAATGTCTTTCTAAGTCTGCTGCGTTTGCATATATTTCACCAACTGTTTTCACTTAATTTTTCTAAATCAATCAACATTTTTGAATCAGTACTAACCTCTCTCATGAGGGTCTTCTTGTCATCAAGCAAATTTTGCAACTGAGAATGGAGCTCATTAATTGTTTGTTCACAGTTGTACAGCTGTAAAAAAGATTGGGCAACACTCATTTCAATGAAGCAGACTTAATGACCACTCGAATGTTGTGCCAGTGGATTGAAACTTACACTGCTTAATGATGCTCCCCTCGAGAAGAGGGTACACGAAAATCCGCCAGACTAACAATAGCCCCGAATAAAGAGAATTAATTATCATTCTACATTTATGCTTAGGAATCAGAATGTTTAGAAGTCCAAAGAACACAGATAAGAGTACCAAATAATAAAAAATCCAAAGAACATGTTTTTTGTTCTGATTAGTGTGGTTTCCTGGCCGCCATGGAGTCGGCACAAAATAAATCTAGAAAGAGGCAATGATAACCTCGTCATTCTTCAAGTTGCCTTCTTCCTCCTTGTCTGAGACAATTCGCCTAAGCTGGTTGGCATCCTTATCCAATTGATTAACCTGAAATACGAACAGCGCTCAAATAGGAACACACTCATAACCAACGTCACCACTCTTCACCAGTGGCTACCAATGAAACGTGCTTTAGGACAACTGGCACTGAGTTCTGTTATGAGAAACGGGCAACACCAAGAGCCAGGGGCGGGTTTGACCATAAAGAGACAGAAAATTGGCTTTGAAGCGGACGAAAAAAAAGGGTGATGAAACTTTTTTACAGTAACGAACAGTCATTCTAGCCGGAGCAATTGAAAAGCTTCTTCGTTAACTAGCAACTAAACCTGGAGGTTAAAAAGCAACTAGCAAAGGTAACGTCAGGCCTATACCACGTACTGTGATGAGAGCGGACAATCGGATTCGAATTGAGAAAATCACAAGCCTTAACTGACTTACACGAGCCAAAGCTGACAAAGCCAGCAGCTAGACACTCAGACATGAAGTGAATCAATGCAAAGTTGTTGTAGTTGTTTACCTGCTGAATCAGCTCTTTGTTAGAATCCTGGGCTGTCTTCAGCTCCCGTTGTAAGCTTTTAATCTTCTCCGTACTTAAATCATTCTACAATGAAGGTAGAGCAAATTTCAAATGCTGTTTTGAACTGCAGACTGCGCTGATTTTATCTAAAAGTGAACCAAACTTAAAAGGGGTATAAGAAACTTTCCCGTGTTTCTCAAAAGCCCGAAATCAAACAAAAGGATTGCATCAAGGTAGCCAACATTTTACTACACAAGAACCCAAACAGACACGCGGGAAATTTCACATGAGAAACGGGAACTATGACTTCTGCTAAATGAAAATTTTGCATTGAAAGGGAAACGTACCTCTGATTTTCTGTGTTCCTTCTCGTCTTCAAAACTTTTCCGCAGAGTTTTCATGCTGTCACTTGCGTTAGTTAGCTAAGACAAGAGGGTCCTCTAATTTATAATGAAACAGCTTATGACAGAAAGCCATCTCAAAAGCATAATTTTTGTTCACTGTCGCGAACGGTCTTTCATTCTGACATTTGCTATATCTATAACTATTGGGAATCAAAGAAGAACTCGAATGAAGTTAAACACCAACAATCAAAAACTCAACCTTTTCGTGCAGACGAATCCTTTCATCTTCCAAAGATCGCACCATACTTTGTGAGCTTCGGAAATGATTTTCAAGCTCTTGTATCTAAATGTAATACACAGAAGCAACTTAAACATCAAAGCGCTTTCATCTATGCAATTAAAAACCTTTTGCATTGCCGATGAAATGGATCAGTGGGTAACTAGAGGTTTTAGACTAAGATTTACGGGTAAATCTGGAAATAAGTTTCAAAAGCTTAGCGAGATTGGGAAGCAAATGGCCGGGAACTCAGAAATGAGCCGGGACAACTGTAAATGATCAACAAATCTTCCATTCATCTTCCAGATAGAAAGGAGGAAACTTCACCTGGCAAATAAATTATAGACCGACTAAGAGCTTACCGGCAATCGCATTAAAAGCTTTCATTATCAAGGAAAATCACATGAAGATGTAAATGAAGGATTGGAACGCACCTGGTTCTTTTGCCTTGAGCAAATATCTTTGATATTTGCTAGTTCACTTTCCAGTTGCCGCTTACTGTTTTGAGAAGATTTTAGCTAGAAAGGGGAAAAGAAATGACTCATAACGCAAAGAACAATTAAAAAATGATTATAAATATTAATTTTATTATATATATTAATTTTAATGGTAAATCATTATTGTGAATAGATTGACCTACTGACTGTAATCTATAAAAAATAAAGTCATGAATAATTCAGGGTTCTGTAGTGACGCCCCTAGCAGAAGAAATCGTCTTTAGAAAATGTTTTTGCGGGTCTTTAGATACAAACTTCCAGACTCGAAAACAAAGAAAGTTATGAGAAATCAAATAATGATGTAGCTTCCGCTATTCCTGCCAAGAAACTCAAAGCAAACATTACCAATAAGCATAGAGCTTAATAATGCCTAAACAAAAATAGATACGGAATGATCGTATCACAAATGACAGCAGGATTTGTTTTTTCAGTTTTTGGATACTTGAAACTATACTTTACCTCTTCTTGAATCTTCTTGTGCAATTCTTTCAAATCCTTGTTGCTGCCTTCCAGTTTCGATATTGCTGCGTTTTGCGAAAGAGTCTGAAAAATACACCGACATTACAGAATCGTTAACAAAATTAATTGCCTGGTGGAATTAATACACTACACAGACTTTAATATGCAAGTTTAAACCAAAATACTTCTTCCTTAACAATGTATAACTTTCAACTCATTAACAAGACTAAAAGCCACTATTCTATCAATAATATAACCTCCTATTAATAATTTTATCGGATTGGAGTTTGTCATTAGATTTGGTTGACAATATCATTAATCAAAAATAGCTATTATCAATTCAAAGCAAAGTCAATGTTGAGATCCGAAACAAATTCTAAATTCAAGTAGATAGATCTGTCCACGTTGACTCACAAAGTAAACTCTCCGCTTTCCATACATCATCTCTCCAAACATTCAATACAACCAAAATATTTCATTGCAGCCTTACAACACAATCATACAACAGTTACTAACATAAAAAACAAACTAACAAAAGAACAATGGAATGATTCGATCTTCGAACGACAGAAACGAGAAAGGAAAGACCATTTTCGAACCATCCTTCTCCTTGCATATGAAACATATATTAAGTTAAGTAAATGTGACCTCACCTCCCTCTGTTTTTCAGCTAACTTTTCAGTGAGGTCTTTTAAAACCTCTTCGCATCGATCCAACTGTTTCTCGCATTCCTGGTTCTTCGACTGAACTTTCTCGATTTCTTCTTCCATTTCTTGAATCCGCTGAAATTGATTTTCAGCCTAAAAGAAAGGAGTTATAAACGTTCAATAAAAACTGGAGTTGAAACAATGGTAAGGAGCAATATAGCTTTGATTTTGAAAAAAGTAAAAGGAGCGTGAACTTTATTTGAAAAAAAATCAGCTTACTTGTTTCGACTTTTCATCAAGCTGCTTTCTCAAATTATCCAAATCGACTTGATTTCGAACGATTTCCGCATCGCGGGTCATTATCTGCGGCAAAAAAAACATTGAATTGTCCATGGAATGATAAACAATTCAAATAAGAACAAAATTTTCATTTTAAATCAAAACACAGGGCTTAAGAACAGTTTCATTTTCACCCACCTTCTCCTTGGCCTCAGTCAAGCTGTCATCCAGTGCCTTAATGGCACCTTGGCAATGGTCGACTTTATTTTTGGTCTCCCTTAGTTGCTCTTCAGTGTAGTTCAACTTGTTGTCAAGTTGCTGGCAATTCATCTGAGAGCCGTGCAAGTCGTTTTCAGCGCTGTTTACCTTCACAGAAGACGAAAAAAACATGGAAAACTAGCCACATAATCACATTCTAATCAGCTCCAATCGGCTAATTCAAATTGAACCTACTCTATTTACACATAATCAGCATCAGGTATTCAACTAAAAAATGCTGAAACAAGGAAAATGTAAATGAGTAATTTTACCAGGCAAATACGCCAGTGGCAGTTATGACGTGATGATAAAATCTAGGGGGCTAAAAAGATATCTTAAACTCGATTCATTCTCGCATTACACAAATGTTTGTTCCACCTACCGCATCTCTTTGAAAAGTGATATTTTATTCTACCCAAAATATTATAAATCCACTTATCCATAGTTAACAAATGAACTGACTTCGAGATTTCTCTCATAAAATTATCTTATTCACTATGTAAGCTACCTTTCGCGTGAGATCTTCAATTTCTCTATCTCTTCTGCGCAAGCACTCTACGTTTTGTTCGTTCTGGGAAAAGAAGAATACCCATTTCATCATAAAACTGGTCATATGTCAACCAAATTTAGCATTCAGAAGTCAAAAGACGGCCAATTTAAACAGTATAAGACTGGACAGTACAATCAAAACTAGTGATCACATGAGAAGAACCAATGAATACTTTTTATTTCGCCAATTAACTAAAAGAACATGAAAATTTCAGAACAAAATTTTATTCATCACGTTTACTGAAAGAGGTTTCAAGCTATTTTAAAACCACCTTCGACCTGGCGAGAACAGTGAAACTACACGTTGTAAAGCCTCTGCTGTTCTCAGTCGGCGCTAGAATTAGCAGCGCGATGACAAGATGGGAAGAAATGTTTCAAATAAACCTCTCAGCCTGCATAAATTTAGAAAAATTCTCTCAGAGGCAACACTAGGGTCATATCGCGTCACTTTTGGTACAGCTCGCTTTTAATGATGTTTCTAAACTGAGAATATTTTCTTCAGGATCATCGAAATTAAAGCCTCTTTCATAAAATATGATATTGGGTTGATGCCTAGAATCATCAATGAGAATTTTGTGGTTGAACATAAATTTCTATCAACAAGATAGAATTAGTAAAATTAGATTTCAAAAATGCATGTAATTGTAAAAGCTAGACTTTAAACAAAAATTAAAATCATTGGGCACATAGAAGTATGAACAGGGATTTAGTCTGGCGGAAAGTTTTATAGGCAGAAATTTATTAAAGCAAAGATATGAGCAAGCTGCCAGACTAAATTCAACTTTTTGTTTGCTTTCAGAGTTTTAAAAAATTGAAACGGATCCTACACACATTGCCGCAAAAAAATTAGAAAACCGATGTGTGTTTTGGATTCCAATTCAGCTTTTTAAAACGATTATTAAAAGCCCTATCTCTAAACGTACGCACACATATTGACAGAAAGATAAAAAAGAAAATAAAACCTCTTGCATGATGTCTTTCCTTTGTTTTTCCGAAGTCTGTAAATTGCTTGACAAATTTTTTACTTTTTCTTCCAACTCTCGTATCTAAACAAGAAAGTTTTGTGAATGGAAATTAAGATTTGGCGGACTAGAATAGGAAAGAAATATAGGTTTCAATGTAGACAGTGCGGCTCTTTAGATAAATCCTAAATCAGGTTGTCCGGTGAAAGAAGAGCACGACTGGTAAGTGCCTATTTGCTTTTATGATCGGCCATGACAGTTGAAGTTTGGTTGGTTCCAGAGGCGCGAACAATATTCTTTCGGAAATTCTGAAGATTCTCGCTACTTGAGAACTACACAATGTGTTAGCAATGTCAGACGCAACTCTAAGTATTTCAATACTATTTCATAATTCCGACTTCACGAAGCCAGTCAAGGCACAGAGTCATCAGAATTTCGTCACACACTTTTCTCCAGCCTCGACTTGGATAAGTAGCTTAATAAAAGCAACAAAATTAAAGATATTATCAAGCATAAGTTAAACAATAAATAAAAAAGGCATCTGCTGAGAACCTGTCGTTCCAACTCGTCATGTCGCTCATTGAGTTCGTCAAGGTCGCTCTTTATTTCACTCTTTTCACCTTTCAGTGCTTCAATCTTAAAAACAGAAAAGGTATGCATCAGAGTTTGAAAGCTAGAGTTAAGAAAAGCAACTGGATTCTATGAGAAAAATGCGTTATTTGGAATCACCCCCAATTTAATGTGGTTTTCGGAAATCACAATCAAACAAATATCCAGTACAATCTGCACTGACCAACATAGAGATTTTGTGGAATATGTAAATGACACCTTCAATAATGAAAAACCTTATACTAGCCTCGCTTTAATGACCCTCAGTAGTAACGAGACAGTCCAACTAACCTCGCTTTCATAATTCTTTGCTTCAATAGAATATGTATGCTCGATTTGCTTCAGTCTTGCCATTTTGCTTTGAGTCTGGAAGTTATATGAAAAACGTTTACTTGCAAATGTCGAGATTTACTACGAATAAATTGGAGCCAGAATAAAATTATGATTTCAGTAGAAATTCACAACGTATGCTGATTATCCACTGAGTACAAACTTCTGCATCGCAAACGTGAGCTTTTCTAATCTGACCGGCGATCTCAGTGAGGCGTCTGTGCTAAACATTGATACGAGATACAAATGTATCATACAAGTGGGTGACAGATACTATCTTGAAAATACGGCAGTGGATTTTTTATAGCGAGGAAGGAGACTGGCGGTTGCAGGGGTAATTTTCCTACCTCTTCCGTAAGACGGTTGACCTCGCTTTGCAGCCTCTTAATAAGGTCTTCGTGATCCTCAATCTGGAAACAAGAATGTTAGTTACAGGAAACCTGCATTGAAAATTGACTATTCAGAATCAAATTGAGAATGCCAATCATTTTCAGCAAACTGCGTGTTTAAACGAACGAATTCGCGACATTTACATAGAGCAATCACGTTATACTACTGCTTAAATCTTCAAAAGGGGTTGGTTTTATAGAGGGTCAGAGCTCCTATTCTAACTGGTAATCAATGTAGAAATTAAACCTTGGCAATGTTCTCCTCCCGATCTGACCGAAGCTCCTTCACTTCCGATTTGAGCTCTTTAATCTGACCCCTCAGCTTGGTGAGTTCTTCATCCTTTTGGCCTAGCTCCTCTACCGTGTTCTCAAATTCTTGCTGGGTAGCGTCAAGCTCAGATTGAAGATTGAGAATGACGCCATCTTTATGCGCTACCTAAAATGCAGGGAACACTTGTTGTGACTCTGATGACAAATGACAATCTGAGGCATTTACAGCAAAGTCCGAAAGCAAAGTCCGAAAGCAAAGTTCAAAATATACTCGAGTCATAAGAGCTTTTGATTCTTTTGAATCTTTAAATCTCTTTTGTGAGGGAACTCTCAATAGATATATGTACTTATTGTGTATTTTGGCTCACCTTTTTGCAGTACAAAATGGTGCGGCATTTCTTATAAACAACTCTAAACTTTGCACAGCCAAGAAACGAACAAATGTCCAGTACCCGATTCGGTAAACACCATTCATAAACTTATGTTCACTTTTTATACGAAATTATAGAATTTACCTTCATAAGCTACAAAGCAAAATTACTTGGAATAAGCATTTTTCTATTAACATAGGGAAATCACTTTTTTATAACAAAGCAATATTTTTCAGAACGATGTACTTGAGAGATATTTCAGCTTTCTTAACTCTTGTGGAGAGATTATGAATGATTGCGCAATCGTACAACATTGGCTAAGCGTACATACTTCTTGGATGCAGGTTTTGTGTTTTTCTTGGGTGAGACTTAGTTCCATTTCCAGGTGTTGGATGGTCTCTTCAGACTGCATTAGCTTGAAAATGAGAATGGGAACAAAATGTACTGGCGTGCTCCAAATAATTCAACGATTTACAAGCCGTAAATAAATCAACCTTTAGCTTGCGCAATGGCTGGTTATTGTAGAAATACTTTCAAATAACATCTAGTCACTCCAGGGAGATTCGAAATTATGTCAAATGCATTCAGGAATAAAAAGGTGGCAGGGAAATATTCTGGTGGAAAGTGCTCATTGCTATGTTATAAGGGGCGTCGGGTGAGCAAAACTGGAAAATTAGAACCATATTTATAAAAACTATTAATTTATCATACATCAATATATTTGATCAAAGGAGTTAGTTAACAGACCAATGTAAGGCTGTAAGCAAGCTTCTAATTAAGAAGATTGACGTAAGGTATTATAACCAAAGAAATAAAAACCAAACTATGAAGACCATTTTAAAAAACTGAGGATTTCGGCTACGCAACCTTTTTACAGAAACTTAACCTATTGTAGAATACAAAGAATGCATTAATTAGCTTCTCTGGAAACATCGTTACCTGAGATTGGGCTGATTGGTGCTTGTCGTGGATATTCGAATGCTCGTTTTTGGCCATCCCAAGGTCCTCTTCAGCTTTGGACAACTAACAACGCAAAAAGACCCTTCTCAGCAAAATAATCGTAAAAGAATTTCCAATAGGTGGCATTAGTTAAATAGCTGAGAGAAAATAGAATCACTGCTTGGTGATGAAAATTAATAATAAAAAGCTTTTTGCATCAAGTGAAGAAAGTTTCTATGGGGTAACAAAGTCCTCCTCCATTATCCTGAAACAAGAATAGACTCGTGGGAATGAGGACACGAGGGAAAAGATTTGGCATATGGGCACAAGCAATTTCTGTCTTGGAACAGACCGACAGATTCGACTAATTTGGTCCTTTTGAGGCCAATGCACAATCATGGTAGATCCGTCTAAAATCAAGCGTGGTTCTGTCGAATCTGTTTCTTATTGGTGAACGCAATGTGCTTTAATTTCGTTAATTAAGCAGGCGGTTGAACGGGAAACACAATGCAAACCAGGGACAATGGCGGCCACCCTTCAAAGGCAGTAGCCCAACTCTTGGTTGAGAAGCCTTAAGCAGGTATCTTAACCCAGCAAGTTGAATAACACAAATAATTTCTAATAACAACAATCACATAGCACATTTCAAGGGACCACTGAAATCGAAAATCGAATTTCAAATGTAAATTATCATGCAGAAATAACTACTGCGGACACGCATTATTATTGCAGTCATACTATGCATTATAATTGCATCATACTTTAATGACGATACAGCAGAATTTAGTTCAACAGCAATCGACCTCTTTGGTGTCTACCTAGATAAAAGAAGGTGGCTACTTGGGGCAATACCTCTTCGTAAACGTCTGCATATCGCTGCTGCGCAGCGGCAACTTCGTCTTCCAGCTGTCGAATGCGTTGCTCCTTCACGGCAAACTGTTGAATGTACGATTAACTTCACGTAATGAAACACATGACTAGGAATCACGTCAGCTTCTAAATGGCTTAGAGCCAAGTCAATGTTGTCACACCATAAAAATGTTTCACATCAGGTTGCTAACATGTTTTCTTGTTCTAAGTTAGCTGTTTAGCAAGGAATGGTAAAAAGAAAACTCAAGCCTTTCTCTAAAACTCCCTATAAGCCTTCGTTTATCTTATGTTAAATAAACATTTTAGAGTAGCCAAAAACTTAATCCCCAAAAACCCTTTCGTGCACTCTTGCCAAACGGGATTTCAAGTTCTATAGGCATAATTGGCTTTTGATGAAAACTTCATGATCACAAAAATCTACGTAGCATTGACATAATAAACACCACTCCAGGCAAAACAAGCCCGACTACTTGTGCTAAAAAGATAGGCTCAGTGACAATTGCAAGAGGAAAGAGCAAGGATAAGAAGCATTCAAGACAAACATATTCTTCGTTTTAACCTTTCATTCATAATCAACAACAATTCCTGGTAAAATTCCCCCTGGCATAGATATGATAACGACTTTAATTTTAATCAACTGATATTTTATTGAAATCTTTTCTCAAATATATAAAATAAGCCTTTTGAAAATAACTAAAATAACTCATTTACCCACTAATTAAATGTTTGTCATGAATGCAGCTTTCCAAATTAAATACAAATTCACATATATACTACAACAGAACAAAACAAATTTCATTGCAATCAACTGGCAGGCTATACAACAAACCGTACACCTAAGATAACTGCCAAAGGTATTGTATTACTTAAAATGCAATATTACAACATTGGTGAATCAATGCCTGATCATTAAAGCACTTCTTTCGATTCGAATCGGTAAGCAGATTATTAGAATCTATTTCGGGAATAACGAAGTTGACTGTGTAGTCATGAGATGCCAGTAAAAACACGGGTTTCCTGGATCACTTAAAAATTTCTTCCAAGAAAATAAATATAAAAATGATGCGCATAATTCTCAATTAGGCCTTCAGTATTCGTTTTCCATTGAATGGACAGAGAAAAGTAGCACCAAACTTCGCTCTCTGTGGTTAGGGTGAAACGGGATTCAAATATTGGTTATGTGCCCTCCGCTATGCAAATGGGAAAGCTAGCAAGAGAAATGGCCTCATCATAGACTGATGGGGCTTGGGTTATCAAGATTACTTACATCATCGGACGATTTTCTACGAATTGTTTCTATGTCTTTACTGGACTTGTTTAAGTCTTTCTCGAGTTTCTTTATGCTTTCTAGGTGTTTAGAAATCTAAAAAGAGACACGAACATGATTAAGAAAATTTCATGACATAAACTACATGAGGCAACTCTCTAGAAAAAATTTTTTTTCAAGTGAACGGAATAAAAAGAATCGTCGTAAAAGCATTATTAGAAAAATCAACGAGATCTAAGAATAGTGAAAGCTGCTAATGAAATGAAAGACGACTAGGGTGGGGTTGCCCTCATCGATTCCCACATCAAACTTTTCCAATCAATCAAGCCTTCAAATTTTCCTGATGAGAAACTAACATCATTATTACCTCTTTCTGCTTTTCTTTCTCCTTGTCCTTGAGAGACGAAGCATCTTTGCTAAGCTGACTAATCTGCTCATCTCGCTTTGACAACTGTGACGAAAACATCACTAAATGTCATACTCCAGGCAACTATTGATTGCGGCAATAGCAATTCAGTTTTCAAAAACTATCAATCAATTTTAGGAATAAAAAAGCAAAAAGCTGGCTTTCACATTTATCCAACAGAGGAGGGGCGGTTTGATTGGAATAAGTTAACATGATAATGACAGTTATTAGGTTTGCAATGCTATACATCCGTTTATTTGGACAACATTTGATATTCAGAAAAACTGCAAAAAAGTGGAAGATGTGTTTGTAACGAGATGAAATTGAAATCAAAACAATTACTTCCGGAAAGAAAAAGTAAAAATTAGCACCTTATCTAGGATGTCCCGATGTTGTTTTTTTAGATTTTCCAGCTCGGCCTGCAATTGATCCACAACCTCCTGCTTCATATTAATCTAGAAGCAAAAAGAGCATTTAACAGCGACCGGATCCTACACCTACTGACACCAAACCTTCGAATTATGGCCATGTACAGTCACAAAAATAAATGCCTTGGTGTCATAATTTCGAAAGTGAAACAAATGAGGAGTTCTCAACCAAATTCTCACATTGAAGCCTTGTAAAAACGACTACTTTAAAAATTCTCGTAGACGATGTTAAAAGAAAACATCGTAATAATGTAGTTATAATTCATAACAGCTGTAATAGTTAGCTGTAATTTTCTAGATGAACAAACTAGGAGGTTTCTCTGTTTACATCAGCAAACTCGCTTTTCCAAATAGCCGACGCATCAAAGGCAGATAACTAAGCAATATTTGGATAAATTCTCTAAATGATTCTCGAGTGCCCTACCTCATGGGTGCGTGCTTGTTCCTCTCTTTCAGCCATGTTCAGCTTGATGACTAGGTCTCTAATTTCGTCTTCAAAGTGCTCAATCTTTAAAGAGGAAAAACCCAAATTGGCCACTACTAACTTTTGGTATTAATATGAAAATGAAAATAGAGATGTTGAATACATTTGCGCTCACTGCTTGGATATATTTGCATACAATCTTCAATAAAGGAAACAATGCTCAATGAATCCAGAAATAAGTACAAGATTTCAAAGTATTAGTAAGGTCAAGATGAAAGGGAAAACATTTTGATCTAGTTCGGGAAATCGAAATAAACAGTCAGCAGAACAGGTAATAGTTAATTTATCAAGCTTTTGAAATAGAAATTTACACATGATATTAATGGTTGATCGAAACTATTTTGTAGCTATAGATGGAAGCAAAAGTGCCTTTGCGAGTGGACAGAACTTGAAAATGTACCTTAGCCGTGTAATCTTCTTGCTTCAGCTTCAAGTCATCAACTTTGGCTTCCAGTTCAGTAGCCGCAGCATCCCTTTCGATAAGCTGCAATCAAAAAGATTCTTACTCAACCTTCAAATGTATGGCGGTAAGCGTACGTGTTTGATACTTAAGCAACGCAACAGTTGATTCGAATACGAGAAAATACCTACGAGAAAATTTATTATCTATGCTGAAGAAAAATTAGAATCAGTCATACCTCTCGGACATAATTTTTATTCTGCTCCTCCAATTTTGCAATGCTTTCTGCAAATTCACTTGCCTAGAGAATAAAAAGAAATAACACCCCTTAAAATAATCTCTCAGAATAGAGCCTATTGTCTACACGCAGAAAGGAGATCTGTATTATCATAAACCACTAATAATTACATCAAAATCGATCAGAACTGTCTACAAAATTGTCCTACCATCTTCATACTTTGTCAAACAACTTAAACTAACTTGCGTCTCCTATTACTGGTACAACAACCGTTATATGCTTAACCTATGCATGGGTCGATAATACACATCAAACTTGTGAAGAGTGAAACATGTATTGACCGAAATGGACCAGTCATATGCACAAGGGAAACATCTGCCGTCCGCCCTCATCTGACCAATTTTAACCTAGAATATTTTCATCTACTGCCTATAAAGACATGCCAGGCTGACACCCCTGGAACGAACATCGATTGAAGGTCCATTTACCTTTTCCATGTACTTGTTCTTATCTTCTTCCAGCTCGAGCCTTTCAACCTTTAATTTGTGGATGGCATCCTCTCTTTTAGCCACCTTAACAAGTAGATACAAAATGTAAAAAACTACGAACAAAAGAAAAAAGATTTACACAAAGATGTGAAGCGTAAAATGTTTTGTTTCACGAGCAAGGCACAAAATGAAAGGAGTCTTAAGGATTCTAAAAAAAAGAATGTTCCACATCAATTCGAAGATTGCCCGTTGCGTTATCACCATTTGGAAAGGCAACTTTTATATGAGCACGCATCTACACAAAGGAGAAGTTGCAATGATTACCCCCATGAGGGCGAGGAATGCACAGCTAGATTACATTTCTTGGACAGTAATCCTGAATTCCTATTCACTAGGGACACAAACCTCTTCCGCTAACACGTCGTTTTCACTTTGCGATGAAATTTGATAGGCCTTTACTCTTGCTTCCAGCCGACCATTCTATCGAATATGAAAAACATTTTCATGTGAACATCATCCAGACCAAATGATTCGCGTGTTAACGAATATTTGAGGAAAATGTTTTCAAAAGCGTTTGCGTCTTCATACTCAATGGAAGACTGCCTCGCACGTGACCTGCCGTTCAGGTCCATCTGGACTATTCTGTAGTTGACAAATTCACTAAAGAGCTTCTTTTTAGAGTGAAGAAGGAGAATCGAATCGAAGGAAAACAGGAAATCGTCAATTCTTTATGTAAAGTATTCGTGTTTTGGCTCAATGCTGTTCGCGAAATGTGATGGGAAAATTTGTTTCACCTCTTCCACCGCATCGCTGTATTTGGTTTTTGCAGTTCTCAGGTCTTTGGTCAACTCTTCATTAGCTTTCTCGCATTTCGTCACCTGTCATGTCATAAGGCATTGGTGTAAGTTCAAAAGGGCAACATACATTAAGAACGGGTATGGACAGTGGGGGATGGGGTGGCAGAAGTTGGCAGATCAACCACAGAAATGAAAACAAAAATAAAAGACAGACTGCCTTTATGTTCCTGTCTGACAAAAAATTATGCCCCTGTTTCTGCGAAGAAGTGCGAAGGTGAACATGTTGAGCTCAAATGGCTCAGTTGCAACAAGGTGATGACAAGAAGTGGGAATCCTATACAACTGATGAGTCAAGACACGTCAACTGAGGTAAGGCAACAAGATCAACTGTTTGCACAAATTCGCAAGTCCAATACAAGCCCAATACAAGTCCAATACAAGTCCAATACAAGCCCAATACAAGTCCAATACAAGCCCAATACAAGCCCAATACAAGTCCAATACAAGCCCAATACAAGCCCAATACAAGTCCAATACAAGTCCAATACAAGCCCGATACAAGTCCAATACAAGTCCAATACAAGTCCAATACAAGTCCAATAAAAGTCCAATACAAGTCCAATACAAGTCCAATACAAGCCCAATACAAGTCCAATACAAGTCCAATACAAGCCCAATAAAAGTCCAATACAAGCCCAATACAAGTCCAATAAAAGTCCAATACAAGCCCAATACAAGTCCAATACAAGTCCAATACAAGTCCAATACAAGTCCAATACAAGCCCAATACAAGTCCAATACAAGCCCAATACAAGCCCAATACAAGTCCAATACAAGCCCAATACAAGTCCAATACAAGCCCGATACAAGCCCAATACAAGTCCAATACAAGTCCAATACAAGCCCAATACAAGCCCAATACAAGTCCAATACAAGCCCAATACAAGTCCAATACAAGTCCAATACAAGCCCAATGCAAGTCCAATACAAGTCCAATACAAGTCCAATACAAGTCCAATACAAGCCCAATACAAGTCCAATACAAGCCCAATACAAGCCCAATACAAGTCCAATAAAAGTCCAATACAAGTCCAATACAAGTCCAATACAAGTCCAATACAAGCCCAATAAAAGTCCAATACAAGTCCAATACAAGTCCAATACAAGTCCAATACAAGCCCAATACAAGTCCAATACAAGTCCAATACAAGCCCAATAAAAGTCCAATACAAGCCCAATACAAGTCCAATAAAAGTCCAATACAAGCCCAATACAAGTCCAATACAAGTCCAATACAAGTCCAATACAAGTCCAATACAAGCCCAATACAAGTCCAATACAAGCCCAATACAAGCCCAATACAAGTCCAATACAAGCCCAATACAAGTCCAATACAAGCCCGATACAAGCCCAATACAAGTCCAATACAAGTCCAATACAAGCCCAATACAAGCCCAATACAAGTCCAATACAAGCCCAATACAAGTCCAATACAAGTCCAATACAAGCCCAATGCAAGTCCAATACAAGTCCAATACAAGTCCAATACAAGTCCAATACAAGCCCAATACAAGTCCAATACAAGCCCAATACAAGCCCAATACAAGTCCAATACAAGTCCAATACAAGCCCAATGCAAGTCCAATACAAGTCCAATACAAGCCCGATACAAGTCCAATACAAGCCCAATACAAGTCCAATACAAGCCCAATACAAGCCCAATACAAGTCCAATAAAAGTCCAATACAAGTCCAATACAAGTCCAATACAAGCCCAATACAAGTCCAATACAAGTCCAATACAAGTCCAATACAAGTCCAATACAAGTCCAATACAAGTCCAATACAAGTCCAATACAAGCCCAATACAAGTCCAATACAAGTCCAATACAAGCCCAATAAAAGTCCAATACAAGTCCAATACAAGCCCGATACAAGTCCAATACAAGCCCAATACAAGTCCAATACAAGCCCAATAAAAGTCCAATACAAGCCCAATACAAGTCCAATAAAAGTCCAATACAAGCCCAATACAAGTCCAATACAAGCCCAATACAAGTCCAATACAAGTCCAATACAAGCCCAATGCAAGTCCAATACAAGTCCAATACAAGTCCAATACAAGTCCAATACAAGCCCAATACAAGTCCAATACAAGCCCAATACAAGCCCAATACAAGCCCAATGCAAGTCCAATACAAGTCCAATACAAGCCCGATACAAGTCCAATACAAGCCCAATACAAGTCCAATACAAGCCCAATACAAGCCCAATACAAGTCCAATAAAAGTCCAATACAAGTCCAATACAAGTCCAATACAAGCCCAATACAAGTCCAATACAAGTCCAATACAAGTCCAATACAAGTCCAATACAAGTCCAATACAAGTCCAATACAAGTCCAATACAAGCCCAATACAAGTCCAATACAAGTCCAATACAAGCCCAATACAAGTCCAATACAAGTCCAATACAAGCCCGATACAAGTCCAATACAAGCCCAATACAAGTCCAATACAAGCCCAATAAAAGTCCAATACAAGCCCAATACAAGTCCAATAAAAGTCCAATACAAGCCCAATACAAGTCCAATACAAGTCCAATACAAGTCCAATACAAGTCCAATACAAGTCCAATACAAGTCCAATACAAGCCCAATACAAGTCCAATACAAGTCCAATACAAGCCCAATAAAAGTCCAATACAAGCCCAATACAAGTCCAATAAAAGTCCAATACAAGCCCAATACAAGTCCAATACAAGTCCAATACAAGTCCAATACAAGTCCAATACAAGCCCAATACAAGTCCAATACAAGCCCAATACAAGCCCAATACAAGTCCAATACAAGCCCAATACAAGTCCAATACAAGCCCGATACAAGCCCAATACAAGTCCAATACAAGTCCAATACAAGCCCAATACAAGCCCAATACAAGTCCAATACAAGCCCAATACAAGTCCAATACAAGTCCAATACAAGCCCAATGCAAGTCCAATACAAGTCCAATACAAGTCCAATACAAGTCCAATACAAGCCCAATACAAGTCCAATACAAGCCCAATACAAGCCCAATACAAGTCCAATACAAGTCCAATACAAGCCCAATGCAAGTCCAATACAAGTCCAATACAAGCCCGATACAAGTCCAATACAAGCCCAATACAAGTCCAATACAAGCCCAATACAAGTCCAATACAAGTCCAATAAAAGTCCAATACAAGTCCAATACAAGTCCAATACAAGCCCAATACAAGTCCAATACAAGTCCAATACAAGCCCAATAAAAGTCCAATACAAGCCCAATACAAGTCCAATAAAAGTCCAATACAAGCCCAATACAAGTCCAATACAAGTCCAATACAAGTCCAATACAAGTCCAATACAAGCCCAATACAAGTCCAATACAAGCCCAATACAAGCCCAATACAAGTCCAATACAAGCCCAATACAAGTCCAATACAAGCCCGATACAAGCCCAATACAAGTCCAATACAAGTCCAATACAAGCCCAATACAAGCCCAATACAAGTCCAATACAAGCCCAATACAAGTCCAATACAAGTCCAATACAAGCCCAATGCAAGTCCAATACAAGTCCAATACAAGTCCAATACAAGTCCAATACAAGTCCAATACAAGCCCAATACAAGCCCAATACAAGCCCAATACAAGCCCAATACAAGTCCAATACAAGCCCAATACAAGTCCAATACAAGCCCGATACAAGCCCAATACAAGTCCAATACAAGTCCAATACAAGCCCAATACAAGCCCAATACAAGTCCAATACAAGCCCAATACAAGTCCAATACAAGTCCAATACAAGCCCAATGCAAGTCCAATACAAGTCCAATACAAGTCCAATACAAGTCCAATACAAGCCCAATACAAGTCCAATACAAGCCCAATACAAGCCCAATACAAGTCCAATACAAGTCCAATACAAGTCCAATACAAGCCCGATACAAGTCCAATACAAGCCCAATACAAGCCTAATACGTCTTGTACTTTAGCCAGGACAGTAGGAACTTGATATGCTTACTTCTTCAGTCATTCTCCGATGTTCTTCTTGAGCTTTGAGCAGCTGTAGTTCTAAATCTTGAATTGACTTCTCCCGATTTGCGACCTTCGAGAGGATGATTTAAATGAGTTTTTATATTGCAATTGATTAGAACGAATTCATGTGCACCAATGAGCAGTTAACTGTTATCTGATGAAACAGAGAAAGACGAAAACTCTAAAAAGCTTCTTTCGCATGAAGTTTATGAAGCTTCAAACAAAAATAGTCAAAATACATAACTTGAAAAGTAATTCATCGGGAAAGTCAAAGTCGAAGTCAAAAAAGGTAAAACATTAATTTACTTAGACAAAACCAGAAAGTGAAATGTAACAAAGACCTGTGTATGCTCTCTTAATTTGAATAGCATGAGAGAAGCAAACTAAATAAACCTAATTTCACCATTGCATGTACCCAAGGGGCAGACAATCAGTGGAAAACAGAGTTACAAAATTCATTTTCCAAATTCAGTTTAATGCAGATGACTATTTAGTTGTAAGTGACCTCACCTGCTCGATATAATCCTTCTGTTGGGTTTGTAGCCTCTGCAAGGCATCGTTGCGATAGGAGACCTGGGCATGATTTAAAATTACAATAAATGACTCAGTCACCGTTACAAAATCCCCAAGCATGCTAACGTAAGAAACAAATAAATCAAGACAAGATGACAGTGTTTAAAGACAATTCCATGATGATAATTACCTTGCTCTCGGCTTGCTTCAAGTCGTCTTCAAGCCTTCGAATTTCAGTCCTTAGCTGTGAGATGCTTTCATCCCGCTTCGAGATCTGTCGTATTAAAATTCACTTTGCTTTAACACGTGCATCGATCATTTTACGGCATTTAGCATGCTGTCTCTATGTAAAGCTGGGCTTGAGCTTTCAATGCTTTGCTTTCAAAATAAAATTTTCAAACGGAAGAGACAAATAAGGCACTTGGCAAGTGAAAATGACAAACTTTATCATTGAGGACGGACATAGTATCCACAAATGCAGAAAAGCACAGCCACTACTCACTTCTTCTTCGCTCTTCCTTTGCGACTCTTCGAATTTTGTTGACTGACCTGCCAGTTGGGTCTGCGCATCTTTTAGCTGTTGAAATGAAATAAATCAATCTCAAATACTTTGAAAAAGTCCTATCATATTCTAGGATGTGTGGTAGGGTACATTTGGCAAATCAGGTTCATCCTTTCTATTTTGATCATTTCCGAAATTTGCATACTCTGATGAGTGTCGTGCAAAAAAGTACTTAAGTATGCGCAAACTGGTTCCACTATTTCTAGCTATTTCTGACTATGGTTTTCTGCATTGCAAGAAACGTGTTGAGAACAAGCGACGTTTGGAAAGATTAGAAGGATGAATGGCCAGTAGATTTACAACGTTCTAGGAGAGAAAATATGACTTTTCGTATAAAGACGGCGTTCCTCCACTGCCAGTTAGCAAATACAAATCGTCGATGTCATTACGCGATGACTTCAAAGACTCCTGGAGATCTCCTGGACTGTGCTTACCGCAATGTTGGCAGAGTTGATTTGATGCTCCAGGTCGGCAGTCAACAACCGGTAAGACGAGCCCTAAGAAAAGGAGGAACACTTCGTTAACATGACGGCATAGACACAAATCTATCAATGTTTTCCCAAAACTATCCAAACGAACAAATCAAATGAATCACAATTATTTGGTAATTATCGCCAACTTCAAAAAAAACCACAAATAAAGAAGAAACTAGAAAAAGCAAACTTCTACGTAATGCTGCAGCGAATAGGATTGCTTGCTAAACAGGCAGTTCTTAACAACTCAAATAACTCTTAAATAACATAAGTCTTAAGCAAGAAAATTGAAGAATGTAAAATCTTTCACAAGATTAAATAGTGTGAAAACCATGGGCATTTAGATTTTAATAAAATCTAACATTCTAACAAATATATCTTTAACGCTAGCAAAAGAGAAAATCCGAAAAATGCAGGAAATAATATAGTAACGCAAAGCAATTTGGCATAGTGTCAATTCAAGGCTTGCCAAAACCAAATAAAACACCTAAGCAGGTTTAGGCCACTGCTTTCAATATTCATATTCTCACCTATACAAATACCCGCATCGGCCTCCTAAAAACCTAATCTCAGCTCTTTGAGAAAAAGAATGACAAAATGTCCTTAATGATTTGGAGTGAATTACTATTACGTGCGTTTAAATGTGCGATAAGTGCGCTTCAATGTGCGATAAGTGTGTTCAAAACTCACCTCTTGTGATGCAGTTTTTGTATCTTCTCTCAGCTTCCTAATTAACTCCCCTTGGTAGGCAAGCTAAAAAGACCAACTCAATTAGCACATATTTACTCAAAATATAGGGTATTCAAAGAGTTTCTGAGTATACTGGGCAGTCTTTCAAGTTCAAACTGAATCAAAGGAATCTAAATACGACAGAAACACAAACAAGTCAGTCAAACATAGTCATAATATCAACAAAAGGAACCTGACCTTTAACAGCTTTTGAAAAGAGTAGTTTAAGGGGTTCATGAGCGATCAAAATCCGGATATACAAGTTCCAATTTACAAAAGAGAACATTTGATTCCTTTTCCGACCGACTTACTTTCGACATAGCGTCTTTTTCGCTTTCCCCTACAGAATGCAACTCGGACTTCAGTTTTCTGATTGTATCCTCCCTTTGCGCAACCTGTAAATCACACAAGTTACATTTTAAATCAACTAAAATTATTCCAAAAAGAGAGCAGAAAAGGGCAAAACTGTTAGGGAAAAAGGTGAAATAGATAAAAAGCTCAGAAATTCGTATAATGATCGCTTGTTCTCGTATAGTGAAATTCGTATAGTGAAATTTAAATCCAACAAATCTTAGATGGATAATTTTTTGATCAGATCTTTTCACAAAACTGGTAGCAGAAAATATAACAGTGTGCCTGCAAACAACGTCATGTCTAACCTGGCAAAAAAGATTCCACTTCACAAGGCACTTGGCGCAAATATTTTGGACGAGAACATAAAAGCACATAATGGTCTAGTTTTGGAAAGAATATATCTATACATAACTTAATGTGAAACTAGTATTAAGTAGAACAATTTTCCTATTCATTTTACGACGAAAATCGACACAAACTAAATTAACGTTGAACGTTATGTTCCCTCTGCTTCGGAGCCCTTTGGACATTTATAATGATAAAAATATGGAGCATAGAGTAACACAGAGTAAAGTACCTCGTGCGCAAGGGCCTTCCGTTCGTCATTAGAATTCGACTTCAACCGTTTCAACTCAAACTGCAATTTTGTTATCTAGAAAGAAAACAAATGACATCAGTTTGCAAGCAAAAGGATACCTCTGTGATTGACCCCCGTATTAGGGGGCGGGTAAGCCATGCCCCTTACTTATAGTGACAATACCGTCAGTGAACTTAGTGCTACTTATAGAATAAACATAATGTCATCCCATGTAAAAACAACCGCTGCTATTACAAGGGGGCTTCTAAAAAGAAACTCAAATGCTACCAGCACCCCTGCATTATTACTCTGGTACTCGGGAATTACGACTTGATGCTGAAACCCAAACGGCAAGTGACGATTCCCGTTTCCTTATTACTCCAAAGCGTGCACTTCATGCGACGGACGAAGGATAGCAAACACACATTTGTCGTCATACCTCTTCGTTAGAATCCATGAGTTGCTGCTCCCTCGCAGATGACTCGTTCTCCAATTCGACAATGCGCATTCGCCCCTTTTCAATCTACGAAGGACGTACGAGCCTTCAGAGCCTAAATACCTAATAAATACTACCACATAAAACACTATTAAGAATTTTGGCAACAGCAATAAATTATATTCCAATAATTACCTCGGAAGTGTGAACTTCGTTTTTCCTTCTACATAATCTAATTTCGTTCATGAGATCGCTAACTTCTCTCTCTTTTTCTTCAACCTGTAATGAGATAACCTTATTACGCGCACGGATGGATGCAGCAGTTAAACATGTCTTAAGAAACAGGACAAGGTGTCGACTGGCATGTTTCTCATACCAATGTGTGGAGATACTTGCACTTGGAATCTTTTTACTTGAAGAAAGAACAATTAGAAAATAGGTGTTACCAAAGCGGACTTACAAGGACATCAAGAATGATTTCAACTTTCGAAGCACAAAGGGGTTAACAAGGGCGCCAGCTACAGTTACGACGACGGATAATTCAGAATTCGAAACTGGCCTAACAAACAAGAATGTTCTTGCGGACTTTGATGTGTTTGTTGCAATGCCTTGCCAGTTTAAAATACCGACATAAATATACCTTTGAGCTCAAGAATGCCACGTGCTCCTTCGCAGCCACGCCAGAACTGCTCAAGGAGGCCTTCAAACTGTTGAATTCAGTAATGCTTTGCTGCCTTTGCTCCTCCGCAGCTACCAGCTCAGTCTCCAGCCGGCGTATCATATTCTCGTAGGCAGTGTCGTCTTGGGATTGTTTCGCGGCCTGTTGTACTTCCCGTTTCAGCTGTTCAATTATTCGATCGCTTTGGCTCAACTGAAACGATAAACTTTTCTTAGACTAAATTTGAATTACGATTAAGCCTTTAAGTCCAAGGCGAATCGATAGATGTAATCATTAGAGAAAGTTTTTTTGAAGCTAGGAAAGAAGCGACCTAAAGTAAAAATTTCATAACTAAAGAAGCACTTTACTTCAAATGCTCAAGGGATAGGGTAGGACATCCGGAAAAGATGTATTTTGAATAGCAAAGGCATTGGAAAGGAAGGAGAGGGAATGGAAGAGGTGAAATTGAGAAGAAAACGAGAAATCTTTGAAACAGAAAATGGCCGCACTGACAAACCTTCTCTTGGCTGGACTTGTAGAGTTGCTGCAGAATCTGTATGCTCTGTTCCTTGGTCTTCGTCTCTGCGACCCTCATCGACACGACCTCCTGGAAATCCGATATCTCCGCCTGCAGTTCCCCGATCGTGCCCTCGCAGTCCTGAAGCTGCTTCGCAACGTCCCTCTGGTGATCACGTGACATCTGGAGGTCGCTCTTGAGTTTCATGATGAGGACGTCCTTGTTAGTGATGGCAGATGTTGCCGACTTCTGTTGGCTTTCCATCGACTTGACATCACCTGAAACACCAGACGAAATGCTGAACAACAGCAGATCGAAACAAACTAAAAGCTTGCCGGACCAAACCACTCACAAGCCAGTAATGCTGACAAAACTGTCAGATGACAAGCACGAAATAAAAAGGCAGCATTGCCATTTCAAGATGCCATAAGACCTGAAGGACCAATTGCTGAAAAGGCTAGGGCTTACTAAAATTCTGTGAAAAACGTCACGTGTTTGATAGAAATTTTAGTTGT
Source organism: Nemopilema nomurai (assembly GCA_003864495.1). Taxonomy (NCBI): domain Eukaryota; kingdom Metazoa; phylum Cnidaria; class Scyphozoa; order Rhizostomeae; family Rhizostomatidae; genus Nemopilema; species Nemopilema nomurai. The sequence goes on from ML133454.1 coordinate 3,598,394, forward strand.
CTTGAAGTCCAGGAACTATAACATTTTGAAGTAATTAACTTCTTTGGGATGGCTGCACAAAATATCAGCATTCATCTCAACCACCCGTTGACTATATAAACACAGCAATAATTTAAATCGTAAACACACTAAATCAAATCTTCCCCTTTAACTTAACAATATTATGAAAAAGACACCAAACAGATACAAAACAACCTCCGCAAAATCTGGCCACCTTAACAAGTTCTTTAAAGAGACTATGACGAAGCAAAAGCATGAAAAAGGTTTCTGCCAAAAGGCATGCGATACAAATAGACTTTCCTTTGATAGAAAAAGCAGGTTGGAAATAAGCGAGAAAAACAGTGTACCTTCAACAGATTGATATGCCTGATCCTTAATTCCGAGTTTGTTTTGCACTTCATTGTAGAGCTCTTCCTTGGCCTTTAGGTCCCTTTCGAGGCGGAGAATGATCTCATCTCTTCCCTTGACCTGTCGGTTCAGCTCGGAGATGTGATCTTGAAGTCTTCGTTCGCTGCTTGCTCTGAAACAACGCATGTTTAGTCACGAAAAACTCACAGAAATGAGACACAAGTTTATAACGGACTTGTCTCTATCGGCATCCAAAGAATATCTTGAGCTTTTCGTTAAAAACCCCGAAATGGTAGAAAAATGCCTGGCATTTACAGCTGAATCTGCATACAACGCTTGACTCATGGCAAATGTGTGAAATTTAAAGACGCTTGTCGGCATGAAATAGAGTTTTTCTCGCAGCCCGCTGTTAAAAATATTACAGTGAGCGCTAGGAGTGCTTTATTAAATGGCCCGCATTTCGGAAATGTTTCATTATGTTTCCTTTCGTGGGTCTGGAGCAGGTGCATTTCAGTTGGCTGTTTACTTACATTTGCTGGGACTGGGAACCAGGACTGTGAATCGTGACCAGAGACTCATAAGGAATGGCGCGAAAATCAAGTTGCGTCAGCTAGAATGGAAAGTAAGGCCATCATAAAAATTGAAAGATTTGAAAGAAATTCTCCCATGGAAGATTACGTGGATATCAAAACAACGCGAAAAATTCATGGACTTGTACATTCTAGTGCAGCATTGTGCATATCAAAGTGGCCTAAAAATATTTTGATGAATGTGTTTCCCGCACCCCTACGAAGAAAAGGTGAAGATATAACGAAAAGTTGAGCGGGGACCTTTATCGGTGGGTCGAAAGTGATTGGGAAACAGTGCGATTTGCTTTTGTAACCACCCTATTTTAGCGCTAAAATGTGCACACAATAACACCGCAAAAAATATAACCCTATGCAATGCAACAACTGTCAATAAATGGCTCCATAGCAAAAAATAGTTTCCAAAGCCTTTGTTCATATTTTTCTTCAATTATTGATGAAAAATTTCCAATCCACGTTGTTTTAACAGTGAATATCCCAAGTAGCCTTCTACTTGCAAGTATGTATAATATTATTTTTGTCAAAGGATAAATGATGCTTTCTTGGTGATTTTAACGACCTAAATATTTAGAACCAAGCAACTGCAAAAAGCTAGGCCACCACTGATAATTATGCATTGACATAAAATATATTCTTCCACAGAAGAGACTGACATTGAAACTTTATTGCCACACTATGACTGTCCTAATTCTGACTCTGTTTCCACTTTTCTGTGGTAGGTTTTAATGTTTTCTGGAGGTATTGATGATCTTTGGGCAATGTTTTTGCGACAGTGATATTTGTGATGGATATAGGTCAGCATAATCTTTAAAAAACACTAGCAAAAAGAAACTAAGGTTACCAAGACCATTGGAAAACTGATACAATAAAAACCTCTGAACACATGAAAATGCCAAGGCTCCCTTTTAAGTGATGAAACATGTTATTTATTACAGGCACTGCTAATAAGGAGTTAAAATTCATTATACCTCCCATTTGCCAGTCGCCTTGGCCTTGCCTATTAGCTCAATTAGCAAGTCAGTGTCGTATTCTAAGTTACTGATATGATTCTGGAGTTGTGCATTTTCGTCAGATAATGATGAAGCTTCACCTTTGAAGTCCTATGATACAAAATTAATATCTAATCAGTCACAGATAATTACTAGCAGATAAATTTCACTACTGTAGAAGATTTCTTACACAAAGCACCAATGTTGAAATTATTTTAAAGCAAGATAAAATGGAAATAAGTGAGGCACAAACAACTAAGAAATCGAGAAAATTTTAGAATTGCCTGCTTTTAACAGAAAAGAGAATGAGAAATATGTTAGTGCTTAAAGCTCAACAGCTTTGCTTGAAAATTTTAAAGCACACAATTCCAATATCAAACATAATACACATATCATCTGCGGGTTATATATATAATGTAAACTTTTTAAAAATAACCAGAGAGAGATCATAAATATTTTGTGGAAAAATTCAGTGAAAGCAAATGATTTTAAATTCTGAAAATATATTTTATAACTATATTTTATTCTTGTTTCCTTTTGAATACTGAGGTGTTATATATTTTGCCCTAGTTTTCAAATCCAATTTCTTTTAAATCCAACTTCTTAAATAAGTTTTTGTTCATATATCTGAAAACCAGATGAATTATTAAGGGCTTTTCTAGATTTAAATAAAGAGATGTAAATATGCCATGTTCTGGGATGGTGCTACTGTACAGAAGACATCTTTTTTCTGATAAGGAGACCATTACAAAGTGCAATTGCTATTAATTTAAAGCAACAAAATACACCCACTTCTGTTGATTGCAGGGCAGCATCATATTCAGATTTCACTCTTACAAGCTCTTGTTCATATTCTCTACATCTTTTAGTTTGATCCTGCAGAATAAAAGTTGAAGACAATGCTGTAAAACATTAAGAACGTAAACATGGAGAATCAACATGATAAATAAATAGATGCCAACTTCATAATTTTTTATGTTATTAATCTTTGACAGAAAAGTTTTTGATAGGCTGAATCATTACTGACCAAAGCATAAAACAAGACTAATCTGATCATTTGGCAAAATTGCAAAAGGAATAATGATGTAAATCAGTACCAAATGTGATAAATGAGACAACTGTAGTAGAATTAACCTAATTTACTTGATGTTACCTACGGTCGCTTAAACTTGATGTTTTCAACTTTGGGTAGCCATCTGATTGGTTCGATTATACATTAAAATCATAGACAAATGACTGTGAATGGATGAATGAATGAGTGAATGGTGAGTAAAAGAATCAATTATTAAGAAATACGATTTGAAAGAATATTTTAGCCTTACCCTTAATGACGAGTTGTTTTTCTGCAGCCTTGATTCTAGCAAAGCCACTCTTTCATTGGCTTCTTTTTCAAGCTCTTCTACAGTCTGAACCAATATTTCATTTTGATCACTCAGCTCATTCACATAGTTTTGAAGAGACTGCAGTTGATGCTACAAAAATCATCAACATGTTCATCTGTAACAATTAGTCACATCTTATTTAGCAAGCTTTTGTGTGCACAGTTTCAGTGAATCTACTAAAATCTATTTAAAAAACAAATGGCATTTGACTGCAAATAATGAATATCAATAAGACTCAAATTCTAGAGATTCTGACTAGATTACTCAAAATGCCAAATATTTCAATTCTTGGGACCTAATTTCAATATTAATCATAATCCAAATCATCAAGTAAAGTATTTATATATATATATATTTATTTTTATTCCAAAAGCTTGGCTTCTGCCTTGAACACTTTCAAGAATATTATATTCTGAACACTATCAAAGAATGTATACACAAAGAAAAAGACTTTTTTAATGTTATGATTAAGGCTTTTTGGTAACCCCAGCCATTGAGTTAATCTAAGTTCAACCGCTTACATGCCATTGCAGACTTCAGAATTGGAGCTTATATTTTGAAATGATGGTAAACACCTTTTTAATTCCTAAGCACATTTTTGTTTTCTGTTGTAGCCCTCAATATTATCAAAAGACAAGAAAATAACCAAAATTCCCAAGTTGTCGATGTTAACAAATCGAATAACTTAGGCTATAGCCTACCAACATTAAATGATCATGAAAAGTGAACATATTTTCTGCTTAGATAGTGTTTACTCTTAGTTGAGCGAAGATATTGGATCATGAAAATGAAATCGCGCGTTGATAATAAACTATATAGATTTAAACCCTTGTCAAATTATGGCACTGTGTAGATCAGTCGACTACCCTCGTCCCCTCTTTATTTTGTTGAACTCTGTTCAAACAAACAGGTACGCTACGGCATAGCGACTTGTGAAAGAATCTCACCTCACAACAACTCGCATGAAAGAACTCTTCCATATCAGCCATTTAGCTTCAGTAATGAAATAAAACTGACACCAAAATGCTTAAGTTAATTATTCTTGCTTAATTCCGTGCAATTATACTTGAAAAATCCATGTTGAAGGCTCCATGAATCCAAGACATAAGTCAAAAACCCCTTAGTCAAAGACTGTTTAGGCCATCTGCTGGGAATCGAAACTAAAAACTGAGCATCAATGGAAACGAAAACGGGGTTGGCTTTCTTACTTTTCAAAGAGTTGAAACGCCGCTTTCTTTTTTAAGGCAACGTTCGATTTCCATTAAATCTTTTCATCTTTAGCAGTGCTTTAAATACTATTTATAACGCTTTTTTAATTGATTTAAAATTGAAATTTAAGGAAAATAATGTCTTTTAAAACTCTCGTGTTATTACAGGTCCCCCGTGTCAATAATGAATTCTAGATGGCGCGCTGAAATTCAAATTCTGAAACCTTTGTAATGTTAAAAATGGCAGCCGGGTCCCAAATAAAGCGGCAACGAAACTCAAATAACTTCACTCACATTGTAACGAGATTCCTCGGTCGGATTACCTCTGTTTTCCATTTGAAGATATTCTAATAATATGGCATTGAATTCGGGACCGATCTCCCGTCGTTTTCTTGTGCGTCCTTAAGTGCTGTCCCTAGAGACCGTCTTGCTTGAATAGTTCCGTGTATGCCCCTTCAATGCCGAGGCAAGTGGAGTTTTCCTTTGCAGAGATTTCTCGCGATCATTCCAGATTCATGCTGAAAATATCGATTGCCCTTGCAGTGATTTATCAAATAAGTTGGTATCAGCCAACGGCAAACATTTGGTTCAAAGATTTGCTCTGCAAACGACGCCGAAAAGGACAATCTCATTGGCTGAAAATGACAAAAGAGACAATGGAGCTGACACCAGGAAAGGCTCATGTCATTCTTTGTCATGAAATACCGATCCAGCAATCATGAGCTATAATCTTGGTAAAGATGACTAACAAAGTTCATATAAAATTATCTGTTTGTTACAGAAAACATGGATCGCGTAATGGCAACAGCGCACATTAACCGTATGCACGGTTCAGAGGAAAGTCATTCAATACGAAAGTGGCACAAGTTTTTAACTTATAACCTTAGCCCCAGACTCCAAATAGTACTGTTTGTTTTTGGTCTGGAACTCAAGCTAGTAGCCTACAAAGTCAAAATTGTCTATTTCTTTGATGAAATTCTGAGACAGTTTTCTTTATGTCTCTTTCTGCTTCCAAACAGAACACTTTTCCCCCCGTGTGCATCTAGAATTTTTTCCTCCACTTATTAAACAGCATATAATCGATAAAGAAAGAAGGAGTCCATACAAGATCATACCAAATACAGATTACATGTGATTAGATATGATGCTAAGAATAACCAGGGGCTTGGGGAATGGTGGTGCATCCTATACTGACAAGATAATATTGATAAAACAGTTAAAATTCATAATATATAACCAAAAAATGAGTTATACATTGATTAGCAAAAGTTGAATTTTGGCTACACCTCCTACACCCCCTACTGTAAATCGCCAAAGTACGCCCCTGAGAATAACAAATAATGGAAGTATATCTGTCTTTGAGTAAAAAGAGGACTGATGGCTGTTACCTTGGCAACGACTATTCTAGATGCTTTGATACTTTCTAAACGCTGCTCCATCTTTTTGAGACTCGAGGTTTCTAATGAGGCAAAAGAATCTTGCATACAATAATATCCCAAACCATGGCATCTTTACAGTCCAGTCTGTTTTTGGTTGTGTCAAAGTTAGAAATTTGATCAAATATTCACCAGATGAAATAGGCTTTGTAGCAATATCTTGTAAGCCTTGACTGTACTGAAGCCCAAGGGGGCACTAAGCAAATAAACATACGTGAGAGGTAAGTCTAAAGAATTTACAGGTCCCCCTCTCTGACTGACTTGTTACTTGCACCGCTTCATTCTTTGGCAAGTAGATTGATTGAGTTCCTTCTGTTTCGTTGCTTAAAAATTGAAAAAATTATTTTCAAAGTCCAAACATTGCTTTCACTGAGATGGTCTGGTCCTTAATTGCAAAACTATTTTTTTAGATTTCTAATTATCCAAATTGGATGCTAATTAATGCCCAATTAAGATATAAATTAGCAAAATAGGAAAATTTACATACTTGTTAATTTCGATCATAGATCGTCTTGTTCATTTTAAGCATCTGATTTAGCTGAATTATTAGCTAAGTAGGTAAAAATTCTGTCAATAACGAAAAAGATGAATGGCAAGCTTTCAGCTGCTCCGTGGCTGATAGCAAAGAAATTCCGCTGGTAATCATTCCCCGATTGAAGAGCAGCATTAACATAAGAGGCATTCTAAAAGAGAGTCGTTGTAATGACCGTAAGAGAGTTAGATGGACATATAAATTTACAGAAGTAGATGCATTGGAGGTTTTTGTACCGTTTAGATCCGGCAGCCATTAATGGGGAAAAGATGTCATGTACATAAAATATGGAAATATGCTTTTTGATGAAAAGGGTCCAGAAGCATTCTACTGCTTTCATAGATGAAAGGGTTGTTTGGTTCCTTTGACGGGAACTTCCTTCTGATACCTTAAAGAGGATGCGCAACTCTGCGTAGTGTCGACATGGTATCTATGCCTGACGCGCATGGCAACCATCCAATCAATAATACGTCACAATCAGACAATTCTGTATAAAAGTAAGTTCGATCTCAAAGCTCTAACAGTTGCATAAGAGTTCGGTACGAGTTGGAAGGGCGGAGCCGATGGAGGCATGTTTAACGAGGTAAGACATTTGCAAAGACCTTCTAACCACTTGAAATAAATGCTACATACAATTTCTGATTAGAAAAGTCATAGTAAACGATAATGAATGAATGTGAATGGTAATATAAAAACCCAGTGCTGTTTGGACAATCCATGAAAAGCAAAGTCACGATTGAAGTGTACCTCGTCATTTATGAAGCAAGAATTGGCATTAAAGAAAAGGGAATAGAAATGTACAATAGCGCAAATAAAAAAAAAACGAAATCAGTACCAAAGCAAACACATGCACAAATTGTGTCTTCATTCTACTTGAGGCAACAACAGGTGTTAACAATGAAAAACACTAATGAAAGTCAAGAAAAGAAAAAATTTAATATGAAGAGAAGTCATGCTAAACTGGATCGGCAATCATTCTTGGACGAGAAACTGCATAACAACAAAAGGGAAGAAGAAATATCAAACTTGAGATGAAATAATTAATGAAGGGAAAAGAAAAATCATCCTGAAAGTGAAGAAATAACAAAAATGAACAGCAAAAATGGAAAAGACATGGTAACAGTACAATTTCACGAAAAATGGTCTGGCACTCTTCTTGGGGCAACAGTCGGTTTTGAAGATGAAAGGATGGAGAAATATCAAGATTGATATGCAGAAGTGGAAAATTCATGATGATGGTAAAATTTAACAAAAAGTGGTCTTGCACTCTTCTTGGGGCAACAGTCGGTTTTGAAAATGAAAGGATGGAGAAATATCAAGATTGATATGCAGAAGTGGAAAATACATGATGATGGTAAAGTTTCACAATCAGTGGTCTGGCACTCTTGTTGGGGTAATAATCGGTTATGAAAATGAAAGGATGGATAAATATCAAGATTGATATGCAGAAGTGAAAAATACATGATGATGGTAAAATTTCACAAAAAGTGGTCTGGCACTCTTCTTGGGGCAAGAGTCGGTTTTGAAGATTAAGTGATGGAGAAATATGAAGATTGATAAGCAGAAGTGAAAAATACATGATAACAGTAAAATTTCACAATCAGTGGTCTGGCACTCTTGTTGGGGTAATAATCGGTTATGAAAATGAAAGGATGGATAAATATCAAGATTGACATGCAGAAATGGAAAAGACATGATAACAGTAAAATTTCACGAAAAGTGGTCTGGCACTCTTCTTGGGGTAAGAGTCGATTATGAAGATGAAAGGATGGATAAATATCAAGATTGACATGCAGAAATGGAAAAGACATGATGATGGTAAAATTTCACGAAAAGTGGTCTGGCACTCTTCTTGGGGCAACATTCGCTTTTGAAGATGAAAGGATGGAGAAATATCAAGATTGACATGCAGAAATGGAAAAGACATGATGTTGGTAAAACTTCACGAAAAGTGGTCTGGCACTCTTGTTGGGGTAAGAGTCGGTTATGAAGATGAAAGGATGGAGAAATGTCATGATGGACATCAATAAATGAAGAATTCCGATGGAAAGGCGAAGACTTACTTAATGTCGCTGTTCACTCTCGCTTTCAAAAAGGAAAGAGTAAAATGCACTAGATGCGGTTGTATGATAATGGGTGTCGAGAAAATGAGAATGTCAATGCAAAAGAAAGTTCGTGCTCAAAATGGATGTATGTCCTTCCTTGTGCTCAGTGAGCAAAAAAGGTTTCAAGGTTCAAAAGATGTAAATATATGGTAATCCCTTTCTAGATGTATAGAAATATGGATGTAACGAAATCTTGCTGGAGGAATTTGTAATCCTTTGAAGATTTAAAAAGGGATGTCCTGAAATGAACAAGATCATTACAAAGTTAAATCATTTGTTTTCGGTGGCTATAACATTCTCGAAGCGAAAAGCGCTATTCATTTCATGATGATGCACATACAGATAATACAGATGATAGTGAAAATGGAAAAGAGTTGGAGAGGTAATGTGATTTAGAACAGTATCCAAGGTAGCGAGTTCACATCCCTTCGTGGTACCGACCGTTTAGGCGTGCCTGGTTAAATAGTAGCACTAACGGAAGTGGCATTCTAAAGGGAGGGTCATTCTAATGACCATCAAAGAGTTTAGGTGGACATATAAATTTACAGAAGTAGATGCATTGGAGGTTTGTGTACCGTTTAGATCCGGCAGCCATTAATGGGGAAAAGATGTCATGTACATAAAAATATGGGAATAGGCTTTATGATGAAAAGGGTCCAGAAGCATTCTACTGCTTTTATAGATGGAAGGGTTGTTTGGTTCCTTTGACGGGAACTTCCTTTTGATACCTTGAAGAGGATGCGCAACTCTGCGTAAAGTCGACATGGTATCTATGCCTGACGCGCATGGCAACCATCCAATCAATAATACGTCACAATCAGACAAGTCTGTATAAAAGAAAGTTCGCTCTCAAAGCTCTAACAGTTGCAAAAGAGTCCGGTACAAGTTGGTAGGGCGGAGCCGATGGAGGCATGTTTAACGAGGTAAGGACATTTGCAAAGACCTTCTAACCACTTGAAATAAATGCTACATACAATTTCTGATTAGAAAAGTCATAGTAAACGATAATGAATGAATGTGAATGGTAATATAAAAACCAGTGCTGTTTGGACAATCCATGAAAAGCAAAGTAACGATTGAGTGTACCTCCTCATTTATGAAGCAAGAATTGGCATTAAAGAAAAGGGAATAGAAATGTACAATAGCGCAAATTAAAAAACAAACGAAATTAGTACCAAAGCAAACTCGTGCACAAATTGTGTCTTCATTCTACTTGAGGCAAGAACAATGAAAAACCCTAATGAAAGTCAAGATAAGAAACAATTCAATAATAAGAGAAGTCATGCTAAACTGGATCGGCAATCATTCTTGAACGAGAAACTGCACAACAACAAAAGGGAAGAAGAAATATCAAACTTGAGATGAAATAATTAATGAAGGGAAAAGAAAAATCATCCTGAAAGTGAAAAATAACAAAAATGAACAGCAAAAATGGAAAAGACATGGTGACAGTACAATTTCACGAAAAATGGTCTGGCACTCTTCTTGGGGCAACAGTCGGTTTTGAAGATGAAAGGATGGAGAAATATCAAGATTGATATGCAGAAGTGGAAAATACATGATGATGGTAAAATTTCAAAAAGTGGTCTGGCACTCTTCTTGGGGCAACAGTCGGTTTGAAAATGAAAGGATGGAGAAATATCAAGATTGATATGCAGAAGTGGAAAATACATGATGATGGTAAATTTCACAAAGTGGTCTGGCACTCTTGTTGGGGTAATCGGTTATGAAAATGAAAGGATGGATAAATATCAAGATTGATATGCAGAAGTGGAAAATACATGATGATGGTAAAATTTCACAAAAAGTGGTCTGGCACTCTTCTTGGGGCAAGAGTCGGTTTGAAGTAAGTGATGGAGAAATATCAAGATTATAATGCAGAATGGAAAATACATGATAACAGTAAAATTTCACAAAGTGGTCTGGCACTCTTGTTGGGGTAAAATCGGTTATGAAATGAAAGGATGGATAAATATCAAGATTGACATGCAGAAATGGAAAAGACATGATGATGGTAAAATTTCACGAAAAGTGGTCTGGCACTCTTCTTGGGGCAACATTCGCTTTTGAAGATGGAGGGTGGAGAAATATCAAGATTGACATGCAGAAATGGAAAAGACATGATAACAGTAAAATTTCACGAAAAGTGGTCTGGCACTCTTGTTGGAGTAAGAGTCGGTTATGAAGATGGAATGATGGAGAAATATCAAGATTGACATGCAGAAATGGAAAAGACATGATGATGGTAAAATTTCACGAAAAGTGGTCTGGCACTCTTCTTGGGGCAAGAGTCGTTTTGAAGATGAAATGATGGAGAAATATCAAGATTGACATGCAGAAATGGAAAAGACATGATGAGTAAAATTTCACGAAAAGTGGTCTGGCACTTCTTGGGGCAAGAGTCGGTTTGAAGATGGAATGATGGAGAAATATCAAGATTGACATGCAGAAATGGAAAAGACATGATGATGGTAAAATTTCACGAAAAGTGGTCTGGCACTCTTCTTGGGTCAAGAGTCGGTTTATGAAGATGGAATGATGGAGAAATATCAAGATTGACATGCAGAAATGGAAAAGACATGATAACAGTAAAATTTCACGAAAAGTGGTCTGGCACTCTTGTTGGGTAAGAGTCGTTATGAAGATGAAAGGATGGAAATATCAAGATTGACATGCAGAAATGGAAAAGACATGATGATGGTAAAATTTCACGAAAAGTGGTCTGGCACTCTTCTTGGGGCAACATTCGCTTTTGAAGATGAAGGGTGGAGAAATATCAAGATTGACATGCAGAAATGGAAAAGACATGATAACAGTAAAATTTCACGAAAAGTGGTCTGGCACTTTGTTGGGTAAGAGTCGTTATGAAGATGAAAGGATGGAGAAATATCAAGATTGACATGCAGAAATGGAAAAGACATGATGATGGTAAAATTTCACGAAAAGTGGTCTGGCACTCTTCTTGGGGCAACATTCGCTTTTGAAGATGAAAGGATGGAGAAATATCAAGATTGACATGCAGAAATGGAAAAGACATGATAACAGTAAAATTTCACGAAAAGTGGTCTGGCACTCTTGTTGGGGTAAGAGTCGATTATGAAGATGAAAGGATGGAAATATCAAGATTGACATGCAGAAATGGAAAAGACATGATGATGGTAAAATTTCACGAAAAGTGGTTTGGCACTCTTGTTGGGGTAAGAGTCGTTATGAAGATGAAAGGATGGAGAAATATCAAGATTGACATGCAGAAATGGAAAAGACATGATAACAGTAAAATTTCACGAAAAGTGGTCTGGCACTCTTGTTGGGGTAAGAGTCGGTTATGAAGATGAAAGGATGGATAAATATCAAGATTGACATGCAGAAATGGAAAAGACATGATGATGGTAAAATTTCACGAAAAGTGGTCTGGCACTCTTCTTGGGGCAACATTCGCTTTTGAAGATGAAGGGTGGAGAAATATCAAGATTGACATGCAGAAATGGAAAAGACATGATAACAGTAAAATTTCACGAAAAGTGGTCTGGCACTCTTGTTGGAGTAAGAGTCGATTATGAAGATGAAAGGATGGATAAATATCAAGATTGACATGCAGAAATGGAAAAGACATGATGATGGTAAAATTTCACGAAAAGTGGTCTGGCACTCTTCTTGGGGCAACATTCGCTTTTGAAGATGAAAGGATGGAGAAATATCAAGATTGACATGCAGAAATGGAAAAGACATGATAACAGTAAAATTTCACGAAAAGTGGTCTGGCACTCTTGTTGGGGTAAGAGTCGTTATGAAGATGAAAGGATGGATAAATATCAAGATTGACATGCAGAAATGGAAAAGACATGATGATGGTAAAATTTCACGAAAAGTGGTTTGGCACTCTTGTTGGGGTAAGAGTCGGTTATGAAGATGAAAGGATGGAGAAATATCAAGATTGACATGCAGAAATGGAAAAGACATGATAACAGTAAAATTTCACGAAAAGTGGTCTGGCACTCTTGTTGGGGTAAGAGTCGGTTATGAAGATGAAAGGATGGATAAATATCAAGATTGAAATGCAGAAATGGAAAATACATGAAGATAGTAAAATTTCACGAAAAGTGGTCTGGCACTCTTCTTGGGGCAACATTCGCTTTTGAAGATGGAGGGTGGAGAAATATCAAGATTGACATGCAGAAATGGAAAAGACATGATAACAGTAAAATTTCACGAAAAGTGGTCTGGCACTCTTCTTGGGGCAAGAGTCGGTTTATGAAGATGGAATGATGGAGAAATATCAAGATTGACATGCAGAAATGGAAAAGACATGATGATGGTAAAATTTCACGAAAAGTGGTCTGGCACTCTCTTGGGGCAACATTCGCTTTTGAAGATGAAAGGATGGAGAAATATCAAGATTGACATGCAGAAATGGAAAAGACATGATGATGGTAAAATTTCACGAAAAGTGGTCTGGCACTTTTCTTGGGGCAACATTCGCTTTTGAAGATGAAAGGATGGAGAAATATCAAGATTGACATGCAGAAATGGAAAAGACATGATGATGGTAAAATTTCACGAAAAGTGGTCTGGCACTCTTCTTGGGGCAACATTCGCTTTTGAAGATGAAAGGATGGAGAAATATCAAGATTGACATGCAGAAATGGAAAAGACATGATAACAGTAAAATTTCACGAAAAGTGGTCTGGCACTCTTGTTGGCAACATTCGCTTTTGAAGATGAAAGGATGGAGAAATATCAAGATTGACATGCAGAAATGGAAAAGACATGATAACAGTAAAATTTCACGAAAAGTGGTCTGGCACTCTTGGGGTAAGAGTCGGTTATGAAGATGAAAGGATGGAGAAATATCAAGATTGACATGCAGAAATGGAAAAGACATGATAACAGTAAAATTTCACGAAAAGTGGTCTGGCACTTTGTTGGGGTAAGAGTCGGTTATGAAGATGAAAGGATGGAGAAATATCAAGATTGACATGCAGAAATGGAAAATACATGAGATGGTAAAATTTCACGAAAAGTGGTCTGGCACTCTTGTTGGAGTAAGAGTCGGTTATGAAGATGGAATGATGGAGAAATATCAAGATTGACATGCAGAAATGGAAAAGACATGATGATGGTAAAATTTCACGAAAAGTGGTCTGGCACTCTCTTGGGGCAAGATTCGTTTTGAAGATGAAAGGATGGAGAAATATCAAGATTGACATGCAGAAATGGAAAAGACATGATGATGGTAAAATTTCACGAAAAGTGGTCTGGCCTCTTCTTGGGGCAACATTCGCTTTTGAAGATGAAAGGATGGAGAAATATCAAGATTGACATGCAGAAATGGAAAAGACATGATAACAGTAAAATTTCACGAAAAGTGGTCTGGCACTCTTGTTGGGGCAAGAGTCGGTTTTGAAGATGAAATGATGGAGAAATATCAAGATTGACATGCAGAAATGGAAAAGACATGATGATGGTAAAATTTCACGAAAAGTGGTCTGGCTCTTCTTGGGGCAAGAGTCGGTTTTGAAGATGGAATGATGGAGAAATATCAAGATTGATATGCAGAAGTGGAAAATACATGATGATGGTAAAATTTCACGAAAAGTGGTCTGGATCTTCTTGGGGCAAGAGTCGGTTTTGAAGATGAATGATGGAGAAATATCAAGATTGACATGCAGAAATGGAAAAGACATGATAACAGTAAAATTTCACGAAAAGTGGTCTGGCACTCTTGTTCAGGCAACATTCGCTTTTGAAGATGAAAGGATGGAGAAATATCAAGATTGACATGCAGAAATGGAAAAGACATGATAACAGTAAAATTTCACGAAAAGTGGTTTGGCACTCTTGTTGGGGTAAGAGTCGGTTATGAAGATGAAAGGATGGATAAATATCAAGATTGACATGCAGAAATGGAAAAGACATGATAACAGTAAAATTTCACGAAAAGTGGTCTGGCACTCTTGTTGGGCAAGAGTCGGTTATGAAGATGAAGGATGGAGAAATATCAAGATTGACATGCAGAAATGGAAATACATGAAGATGGTAAAATTTCACGAAAAGTGGTCTGGCACTCTTCTTGGGGCAAGAGTCGGTTTATGAAGATGGAATGATGGAGAAATATCAAGATTGACATGCAGAAATGGAAAAGACATGATGATGGTAAAATTTCACGAAAAGTGGTCTGGCACTCTCTTGGGGCAACATTCGCTTTTGAAGATGAAAGGATGGAGAAATATCAAGATTGACATGCAGAAATGGAAAAGACATGATGATGGTAAAATTTCACGAAAAGTGGTCTGGCACTTCTTGGGGCAACATTCGCTTTTGAAGATGAAAGGATGGAGAAATATCAAGATTGACATGCAGAAATGGAAAAGACATGATGATGGTAAAATTTCACTAAAAGTGGTCTGGCACTCTTCTTGGGGCAACATTCGCTTTTGAAGATGAAAGGATGGAGAAATATCAAGATTGACATGCAGAAATGGAAAAGACATGATAACAGTAAAATTTCACGAAAAGTGGTCTGGCACTCTTGTTCAGGCAACATTCGCTTTTGAAGATGAAAGGATGGAGAAATATCAAGATTGACATGCAGAAATGGAAAAGACATGATAACAGTAAAATTTCACGAAAAGTGGTTTGGCACTCTTGTTGGGGTAAGAGTCGGTTATGAAGATGAAAGGATGGATAAATATCAAGATTGACATGCAGAAATGGAAAAGACATGATAACAGTAAAATTTCACGAAAAGTGGTCTGGCACTGTTGTTGGGGTAAGAGTCGGTTATGAAGATGAAAGGATGGATAAATATCAAGATTGACATGCAGAAATGGAAAATACATGAAGATGGTAAAATTTCACGAAAAGTGGTCTGGCACTCTTCTTGGGGCAAGAGTCGGTTTATGAAGATGGAATGATGGAGAAATATCAAGATTGACATGCAGAAAAGGAAAAGACATGATGATGGTAAAATTTCACGAAAAGTGGTCTGGCACTCTCTTGGGGCAACATTCGCTTTTGAAGATGAAAGGATGGAGAAATATCAAGATTGACATGCAGAAATGGAAAAGACATGATGATGGTAAAATTTCACGAAAAGTGGTCTGGCACTTTTCTTGGGGCAACATTCGCTTTTGAAGATGAAAGGATGGAGAAATATCAAGATTGACATGCAGAAATGGAAAAGACATGATAACAGTAAAATTTCACGAAAAGTGGTCTGGCACTCTTGTTGGGGCAAGAGTCGGTTTTGAAGATGAAATGATGGAGAAATATCAAGATTGATATGCAGAAGTGGAAAATACATGATGATGGTAAAATTTCACGAAAAGTGGTCTGGGGTTCTTCTTGGGGCAAGAGTCGGTTTTGAAGATGGAATGATGGAGAAACATCAAGATTGATATGCAGAAGTGGAAAATACATGATGATGGTAAAATTTCACGAAAAGTGGTCTGGGGATCTTCTTGGGGCAAGAGTCGGTTTTGAAGATGGAATGATGGAGAAATATCAAGATTGACATGCAGAAATGGAAAAGACATGATAACAGTAAAATTTCACGAAAAGTGGTCTGGCACTCTTGTTCAGGCAACATTCGCTTTTGAAGATGAAAGGATGGAGAAATATCAAGATTGACATGCAGAAATGGAAAAGACATGATAACAGTAAAATTTCACGAAAAGTGGTTTGGCACTCTTGTTGGGGTAAGAGTCGGTTATGAAGATGAAAGGATGGATAAATATCAAGATTGACATGCAGAAATGGAAAAGACATGATAACAGTAAAATTTCACGAAAAGTGGTCTGGCACTGTTGTTGGGGTAAGAGTCGGTTATGAAGATGAAAGGATGGATAAATATCAAGATTGACATGCAGAAATGGAAAATACATGAAGATGGTAAAATTTCACGAAAAGTGGTCTGGCACTCTTCTTGGGGCAAGAGTCGGTTTATGAAGATGGAATGATGGAGAAATATCAAGATTGACATGCAGAAATGGAAAAGACATGATGATGGTAAAATTTCACGAAAAGTGGTCTGGCACTCTCTTTGGGGCAACATTCGCTTTTGAAGATGAAAGGATGGAGAAATATCAAGATTGACATGCAGAAATGGAAAAGACATGATGATGGTAAAATTTCACGAAAAGTGGTCTGGCACTCTTCTTGGGGCAACATTCGCTTTTGAAGATGAAAGGATGGAGAAATATCAAGATTGACATGCAGAAATGGAAAAGACATGATAACAGTAAAATTTCACGAAAAGTTGTCTGGCACTCTTGTTGGGGCAAGAGTCGGTTTTGAAGATGAAATGATGGAGAAGCATCAAGATTGATATGCAGAAATGGAAAAGACATGATGATGGTAAAATTTCACGAAAAGTGGTCTGGCACTCTTCTTGGGGCAAGAGTCGGTTTATGAAGATGGAATGATGGAGAAATATCAAGATTGACATGCAGAAATGGAAAAGACATGATGATGGTAAAATTTCACGAAAAGTGGTCTGGCACTCTTCTTGGGGCAACATTTGCTTTTGAAGATGAAATGATGGAGAAATATCAAGATTGATATGCATAAGTAACAAAATTAAAAAGCAAGAAATGGAAAAGACATGATGACAGTAAAATTTCAGGAAAAATGGTCTGGCAATCTTCTTGGGGCAAGAGTCGGTTTTGAAGATGAAATGAAGGAGAAATATCAAGATTGATATGCATAAGTAACAAAATTAAAAAGCAAGAAATGGAAAAGACATGATGACAGTAAAATTTCACGAAAAGTGGTCTGGGGTTCTTCTTGGGGCAAGAGTCGGTTTTGAAGATGAAATGATGGAGAAATATCAAGATTGATATGCAGAAATGGAAAAATGAATGATGATGGTAAAATTTCACGAAAAGTGGTCTGGGGTTCTTCTTGGGGCAAGAGTCGGTTTTGAAGATGGAATGATGGAGAAACATCAAGATTGATATGCAGAAGTGGAAAATACATGATGATGGTAAAATTTCACGAAAAGTGGTCTGGGGATCTTCTTGGGGCAAGAGTCGGTTTTGAAGATGAAATGATGGAGAAATATCAAGATTGATATGCAGAAGTGGAAAATACATGATGATGGTAAAATTTCACGAAAAGTGGTCTGGCATCTCTTGGGGCAATAGTTGTTTTGAAGATGAAATGATGGAGAAACATCAAGATTGATATGCAGAAATGGAAAAGACATGATGATGGTAAAATTTCACGAAAAGTGGTCTGGGGTTCTTCTTGGGGCAAGAGTCGGTTTTGAAGATGGAATGATGGAGAAGCATCAAGATTGATATGCAGAAATGGAAAATACATGATGACAGTAAAATTTCAGGAAAAATGGTCTGGGGTTCTTCTTGGGGCAAGAGTCGGTTTTGAAGATGGAATGATGGAGAAATATCAAGATTGATATGCAGAAGTGGAAAATACATGATGATGGTAAAATTTCACGAAAAGTGGTCTGGCACTCTACTTGGGGCAAGAGTTGATTTTGAAGATGAAATGATGGAGAAGCATCAAGATTGATATGCAGAAATGGAAAATACATGATGATGGTAAAATTTCACGAAAAGTGGTCTGGGGTTCTTCTTGGGGCAAGAGTCGGTTTTGAAGATGGAATGATGGAGAAACATCAAGATTGATATGCAGAAGTGGAAAATACATGATGATGGTAAAATTTCACGAAAAGTGGTCTGGGATCTTCTTGGGGCAAGAGTCGGTTTTGAAGATGGAATGATGGAGAAATATCAAGATTGACATGCAGAAATGGAAAAGACATGATAACAGTAAAATTTCACAAAAAGTGGTCTGGCACTCTTGTTGGGGTAAGAGTCGGTTATGAAGATGAAAGGATGGATAAATATCAAGATTGACATGCAGAAATGGAAAATACATGAAGATGGTAAAATTTCACGAAAAGTGGTCTGGCACTCTTCTTGGGGCAAGAGTCGGTTTATGAAGATGGAATGATGGAGAAATATCAAGATTGACATGCAGAAATGGAAAAGACATGATGATGGTAAAATTTCACGAAAAGTGGTCTGGCACTCTTCTTGGGGCAACATTCGCTTTTGAAGATGAAATGATGGAGAAATATCAAGATTGATATGCATAAGTAACAAAATTAAAAAGCAAGAAATGGAAAAGACATGATGACAGTAAAATTTCAGGAAAAACGGTCTGACAATCTTCTTGGGGCAAGAGTCGGTTTTGAAGATGAAATGAAGGAGAAATATCAAGATTGATATGCATAAGTAACAAAATTAAAAAGCAAGAAATGGAAAAGACATGATGACAGTAAAATTTCACGAAAAATGGTCTGGCACTGTTCTTGGGGCAAAAGTCGGTTTTGAAGATGAAATGATTGAGAAATATCAAGATTGATATGCAGAAATGGAAAATACATGATGATGGTAAAATTTCACGAAAAGTGGTCTGGCACTCTTGTTGGGGTAAGAGTCGGTTATGAAGATGAAAGGATGGATAAATGTCATGATGGACATCAATAAATGAAGAATTCTGATGGAAAGGCGAATACTTACTTAATGTCGCTGTTCACTTTCGCTTTCAAAAAGGAAAGAGTAAAGTGCACTAGATGCGGTTGTATGATGATGGACGTCGAGAAAATGAGAATGTCAATGGAAAAGAAGGTTCCTGCTCAAAATAGATGTATGTCCTTCCTTGTGCTCAGTGAGCAAAAAAGGTTTCAAGGTTCAAAAGATGTAAATACATGGTAATGCCTTTCTAGATGTTTAGAAATATGGATGTAACGAAATCTTGCTGGAGGAATTTTTAATCCTTTGAAGATTTAAAAAGGGATGTCCTGAAATGAACAAGATCATTACAAAGTTAAATCATTTGTTTTCGGTGGCTATAACCTTCTCGAAGCGAAAAGCGCTATTCATTTCATGATGATGCACATACAGATAATACAGATGATAGTGAAAATGGAAAAGAGTTGGAGAGGTAATGTGATTTAGAACAGTATCCAAGGTAGCGAGTTCACATCCCTTCGTGGTACCGACCGTTTAGGCGTGCCTGGTTAAATAGTAGCACTAACGGAAGTGGCATTCTAAAGGGAGGGTCATTCTAATGACCATCAAAGAGTTTAGGTGGACATATAAATTTACAGAAGTAGATGCATTGGAGGTTTGTATACCGTTTAGGTCCGGCAGCCAATGGGTAAATGATGTCGTGTACATAAAAATATGGGAATAGGCTTTTTGATGAAAAGGGTCCAGAAGCATTCTACTGCTTTCATAGATAGAAGGGTTTTATGGTTCTTTTGACTGGAACTTCCTTTTGATACCTTAAAGAGGATGCGCAACTCTGCGTAAAGTCGACATGGTATCTATGCCTGACGCGCATGGCAACCATCCAATCAATAATACGTCACAATCAGACAAGTCTGTATAAAAGTAAGTTCGATCTCAAAGCTCCAACAGTTGCAAAAGAGCCCGGTACGAGTTGGAAGGACGGAGCCAATTGAGGCATGTTTAACGAGGTAAGACATTTGCAAAGATCTTCTAGGAAAATCGAAAAACATTATTACCTTTAAAAAAAATTTCCTTGAATACAAAAGGACGTAGATAATTGATTCGATGGTCCTGCCAATGAGAGATCGTGCTGAAAGTATACCTGCGCTCTTGTTGGCGCAATAATCGGCATCAAAGTTGAAAATTCTTCTGCACCTTTTATACTGCGTAAATTATGAACCCAAAGATCAGTTCT
The DNA here is from genome assembly GCA_003864495.1 of Nemopilema nomurai. Taxonomy (NCBI): domain Eukaryota; kingdom Metazoa; phylum Cnidaria; class Scyphozoa; order Rhizostomeae; family Rhizostomatidae; genus Nemopilema; species Nemopilema nomurai. The sequence goes on from ML133454.1 coordinate 3,618,717, forward strand.
CTGGCGTGCTTAGACATTCTGAAAAATGTGAAATGCTGATCCAACTTCCAAAATGCCAAAAGCGGTTGCTTTGCATACCGGCTGTGTACCTTGGTGAGCTCGGATTTCAAGTATTCCAGTTGAACTGCATTCAACTTCCATTCCGCATTTTCTAAGTCGAAAGCAGCCATTTCCTTATCCAGCTGGGCTACAGCCCCTTGGTCATTTGAAATGAGAAGGTTAATTTCTCTAATCGTACCTTTACTCGTCCTTGAAGGAGATAAGTACTATGCTCAGCATATGACCTAAAGGGCAAATTTAGTGGAAGTTCTTTGAAGATATCTCCTTGTAGAGACATACTTGCATGTAGTAAATGCTATTTCCAATTCCACAAGAACAAAATAGGAAATCAAGGTCGGAAAGCTTTACTTCCCGCATGGATAGCTTACAAATGAATCGAATGGTAACTACTGCTTCAAATTCTGTTGCAAAGAGATACTTCAGTGATTAAGTAGCAACGCACACATCAACACTAACTCTGATGCAGTTTCTCGATGTCATAATCATTCCAGTCTTCCATGCCTGATTCTTGACTGTCGTGCATTGTTTGGTCATTATTCAAAGGTGATTGATTGATTTCATCGCCAACAGTTGCTTCTTTTTTAAAGTAACTGTAGAGTAATTCACAGTACAAAGCATCCAAGCACTCTACATGCTGCCATTTGCAAAATATAAAAACCATTCTCTTTATGCATCTAGCTACTAATCGTCAGTTGAGATAATTAGCACTTCGTGACTCTGCAAAGTTAAAACGAACCTATAAAAAATGGCCTTGTAATATTTGGTCAACTTTAACTTACAGGCATATCAACATGCAATTTGATAAGAATAGAAGTTAAGGTTAGAACGTTTAAAAGTTTTCTTTCTCTATCTTTTTCTATCTGCATGTTTTCCTTCGATTAATCCTCATTGATGAACAGTTTTTACTTCGTCATCGGGATTCTGATAAAATCCTTTAGTTGGGAGTGGCATTCTCGGACTTCTGGCAAGCCCAAATGCTTGAGCAACTTCTTCGCAATTGTTGCATGGATAGAAGCTGTATAATGAGTGTATATGGTTGCGATTACGAAGTCAGTTCATCAAGAAACAAAATGATGCTGTTTTTACTGCCCCTAAATTGTGTTATTAAATGAAAAGTGATTTCACGACTAGACAGATCAAATTAAAGCCGTTTTTTCATGAATTTACCTCTCGTCGTCATCAGAAAACTCGTAGTACTGGTCCGAATCGGTGAAGCTCAATCTTCAAAATTGTTGTTTGAGGCCAAGACCAAACAGCTTCATGTTGTCAAGATCAAAACAGCTTCATGTTGCAAGTCCTACTCCAATAAGCAGTTAAGATGAGGGACTTGTGAACAAGTGCTTTGCGGTACAAAATTTCACAATGGTAATAAAAAGTGGAGCTAGTTTTTGCAAACTTAAAGTTCAAACGTCGGAAAATAACCAAAAGCTGACGGAAAATAACCAAAAGCTAATGAAGGAGTTGCTGGAATAGTTTGAAGCATGGAAAGGATTCAGCTTCACCGATGCGGAGCAGTACTACGAGTTTTCTGATGACGACGAGAGGTAAATTCATGAAAAACGGCTTTAATTTGATCTGTCTAGTCGTGAATCACTTTCATTTAATAACACAATTTAGGGGCAGTAAAAACAGCATCATTTTGTTTCTTGATGAACTGACTTCGTAATCGCAACCATATACACTCATTATACAGCTTCTATCCATGCAACAATTGCGAAGAAGTTGCTCAAGCATTTGGGCTTGCCAGAAGTCCGAGAATGCCACTCCCAACTAAAGGATTTTATCAGAATCCCGATGACGAAGTAAAAACTGTTCATCAATGAGGATTAATCGAAGGAAAACATGCAGATAGAAAAAGATAGAGAAAGAAAACTTTTAAACGTTCTAACCTTAACTTCTATTCTTATCAAATTGCATGTTGATATGCCTGTAAGTTAAAGTTGACCAAATATTACAAGGCCATTTTTTATAGGTTCGTTTTAACTTTGCAGAGCCACGAAGTGCTAATTATCTCAACTGACGATTAGTAGCTAGATGCATAAAGAGAATGGCTTTTATATTTTGCAAATGGCAGCATGTAGAGTGCTTGGATGCTTTGTACTGTGAATTACTTTACAGTTACTTTAAAAAAGAAGCAACTGTTGGCGATGAAATCAATCAATCACCTTTGAATAATGACCAAACGATGCACGACAGTCAAGAATCAGGCACGGAAGACTGGAATGATTATGACATCGAGAAACTGCATCAGAGTTAGTGTTGATGTGTGCGTTGCTACTTAATCACTGAAGTATCTCCTCGCATCAGAAATAGAAGCAGCAGTCACTATTCGATTCATTTGTAAGATTTATTTCTAGCAAAGTTACTATTACATCAATTGCAAAACAGAATTGGCACTTCGAGGCACGATTCAGCGAAAATCATTCTTTCTGAGGCAGCAGTTAACTGTCATTTAGAAATGCTGCAGCAGAGGCAGTTTTTGATGTCAATGCAGAAACGACCCAGAATTGTCAGACATTCTTTGGACTACAACGAGAGGTGGCAAGAGACGCTGGTCAGAGGGACAAATCACTTGAAGGCTTTGAAATGTAACCTGCAGAGCTTGTCAGGCAATTAAAATCAGGTTTTTCTTGAAGATCGAGTTAATTGAAGCCAAAACATAAACTTTGTTGTTTTCTGAACAAGGTAACCCACTGTTGGTGACATTTACCACCACCGTGTTCCAATAACTACCTTCGTCTTACCAGATTCAGAGGCTCTAAGTATTGATCTAACTTCTATTTAATCATCAATTTTGCAACCTCCTTTCCAGAAGTAACTGATGAAGCCGACTCGTTCTGAAAAGGTAGCTATGTTTTCTATGCCATTTGCTCTTTATGACTTTCTAGGAGAAGGGAAGTGCTTTTCGAAGAAGTCATTGAAATGAAAAGGCAACAAAACGAAAAGATTAAGTTGACAATATTCGAGAAGGGTTGATGTAAGTCTTTAGCAGTCATTACAAGGTAGCAAAAATACCTTGGGAAGAATTCACTACTCGCGCCTAAAATAGAATTTCGACATTGCGCGCTTAAGTGTTGTGATTCATATCAATATTTTACCATTAATATAATGCAAAAAAGAATAAAGATCGTTAGCTGTTGGATATAATGTTGAGATCATTTGAATCATTCTAACACTTCAATGACCGATAGAGTGAAGAAAACTTTCTGACCTTGATTTCTTATACTGTTCTTATCGTTTTGGAAATCGGACCTACTAATTGCAATTTCATTTTCTCTACAATTATGGAATGACGTTATGGAAGATTCAGGTTGTAGAAAATGACAAAACAGTATGACTTGAATATTTGCAAGTCAGATAGGGACGTTTAAATATTGAAGCGGCAACTATCATGAAAAAATGTGTGTCAGGGATAATAAACGCTGATGGTAGAAATTTTCAAACGAAGATATGGTGATGTTGAATTACTTATTGTATGAGATTTTGGTCATTATACAGAAGATAAAGGTTACTTTGCAAACAAATTTGTCATACGGCTAGGAACGCGAAACCCCGAAGTAGACATTGTAGATATACTTCTGTTTTTTCAGACATAATGAGCACCAGTACACAATGCAAAAATACTCCGATAAATATGAGGTTTTAATACTAAGACCAAAACATTTCACAACAGGCGTTAAGGTGCGGCCGCTTTGCAGTTGAATCGCTCATTTTTGATACAATCTTGGAATTCGGTACACAATTGGGCATGCCGTTTTTAGACCATAGTTCAAAAAAGCTCTCTGGGGATTTTCGGTAGAAGGGTCTTCATCTTATATAATGTCAGGTTAGAGGGGTCTACATCTCATATAATTGAATCATAAAACGGACAGTTCAACCGCTAAGTGGCTACACCATTATTTCTTGCTCCTCTCCATTTACCAAACGCCTTCAAAACAGAAGGTCGAGCCTTGCAAATTGGGTACTAGCCATCGGAAGGAAGATGGCAGGGGCAATAACGTAAATACGTGAAAATATGCTGGTATCGAAAGTGACTAATTTGCCTCCGAAGGTGATTTTACCCGCAAGAGTGATTTTTGTTGATTTTACTTCAAGTCAGCATTAAATAAACTCACCTCCGTTCCTTGAGAGAAGGTCTCCGTCTTTCTGCATCTTCAGATCTCACCCTTGCGATAAACGTTTAAAATGCAGTAGATCCAGAAAGCTACAAGTCGAACTAGCATCGAAAGCATGGTTGCCAATTCCCGTTAGACGAAATTCCACGTGCCCCTCAGCGATTCAAATCCTATGAGGCTCTACATTGGAGGTAAAGCAAATTATCTTTGCGGCTGCACATTCAGTCAACACAATCAAAGATCTGCAGTGCGAACTTTGAGAAAAATTCATCATTCACCATTCTTATTCCGGGTTGACATTGTTTCACAAGTGATTAACTTATAGAAAGTTCGTCATTTTAATGAGTAGAATATCCTGATGGATGGGTGGGTTAAGATGTTTGTCCTTGGAAGTCACTGATGCTGCTTGCTTTGCAGGGCCTGGGTTGAAGTTGGGGCAAACATTTCTATGACAACCTGGTTTTCACGAATAATAAAGAAATACGATAAAGAAAAAGTTCCATTTAAGACGCTAACATTATTATATCTCAGGTTTCAGTAAGGCCGCTAATTCACTCAAGTGAGAATGCCTAAGGTCCTATGCATGCAAGTTGCAACTGAGCCTTTTCCCTATCTTTACACTACCATGGTTTGCATGAAAGATTTTGATGAGTGAAAATTCTTTAATGAAGACAAATTGCAAAGCAAGCATGATGAGGAGTTAGCAATTAAGTAATGGGCCAGTTCTATTAATTTACTACAGAAGATGAATGGACTGAAACAGAATCTACAGAAACTACACTAAGAATTCAAGACGGATTCTTGTGGTACACCCTTTCATATATACAAAAACTGTACTTAAGAGTAACAACAAAATTTGGTCCATAAGACGTTGATAATATCCGACAGTAGTTGATCTGTTCATTGGTTTAAGTATTTGGCTTCTTACTACCCCAAACACTACAAAAGGCATGCACAAATGCATTTTGGGATTCCAGCAAGCTGTCAGGGTATTGCTGTTTTCAAAAACAGGTCTTCAAAGTCCATCAAAAGACCCTTTCTGTCTTGGCTTTAAAGCATCCACTGCATTAAGGTATGCTCTAGTTGTAAATGAAGTTGTACCTAAAAAGGATTATGACATTGTTTAATTGCAGATTGAGAAAATGTAAAAAATGCTGCTGATTGAAAAAATGAATTTGATCTGCTAGCTCAACATGTTACTACCCAACAATTCTTGCAGAATGATTAAAAACATTATTTTGTTGAGAATGAATTATTATTGAGCTGAATAATCTATGAACTCCTACCTGCTTAGCAACTGAGGCAAACTGGCAATGATTGGCCCGTATCCCTGTGCGTTGTCATACAACTCAAACAATGGAGCAGCCACTAACTTGTAATTTCTGGGAACAGCAAAGACAGCTGAAAAAGATTTAAGAATAGTATTGTTTTCTGGTGCAATACTCAAGGTGCATACTTTTTTGTTCTGACCCTCCACAGAGTATGAAACATTGGGAAATGACCAAAAGCTGACAAAAAATGGCCAGAAGTGGATTAAAAACACTAGAGGATTGTAATAAGAGCACATGATTGGCTTTAAATTTAGCATGTGAAATTTTGGTTCAGGTATTTCTTGCTATTTTGAAGCATTTAAATCAAGGAGAGGGCTCAGCAGGCCCTGCATTGGCAAGGCTGTTTAAACTGGTTCAATAACCTACATCATGAGAATCCCTCTAGTGCTTGGTAGAAAATGCAACTTCTTGGGGAATTACAAACGGGCAGAAACACAACAAATTGCGGAAAGGATCATAGGGGCAGAGGGGCTTACCTTAAATAAGAAAATTAAATATTTGCCAGCAAAACTAATTTAAAAAATATTGTTCTAAGACTGGGCATAGTTTTAAAATTCATGTGCTGCTAGTACTGTCAAATTTGATAATAAAAAGAGAAGGGTTTGCATTACCAAATTTGATAAATGTTAACAGTTACCTTTCTCAGGAAGTTGCACTAAAAATAACCGCTTTTGTTCTTTTGGTTTTGTGATATGCGCAGGGATGTATGGATACTAAGAGAAAAACGGAGACATATCTAAATCGCAAAAACAAATACTTACGGTAGCAGGTGAAGTTTATTGATGCAAGCAATAAATAAAAAGCATTAACTTAATTATGTACAAATAGAACCAGTTGCCAGGAAACAACTAACCTGTGGTGCTTCAAAGTTTGGCCTCCACCAATTGGCTAATGAGTCTTCAATAGTCCAATCAACTTTTTCAGGGTCTTCTGCACGTCCCAAAATCTAAAAGAATATTTCATAAGAGACAACAATTAAGCCTAAATTCTATGAAAGAGTTGTTCCTTAAAGGTAAGATGAAGTGCTTTGATTGAAAAATCATATTTGATAAAAATATGAATGCATTATATAAGGAATTGAAAAAAATCTGCTTATACCTCTGCCATTGCTCTTTGAGCCCTTCAATTTCATCTTCTCCAGGTGTAATCTCCCCACCAGGTCTAAAACGAAAAAAATAAGCACAAAATATCAGCCACCTGAAAGTCAAATTCCAAAACGTCCAAATCAGCAATTGAGTTTCAGCTTCTCTGCGTTTAGGAATTTAGAATTGATCAAAATTTTAGCTAATACCTACCTGAACTCAAACTATTGAGCAAACTAATTAATACATAACAAATTTGTTAGACTAATTCCATAAGTAGTTCTATGTGCTGTTGTTTTAAAGGGAAATGTCTAAAAAACATTAAGGCCAATGATCCAACAACAAAGTGAGTTATTCTTTCCAATCGAGTGAGTCAATAACAAGTGAGTGAGTCAACAACGACATTAGCAAATAAGAACAAAATGTAAGAACATGAATATGCAGCCATGAGTCCAATGCATAACATACAATTTGAAGAATGTTGTTCCAAGCTGCAGCAGAAGAACATGAGGGAGCCCATGTTCATGCACAATTAGAACACCTTCAACTGTCCTTCTCATTCCTGACTTTGCATATTCCTCTCTAGAATTAAAAAAAAATTAACAAAAATAAATAGATAAATAAAAACGTGGAGCTTTATTAATTTATTAAACTTAACTAAATTACTCAAATAACCTGCTTCAAAGTGCTATTCTACCATTATTGCTATTCAGTTTTTCAAAGCTTTCATTCTAACTTAAAGCAATTTACAGAAAGAATCAAAAGTCGCTTGGCCTTCTTCTGTCAGATCTATTTGCCTGTTTGTTTATCATCAACTCAACAACTTATTTCATTGCGATAAGAAACATACCATAAAAAGCTGAATAAAAATCATGGAAAATCAAGCAAGACTTATCTTGGTTAAATATGCCTTGATAACAATAATATATATAACAATAATAATAACAATAATAATTCGAATTTTTATACAGGATTAACACTTCAACATTTCTGCTTTTATCAATGTGTGTCCTGGTTAATGTAAAAGAAAGTAAATTGAACTAAAACTCTATAAAAGAAAGGGATAAAAATATTTAAAGATTACAAATAATTTACAACAATTGTTTAAACAACATATATTACAAATTTGAAAAAAGGATGATTAGGTAAAATGTTGCTTAAGAAGATATATTGTAAGCTAAACCTTTCATGCTAATTAGTGGGTAACAGAGGAGCTGACTGGAATTTAACAAAACTAACCTCATCCTCTGAAACCTTGCTTGAACAGAGCTAAAATAAATTCAGGTCATTTTGTCTTTAATAGAGCAGAAAAATAAAATGTGAAGAGTAAAATTGACAACCATTATTTTGTAAAGAGTTCAATATGTCATGTTATTAGCATGTCATTTATATTTGTTGTTTTATCTGCAACTAACATTAAACATTACATGTGTAAACAATTCAGAAAGTTTAAAAAAAATTCTTACCTATCCTTTTCATACAGAGATTCCTTTGTTCCAAATGTATAATTGCTTAGTGGGTACCTAATTAAAAATAAGAGTATCAATCGAAAATTGTCTTGCGATCGTCACTTTCAAGTGTCCTAATATGTAGGTTACATCTTTTAGGCCTCGATAAAACTGCCAGAAAACAATTCCAGTGCTATGTCAAATAATTTTTAAGGAATTGAAGACAATGTGACATAGAGAAATCAAAGAGTAGTCCGTAATTGTTAATAAAGATAAACCATAGAGGTTGGAAGTGTAATTAAATGTTGATCGCTTTTGGACCACTAAGATTAGTGACAAAATTGTGCAGCTAACGGAACGATATACAATGGAAAGATTGGAAAGTGACACATACAGATGGATGGTCTTTTCTACAGTGGCTTCATGCCCAACTGTGTGCCTCGTGATGCTTCCAAGGCGACCTCCAGGCACGCGGCCAGAATATGTTCTTCCTGCCGTGGTCGCCATTTTGATTTTCAAATCATGCTTTGTTATACTGGCGCATGCTCTAAGCAACAAAAGCGCACAGGGATCCGGGAGGCCGGGACAAGCAAACATATATAGCCTTCCTTTTCTTTCATCCTGTGCAGGGCAACCAAATTCATAGGTGAATACTTGAAGTGAGATGCTTTTCACCAGTGAATATTCAAATAAAGAAACTTCAAGACAGAAAATTATCATCACCGCTTAAGGCAGACTGTTACAGCCACCGACCGTTGTAAAGTTACAGGCATCAGAAAGGCATCAGAAGGGGCTAGGTGTCTCTAAATGTCATCGTGGATGGCTCAGTGGTTAGAGGCGCTGACTACGGACCCAAGGGTCCGTGGTTCGAGTCCCTGCCATGACCAGACTTTCACCAAGAGTGAGGAGAGTTGCCAACTCTCCGTTATTCCAGGCCTAAGGAATCACGAGGTGTGGTCACATCGAGAGGAAGGACCAGGACACTGCTCGATAAGCTTAAGCTTCTCAGTGCCCTAAAACTACCTTCGGATGCAAGGAAGAAACAAATCAAATCAAATCAAATCGTTGACAAACATTGAGGCTCTAAAGTGAATAAAGTTCGCAAGCTGCTTCAACGTATTCGAGATGCATACCCAAGATTGTCTCCAGCTTTCACTCAAAATGCAAATGGAAAGTTTCAGTCGAAACGCATCAAACGGTGCTATTGTCACTATTTTGTATCCATTGCGATTAAAATACGTTAAGTAAGCAAGCAATGAACTGTAGATTGCGGCCAGACATATGTTCACTGGTCCTCTAAGAATTGCTCTCTGCCCTTATATATTTCGTTTATACTGGCACATCTCCAACTTAGCGTCAGAATGAGGCCCCGTCTACACGGATGCGTTTTCAAATGAAAACGCAACAATTTCTTTGCCTTTTCACCTCCCGTCTACACGACACCGGTAAATCTTTGACTGAAAACGCAAACTTTTGAAAACGCTTACCAAAGAGGAATCTTTTGAAAACGCAACTTTTTGAAAACGCTATTTGCCCGTGTAGACACCAAAAACGCAAACATTTGAAAACGGTGCAACAGCAACAACTATTTGCAATGTTCAAGTTGGCGCTAAATTTCATCATGGAGGAAAAATTAGCTACCATTCTTTCATTGTTGTCAAATTTAATAGCTTTGTATCAAATGAATCTTCCTTTGATATCTTTGCATCATATTGTGTCAGCTCAAAGAAAAAGAAAGCTTTTGAATCTTTTGCTGGTCGGGTCGGACATCTGCATGGTGGCAAAACTTTTTGGACAAAAAAGTGGTTGCTGAAGAGCGAAAACGTAGCGAAAACGCAAAACCTTTGTTGCGTTTTCATTCATCTGAAAACGCAACTTTTTGAAAACGCATCCGTGTAGACGGGGTATGAGTGCCAGCTGACATGAAGATAAGAGGAAGTTGAATCGCAGAAACCACATTGACTGCTATTAGCATCTGGGATAAAGGCAAAAGAAGTCTATGGTTCTAATTTCCAACTTCTTTCACAACTTGAGCGAATTAAGCTGACAAAAGTAGTGCTCAACTCTTTAGTGGTCTCCAATTTCTCACCACTCAAGAGCAATTGTCCCTTGCCATATCATATCAGTGGGCCTAGCAATTTTGCTTGTTCCCACAATTATTTGCATCCAGACTCCGCCAAATGGCCTGTAGCTGATTCCTATTGGCAATATCGACAACTGAAGCCTTGATCACATATTTACCTCGATTTAAGTTTTAATCAAAATGGCGGGAGCTCTGTAGAAAAAACCAATGAAAGACAACGGCATCGCAAATCAGTTCGGATGATATTTACCACTTTCGATAATCTACAATATACTTTAATAGAAAAGCTTTTATTCACATCAGTAATATTAAAAGGCGCGAGAAGAACGAGTTCCATATTTATTTACAAATATGATCCGCTGCGAATAACGGACTAGCAATGTAACTCGTTGAAATTGTTTAAAACGCAGCGGGTCTCCCGTGCGAAACAGAATCTGGCATTACATGAAGGCCTGGAATCTAAATGACAATTTCGGTGAAAATTTCAGTTGCAATCTGGGACTCTCGATGCCAGCAAACTAGCAGTGTCTGAAATTGCTAACTTGCAGCTATATACAATTATGGGGAACTCCAAACCAAAACCATTTGAAAATCATGGCAAACAGTGCCCACAAGTTTTCTATTCTAAATTTCACGGCCTAATTTTGGCGGCCTAAAATTCGATCTATAAAAACAGGGTCAGTCAGCCAGCGTTCGGTATATCTAGCGAATTAAATTGTTTGCATAGCAAGGTATTATGGAAATTGGTTCTGATCATACTTAAATGGTGCACAAAATACGGCCAGTGCATAAAATCTTTGCGAAAAAATAAAAATCAGAACTTACAAATCGTAATTTATGATAGGCACTACAATGTCGACGACGAAGTGGCAACAGAAAAATTTGGATGCAGAAACCACGAAGGCTAAATCAGAAGATAGAAATTACGAACTGGTTATACTATAGGAAACACTAATGGTGCATCAATACCACAATGCATTTGGGTTCAAAATACTAAACTACGACACATAACAAACAGGATGGCACAACGAAGCCTACAGTGTTGAGGCATATTGACATGTGATCAGCTGCGACGAAATCTTAGAACAGATCCCGTGAGAGGCGGTGCGTGAAATGCAGAACTAACACCAAATGGAGGCAGATTAAAGTCTGGATAACGATTTCGAGGTGAAAGGAAAGAACGTTAACAAAATACAGGAAAAACAAAAGCGTGGTTAATGAATCATTAGAGAATGAATTGTGAAAAGCAGGCATTAAAAAACCAAACCAGCATCAGAAAATATATCTGTTTGCATCTAGAATTGAAAAAACCTAGGCCAAGATATCTATGTCCATGGAAAGATTGCTATCTATGAATGTCTCTCAAACACCTACTAATTAAAATTTGAAACAACTATTAAAAAACTCAGTTCGTTTCGGTGTGGGATTTAAAATGTATACTAAAGATAAACTTTTGACGATGGTCCTCACTTATAGCAAGGCTACGGGAATTGGAAATATGACTTTCGAAGACTTTCAAGGTATTGGTCTAGATAGGTCTATAGAATTCAAAGTGAAAGCTACTCTCGAAAACACCTGATTCGGCTTTCCCGCGCCTGCCCTCATTTTCTCGCACTGTTGCGCGTTTCCCCGAGTTAAAAACGTAATTCCTACGACTACATCCATCTTCTATTCAATTCTGCTTCTGAATCAATACCTTGCTCCAGTCATGTGCTGCGCGCTTCTTTGCAGACCACAAGCCAATCAAGGGACATCCTTCTTTATAACGGTGCCGTTAGCAAACGAAAACTGCACGCGTTCCTGCGGCTTTAGGCCAACCTTCATGTGCTTGGCGGGCGGTTCACCGTCCTCTTCGTCGGCCGCGTTCTCGCTCTTCGGTGCAGCCGACTGTCGCGCGGCGCATCCTTGACAAAACTGCGTCCCTCCTGTTGACGAATCGAATGTGTTTGGCAGGACGGCGGGCAGCGGCGACAGTGATAACGCCTCGAGCTGATCTTGGACGCCAGAGCCTACATGAATAAAGAAGTAGGGTGAAATACGCCATGTCTAAAATACCTACACTAACAAATAACTAGTACAATGCTGTTGTCACTTCACGTGTCGATACTATTAACATGTGTCGCTTAGCCAATCAACTTAGCCGTTGTGTTGCTTAGCCAATCAAATTAGCCGTTGTGTCGCTTAGCCAATCAACATTCAGTGTGCACGAGGAATCCTCGTAGCCGTGATTCTACTATTTAGAACTGGCCTCTCTTCAGTTTCGATTCCACACAAACTGCTTCATTGAAGACCCAAGCTTCCAGCCATGGTGACTTGACATATATTTGGGTTCCTCGACATATATAAAAGCTAGAAACCACTTATTTACAGAGAGGTGTCCCCTTCTCCTCAAAATCCTTTCAATTGAGAGTGAAATGTGGAGAAGACCCTTGACATTCATGGCTCAAATGGACGTCATTCGAACGCATATGCAACCCTACTATCATTGGCACAAACAATTGTCACGATTTTAATGCTTTGTACTGAACCTAAGACGTATCCTCGTTTTTTGAGAAGTGGAAAAGACAGCTGTTTTGAAAATGATGTCCATGAAAATGCGTGACTGCTAAGTATAGATGAACACTGTTGCAAAAGATTTAGACAATGCTACCACATCAAACTGACAGCTGCCTTCATCTCACAGTACTAAGACATCTATTCTCTGGGCAAGGACAAGACGAGAATACAGCCCCAGGGGCACGAGGGAATCAGATTTTGAACAAAACTGCTGCGATAAAATACAGGGTCCCGCAAAGTCTGAGATTTTCATTGCTCAGCAAACTAGACTCCCAAGCTCACTGCCCCTCGAGCCCCTTTCTCGATTTTCCCCGGCGTTATTTCACTAGTTTTTCTGGCTCAAAGCGCTGCACCGAAGGGGGGGAAGTGTGTTTCAAAAGGAAAACCAGATAAACAAGAAGCAACTGGTCTCAACTAACCTGGCATCCCAATGGAAATCCTGCTACACTTTCCATACAGCTTATTAAAAAATGTACTAACAACTCATTATATCGCTCATTAACAGCTCATTATCTTCCTCATTAACAGCTCATTATCTTCCTCATTGGGTTCTTCTCAACTAACTGGCACCCGAACAACAGTTAACCCCAAAACAATAATGGTTGCAAGGTGCAGCTTTAAATCAGTCTGAGGGAAAAGGGTCGGAGGGGAAAATTTTGATTCTTTGTCGCACTTTCTAAAAGCTGTTCAGAGAGAGTTGAGGGCAAAAACAGATATGATTTCTTTTAAACTGTCCCCAATTAAACAATCAACCAGAATGAATTTTTACCATAGGGATAACGCATAATCGTCGATGTAGCAAAAGAACACTGTGGTTGAGTATCAAAACAGGCGATGCAGAATCGATCATCATGACTAACCTCCAAGAAGCATCTCTTGCAGCAGATTGTCGACTTTCGCCACACCAAAAAGCCGCGCGAACTGTAGCTGTTCAACCATTTGAAGAGCCACCGACTGCAGGGTGGGCAGCAGCAACAACATCTCACCGAACTTCCCTTTCGGTACGTCATAGCATTTGTCGTTGATGTAATCTTCCAGCGACGTGTGCACTTCGAACCTCAATGACTTTATCTTCTTTGGATCGCTAAGGCCACGTGCATCTGCAAAAAAAGTGATTGGTTTAGGCCGCAGTTCTTTTGGCTGTCTTTTCAGGGCCTGATTATGCCACCACGTTTTCCAAGGCAGTGCTGGTTTGAAATGTGTTAACAAAATTCGTTGCTAATAGAATGTCACTTGTGGTAAGTCTTCACAGAGATCTTCTACAAAAAACAGACGTAGACATGTACGCAAAAGACATTCTAACTGAGGTTCAACTTAGCCCGTGGGAACCAAGCAAGCAGACTTCCAAAACAGGCGTTGTTTTGCTTTGTGAATACCAAACGATCAGCCAGCACAATACTTTAAGCAAAAAGGGATCAGCTGGTGAGGCCAGTTTTATCTTGGGCAGGCTTCATCTTCGGAGAGCTTTGATGTTTTCGAATCACAAATAAGCCACAACACTCGGCTATAAATGCAACAGGCACTCCAGTTTCTGTTTTCAATTCCAAAACACAAATTATTAAAATGGAGCCAGAGAAACAAGCATAGTTTTGGATTAACATGAGTATTCGAAAAGGAAACCAAGCTTATTCAAAGGGAACCGTTAATCTAGATCAGCCAAACAGGATTTGATGTCATTGCTGGCGAATCATCAACTGATAAAAACAGTCTCTAATATCCGGCTTAACGGTCGAGGTAGCACGTGAGAAACAAGGAAGTATCGAATGGAAGTGCTTTTCGTGCAAGGCTTGATGGGAGGCTCATTCCATTCCACGTGCACACTCCTGGACTTAATAATAGTCATGTGACAAGCTACGACCGAATGCTGAATTGTTTTCGTACCAGGTTCCTAATGGAGACTTAACTTGGTGCTTCTGGGACTGAATACAAGCAAGGGCCAGGCACTTCACCTCTGCACTTCCATGAAACGGGGTGAACATCGAATTCTTAGTAACTGAAACCTGCATTTTCTTTTGGAAGTGCGATTACATATAATGGTCCAATCAAACACAGAGCGGATTCTTTAAGGGTCTTACACCACATTCTCCGTATACACATTAAGGTCTTTCATATGTTGCAGTGCCCGAACGAAATATTTATCAACACAGAATGAAACATAATCTTCAATCAAACTAGAAAGTCGTCTTGAATTGTATAGAATAAATGCCTTTTTGACTAAGAGACACGAAGATATAAAGTTTTCTAGGTATATTTCCTCAATGGAAGAAACTCAGAAAATTTTCAATGGAGTTTTCATGAGTTTAACTATTGACCAGCAAGCAGCATTGCGGTTGATAGAAATCTCGACATCCCGTCCAAAGCCATTGACCCTTCACATGAGACAGGGGTCAAAAGGGAATGAGCTGACTCCCCACCATTTGCATTTTAACAAACTGTTGAAGGCACGTGCGCAACCGTTGGGAAGATTCGATCCTTTAACGGTCCAGCTCGGTGAGCAATTTATTACATGTTGGAAGCCAGCCTCGCTTCTAAGCTGTTGATAATGCTTTAATCGCCGACAATGATGACGTACGAAACCAGATGGCTCCAGGTCTGTTGTTTCTAAAAGAGGCAGCACTTTCATGCACGAACAAGTTCTATCTTGAGCAACGGATCAATGAACGCTAGTCTTTGCACATCGTTTCCAGATCAACAGGAGTAACATAGGGCCAGGATAATGTGACGTCAAAGTGGAGACCGATTTTACCTGGTCGTGTAGCAATGTACTTTGCCCTCTTTTTGCGGGTAAGCGAAAAGTGCCTTGAAAGCACTCTGGTATTATGGCTGGCTAATCGCGAATCATACTGAGGACCCCATTCGACAAAGCTTTGTATCTATGGTTATCAATATACCCTGTTATTCCAACCCTCACGTTGAAGCTTTTCTTTGTTTCTAGAATTCAGGGCTCGATCAATCTTGCCCGCTGTTCACAAAAAGAGCAAAGCTTTACTCATATTCACTCCCTGCATGGAGAGGCAGTTTTAAGGCGTGCTTCCCTGCAATCTCATACCGGGACTCGGTATATCAAGACCAACTGGCAGCAAGAAGATAAGCGTGACGGCTTTACCTGGGTTGAAAAAAATGACGGCCTTCAGACATGCGTACTCGGTGTCGTCCAACTCCATGGACACCATTGGCTGGACGAGTTCGTCCATCGTCCTGATGGCGATCCTCCGAATATCCACCTCGGGGTGGTTCCTGCTGATGACGAGCTCGTTGCCTAGCAGCAAGGCATCCTTGATTGCCATGGACCTGCGCGAGACGCCGAGCATTAGGTGCTCGCTGGCATGCGCACGCAGCAAAGAAACCTGGTCGTCCAGGGGTAATTCGCAGAACACTGGAATGTACTTGGCCCACTCCACCAGCACCAGCAGCTGCTGCTTCATCGACTCGACAATGTCGTTGCTCGTTGCTTCCCGGCCGAGATTCAGTTGCTCTGAAAGGCAAGCAATCCCAGTGTGTCAATATGGCCTTAGGCCTGACAGAAGGTGCAGAAAGCCTCAGTCGGTCGAGGGGCTGAGTGGCCCGGAGGCAAACAAAGGCAAGTTCACGGAGCAACACCGAATTAATACAGTTAGTTATACCACTGCTATGTCAGGCATGCTTGCCCTCACTACAAAGATTTCTCAGATGTAAAAAAACAAGAATGCAAAGCATCGAAGATACAAGCAAGTTATAGTAAGAAGCAAAGCGATTTCCGGGATCATCGAAAAAATCAAAATCCTAAATCTTCCGACCCAGTTAGGTGGCACCAATAGGAGTTCCTGGAATTCGAGTGAAAGGCCTGTGGCCTGTAGATCACGTGCCTTTTATTGCCTACCGTCATATCAACAAAAGAAACCATCATACAATCCGCTTTATTGAATACAGACACTCAGCTTGTGCAGATTTTACTGGCTAGTCAGCTTGTGTAGATTCTACCACAAAATCTTTGTTCCTATATTTTTTTGCACAAAGTATGCTATCAAACTTCGTTTGCACAAAGTATGCTAAAAATTTGCACAGAATATCATGATGCCTGAACAGGAGAAATATTCAGGCAATAGTGCCATCATTAGCATTACTGTTACTTTTATCATAAATATATGTCATTTTTGATGCCATACATGATTTTATATGTCATGTGACCTAAAGAAGTGACAGAGAGAGTGTGACAGAAAGCTTGTGGTACACCTCCCCTCCAATTAAGCCCTGAGGGAACCCAAGTCATCAAGAAGCAAAGAAGATTCAGATAACTGCTTTCTTTTCCTGATCTAACTTCCAACAGACAATTGGATCAAATACTTGAGTTGTCAAATACCAATGTATAATTCAATATATGGAATTAATGCAAAATCACTGTAAATAAAAGATTCCCCATGGTTTGAAGGAAAAGCAGAGTTATGGAAAACTGATGTTTGAACAAGTGCTTTGTGGTACAAAACTTCACAATTGCTAGAAAAAGCGGAACTATTTTTCGCATACTAGTTTCGCTTTTTCTGCGAAAAATAGTATGCGAAAAATAGTTCCGCTTTTTCTAGCAATTGTGAAAACTGATGTTCCAAAGACTTCACAAGTATCTTGCATGGGCAAAGGTAAATTCTGTATGGCATACAATCAGCTGAACAGCTGTACCAATATTGTAGTTGTCATTTCCTTCAACAGTCTTGTCTATGACTAATCTTAGGCATTGTCTGACCAAGCAATCATAATGTCATTCATCTGGTGAATAACCTCTCTTAACTCAGTTTAATTTTAATCTAAAGGCACTCAAATTCAACATATAATGTCAGTTTGTCACTTTTATTTTAGTGCAAAATACCCAGTTGCACACAATGTAGATACTTTTTCTATGAAAATATCAATGCAACTGACTTTACAAAAAAAGGGTTAGACATATGAAAACAGAAGAATTGGAAAATGACTGAATGCATCAAACACAATCACATGCCTTCCATTGTGGTTAACAGCCAGAGCAAATAGGTTAGTTTTTGAGTACACACATAGGCGCCGACTACGTGGGGGCTTGGGGGCTCGAGCCCCCCCTGGGGATTGCTATGGGGGGGCTCAGCCCCCCCTGGGAATTTCGTTTGAATTCAATCAAAGAATTGAACTGATGATACTGTAGACCATGATGTTATATCTGCTTTATTAAAATGTTTTGTTTTGTTATTATACATACTACCTATGTTGTATTACGTTATTAAAGCGACAGGTAATTTCTCTACCTTTCGACTTCTTTTTAATTGATTTTAAATTCAAATTTTGAGCCCCCCCTGGGAAAAATAAAAGTCGGCGCCTATGAGTACACAGGTACTTTTGCACAATTTGATAAGAAGATGAAATGCCAAGCTTCAAAACTTCAGGAAAGGGTTGTGCAGTGCATTGTGGCATCACCTTTTAATGGTTACAGTTACTGTGAAAGCGTAAATGCTAAGAATACTTGACAGGGTAAATAAGGAAAACCATACTCAATATCTTTAAGATTTGTTTGGGACAAGATGTTGATAGTGGTGCTAGCTTGATAAACAGCTTTCAGAAAGTAAAAAGAAAAAGGAAAAAAGCAATACCCGGTGGTGACTGAGCTGGTCTGGAGAGAATTTCCGCTGACAACAAAACTTGGGGTGAAAGCAACTTGTCTGATTCATCACATGATTTTCTAGTTATCTTATCTCTTTCATTTTGAACAGCTGTGGAAAGTAATTTGTATTTTCATCAGCAATCTCAACTTAGAGCTATCAGGTTGTATATATCACAAATGCATAGAGAAATATACATGCACATATTAAGAATGATGATAAAAATGTGGCTTTATGCGAGAGAATAACAACACAAAGGCACATGCAATCTTCATACAAACAAGAATCATATATATTGCATAAATTGTTGTGTACATTTAGCACTAGGATATTGCTCTTCCCATACACAAATGAATTTTTAGCTGTTGTGAGGCCACATCCGTATATCCTTATGTTCTATGTTATGATTCAGGGTGCACAACTCTTGTAATTTATTTCAGCTGTAGCTTGAATACTTCATTTGCAATGCTTCTGTGCTAAGCAGAAACCTGGTTTGCTGTAATCCTTGACTACAATCTACCTTCATCATTTTCAACCATCTGGGCATTATGAATATTACTTTTAAGGTCACTACATTAGAGGATGAAATACCTCTTTACACTGAGCACAACAACTATTACTGCATAGTTTTATTATATTTTTGTTGCAGTTGCAAATTTATTTTGCAAATATGTCTTTTAAAGTGAACTTCTGATAAATAGGTTCAATACAAATACAATAACATCAGTACAAAATTTTGTGCATTAACCCAAATTTAAGATTCCCCATCAAACAATATGTCTTGTGACTTTGAAACCATCACTGTTTTATTTTAAAATCCTGGCAAAACTTTAACAACATATGTGACACAAAACTGACAAAAATCTAAGAGTATCATTTTCAGGGTACCTTCTTTTTTCATGCCGACACTAACACATTTCTTGAACCTGCAGTAGCGACACTGATTTCGTTTGTCCTTAGTAATAACACAGTCCTTTGAGAAACGACACGAGTAAACATGATTCTTCCTGACGCTCCTTCTAAAAAATCCCTTGCAACCATCACAACTGACAGATCCGTAGTGTTTTCCAGTGGCACGGTCTCCACAAATCAAACACAAACTTATGTCATCTTCCCCTGCGAACAACACGCTTGTGACAGTCAAGGACATAACAGGAACAGTTGTAATTGTCAAACAAAAACAATGTGATGTACATACAAAGGCCCATGCATTGAACAAATTTCCCCCATGCACTTTACATTGGACGAATGGAAAATTATTTCTCGCGAAGGTTTGGATAAGCGAAAAGAGAAAAGTACGTAGGAAAAGTACTTTTTGTACGAAGAACAAGTACATTATTTAAGAAGGGGTGTGTTATAAACTTGTTAAGGCCGGGCTTCACCAGACCTGAAGGTCTTAATGCATCACCAAATAACAAAGGAGTACAGTTATATAACGGCTAATAAAGTAACCAATCATTCAATTCACCACACCACATCAATATTGAAATGTTGATCTGAGTCCTTCAACAACTGCAGCACCTAATTTTTGCAAGATTGGAAATTCAAAAATAACCCCAAAATTTGAATGAGAAAATATTCTGCCTTTGAGATCTATTAATATCCGGCAATTAGTTTACTTTCTATAGTTGCAACACACAGAACTATGGGCAGAAAGTTAAGAATTCTGGATGGTATGAACAAAGTGACAGGATTTTTACAGGCAAACGCAGAAAAGAAATTTGAGTCACATTGCTGGCAAAACAACCTCATGACTGCAGAGGACAGTCTGGCGTTCTGTTATAGGAACAAGGGCCAATGGCGCTCATTATAAGAACAGATCTTTAATATCAGGTCCAACAAAGGATTGGAAGAAAGACAAAACCATTTGATTTGGCTTTACGTGACTGAAGTAGGGCCTAAAGAAACTTACCGGCTTCACTTGCTTCTTCCGAGTCCTCCTTACGACTCATTTTGATCACATTTTTCAGACTCGCCTTCGCAAAATTTTACCAGAACTAATGGCAGCAAAAATAAGAAAGGGTTTAATGCTCAAGACATTATTTCTGTCCACTCTTGAGCTGTGTCTCTAACTCAACACTTAATGCCGACCGAAATCAGGCCCATACGGATTGTTTCATATGGAGACTTCGATGTCACTGATTGGCTCATTGAATCTATTGCTAGGCAATGATTGGCCACAGACAAGCTTCTTTTGTTTTCTGAAACAATACCCTCATGTGAACCTCTGTCACATGACAAAAACAACAACAGGAATTACCAATTTGAAGTTCTTCGTATTTTGTTACACCAAGCCTGCGCTGTAATTATTGAAATAGAACGGTAAATGAAAAATCTAAGAGTATTAAAACTAACTTAGCAACTCCTATTTAATAATTTTCCTGCACGTCTTCATGGAAAAGTACAACTATTCATTGCTGACACTGATTTTGTCGCACCCGCGAGTGAGATAAGGAGAGTTTTAGGCACGTGACCCAAAGATTCGTGCAATGCAATATGCTGTACACGTTTTTCAAATTCATGTTTCACTTAAAGGTGGTCTAAAAAAGCTTATGATGATGAAGGGCGAGAAAGTAATTTCGCATCGGAAGTCAATTTCAGGGAAAACAGCTATCGTACAAATCTTTTACACTCTTGGAATAATAAAGATCATCTTTTGAATATCATATTCCCTGTAAAGATGTGCTTACAAAATGCACTCACACATCATCGAAGGGTATTACAAATGCAATTCCTTTGCACTCTGTACCTTGAAGACAAACATTTACATTCGACACTGAAGAATTTTTTAAGGATATTTCAGTAGCCATTCTTTTCCAGCGACTGCTGTTTCACCTTCGAAACAATACATTGGTAACTTCAAAATCAGTACGTACTCTCGGCCATTCTAGGGATAACAGATTCAATCACACGCTTCCTGCTTTTTTGCTCGTACAATTCGTACTATTTCATTTGATTTGCTTCCTGTCTTCGTTTCGAATTAAATGCAGAATTATTATTTGTGAAACATCATTCTGCGCAAAAACCTGACGTGTGACAAATCTGACGGCCCCCTCCCGTAGAAGGTCTAGAAGGTGACAATTTAAGTCGTTTTATTAAATATTTTCCGCGAAGACCCTTCAAGAGCAAGATGAGTAACAAGCTTAACACGGAGGCCCCCGCTCCCCAAGATGAACTCTTCATTCATTAAGAAAATTGATATTTGAGGTTGCTTGGCCTTGTCTGAAAACCATGCCGTTTAGACATTTGCCAGACATCATCTTGGAGGTGGGGTTTAAACTTGCTTCAGGTAACACTGGTTCTGGCGAGGAACTGGCGTGCATTCCATCCCGATGCCCATGTGGGCACGCTACAATTCACGTGACCCTTTCCTAAACCAACTCGGCAAGAAGTGCCCGAGAGATAATCCCTCCTTTTACTTTCCCGATTTTGCAAATCATTAATAATCCGTTTGGTGTATCACATGCGTATGTCAAAATCGTATTGTCCATTCAACTCAGGGTGAAAAGGGAATCACCGGCGAGTGAGCAGGGGAGGTCTTACGTTGTTTGGGAAGGGACACCATCTTCACAAGCTGCAGAAAGGACGGTGATTCGAACACAAACCCACAAACAAACATGTTTAGACAGCAGTCGCGATGTGGTGGGATTTTTGTGCAGCTTCCCAGAGCCATTTAAACGGAGGGCTCCTTGAAACCAGATCTAGCTGAAGGACAACCATCATTAAATGGAATGGAAAAAATAATTTCGCAGGCTTGGGCCTTCCTAACTCCCAGGGTTTACTGGATTTTTCCGGTGTCGGATTCTAGTCCCGTCCACACTATGCCGGATCATATGGCCGGATGCACTTCGTATCGAATTACTTTCCAGACCGGATAGGCCTTAGGTAAACAGGCTCTGAAGATATGAAATGAAAATTTTTTAGGTGAAGAACGAATGCCGTTACCATGGAGACGGATGCCGAAGGCACAGAAAGGTGCAGTGGGCCAAGGACACTTCCTTCTCCATCTCTTGTCATTGTCTCGGAAATAGTAACGCTGATTGGTCAATTATAACCAATCATGTGCTCTTTTATCACCCTCTAGTGCTTTCGATCCGCATCTGGCTATTTATTCTGTCAGCTTTTGGTTATTTTCTGACGTTTGCATACTCTGAGGTGTGTCGGACGAAAAAGTACTTAAAGTATGCAAAAACTAGTTCCGCATTTTACTGCCATTGTGAAACATATTTCTAAAGTTATGGCAGCCACTTTAAAGCTGATAGTGTCAAACCGCAATTTGGTACAGTTTAAAAACACTGACATAAGAAGAATACCCGTAACTTGTGTAGCAAGATGTGTGAAGATGAGAGGCTTAATCAAGAGTGTAAGCTAGAATCTAACGAGGATCTAAAAAGCTTTTCATACATCAAATGTCAGTGGTCTCATATGAAATCGCTGCAGGTAACAAGGGTATACATCTGTATTGCATTTCTTTAAAACCTGTGACGTTACCGTCTTTTTAATCACTGTAAATTATGATATCAAATAAAAAGAATGAAAGCAAATTTTTTATTAGTGTACCTAATAAAATTGTATCGGCATGCTCTCGAAAGGACAAATCTTGCAACACTCAGCACCCTGTACCCGAAATGGACTAAAGCTTTTTAATAGATGTGCTCGAAGATGTGACATCTAGGATTGCCTCTTGGCTACCGAAAAGCGAACTACCGATTATGTCAAATCAAGGTGACTAAATGGTTTCAAAAGAACTCCTGTTATAAGAGCTGAAGTTCGTGAGGTTAGTTTTACTTTTCTCGACATTTTTCTATTCAGCTCAAGTGTAAAAACCTTCGACAGAGTCACTCTGAACAAGTGTATTAACTTGATGTGTTAATACTTGAATCAAAACGACACTAAAAAGATCACTAAAACGAGAGTAATGTAACCATACATAGAGTTGCGGGTTATTTAAACTTCAGCAAAGGGCAAATGAAATCAGGAACAAGCATAACGTTTTCATATAATTCTCTGCAAAATTTTAAACACCACAACACACGTTTACAAATTTTGTGACGACAATTAACAAAAGTCAGGAGACTATGCGACCTTTTGAGGGGGCGAAACCCCTTGATTCTGGTCTGATTAACCAATAGGGTCATGTCTGATGATGGCCCCAGGCATTGCACTAAATAAATTGCACCAAGTATAATGATCGCTTAATTACAGCATGAATCAAAATGAAGACTGGTTCTGTAAACACAAGCAGGCCCTTGCCTACAGGAAGACAGGGGGTCCACCAGAGAAGCAAGCACCTCTCTTTACCAAAAGCAAGATAATAATTTCCTAAAATAAGCGGGGTTGCTTCCTGGTCCCTATTGGCAGCTCAACTTAACGGGTCCGCAGGGTGTTCACACGGGTCCGACCATAGGGTGTTCACACAGGTCCGCACAACAGAATGCCAATGTAGTCGTTCAGAACAACTGCAATGTTCGATGTCCTAAATTTCCCCGCCGAAAACTTGCAAACACGGGAAGTTTCAGTGAAATTCAATTTTTTTCAGTATGGTAAAAGGGCAACATATGTGGTGTCATGGTTAACACATCAATCAATCCTAAACACTGTTTGAACTTAGAAAAAATCATACATCACAGTAACAAGAGGCATAATACTAACAAAATTACTTACAACAAAAAATAAATTATATTATGAAATTACAGAGAACAACTTAACTGGATTGTGTTTAAGATTGGTTGCCTATTTGATTGGCTGATTAATTGATTGATTGATTGTTTCGAAAACACGTTGACCTGGGATGCCAGCTCATCCTATCCCGACCAGTACTTGAAAAAGCTAACAAAACATCTGTCGCCGAAAAAACAGTTCACTTGCAGCTACAAGGTGACATACTTTGAGCATACCACGTGGTGCAATGACTAAAGGGGCGATGACATCACCTGGCAACTGACCATTGGTCGCTGGGGTGAAGGCAAACATAGTTCAACCTACAGCCGCACCCTCTCCTAGCTACCCAATCACTAAGGGGTGCAACCCTTTTATAGCAGAAATGTTAACACTAGGTGGGAAAAGAGGGGCGGGGTTAGAGACCGGAGGGGCTTTTGTCCAAGGGTGCAGCCCTAGTCATCGAGGATCGAATTGCATAGAAACTGACGGAAATGACGCTCCGTCAAATCTACATTGACATGGACGCCAGAAACGGAGGGGCCGTCACGTCAAACCCTCAACTGTACGAACTGGGATAGACCAGTAGTCCGCTTTCGCTTCGAGCTTCTGTTTTCTAGGTCCACATCTTCTTCCGTTCGTTGATACTGCCAGCGGCCAATCATCTGGTCCCACTAAGAGACAAAGGGAAACGGTATCAATTGAGTAATCATTGCATCACAAAGTAATGGGGGAAAGCGGAATGGTGAGGAGTGGCCCCTATTGAAAAGAGTGCAAAATAGTACCCTGAGATTCATTTGAGGCGAGCAGGCTGATCAAATTGAAAATACTATCAAAATGGGCAGATATGACAGCTCAGAAAGGCCTGGCTTCTAGTAGTTCGGGAGGCAAAACTAGCCACTTCCACCCAAAAGGACTGTCATAAAAACATCCTTCTCCCTGGCGTTAGTCAGTTATAACATGGAGCGTTTGCTGTATTGTATCAGATAATCTATAAATGAAAATGAGGATGCATTATAAATATTTGCAACATCCCAGATATGAAGAGTGCAGCCATAGGCTTGTAATCATAAAGTTATCTATAAATGAATCGTGCGAGCCATTCGTATTAATAATCAGCGCAATAAGAGAGAGAAGATCGTACAAACCGATGAGCTCATGATAGTCTGTTCGTACGGATGCCAGGAGACGTCTCTGACACACTGTCGCTGCGAGATTGTTAAGAAAGAACCCACCGCTTACAGATGCCAAAGTAGCCAAATTACATCTGACAAAACTAATAGCCAAATTACATCTGACAAAACTAATGAAACGATTGAAGAAACAGCTAAAAACGAAAAGCTTTTTATGAATCAACAGAGTAGAGAAAGTTGGGTATTGAACCTGAAAACTTGCTCATATAATTGCTTAGGAGGAACATGCCTCGAATGTCTTATTTACTGCAAACTTTTTATATCGGTATGATATAAGCTCGATAAATATCTGGTAAGTTCAGTGTGGCCAATCCATGAAGGACACTGCCCCGAGGTCCATACGATCGTTTTTCGCGACACAAAGCCACGAGAGATTCAGAAAGGATACATGTCCTTTGAGCTTAGCCGCGATTTTCCCCGTAATGATGTCATACACTGAAAGTAGAAAGAAGAAAACCTTAATTGGCTTGAACAGAAGAGACTGATCGAACAATGAAAAAACGAGTGTACATATTTAGAACCCATTTCTCTTGGGCAATACTTTCTTTTCAAATGCCAGGCGTTAATCACAAAGTAAACAACCAGAAAAAAGATCCCAAGCCGAAAAAAGATCCCAAGCCGAAAAATGAGCCGGTTTTTACCACATGCACATGTTTTCAAGCTGCAGATGCACGATTTGACAATCACACAATCACACAATCACACAATCACACAATCAGTTAACACAACAGCATCTGGCATTAACGATAAAGTGCGCTGGACTTACGGACAACATTGCCACTTGCACAGCCAGCGTAAATGTACTTCTACGGGAGAAATGAAAGAGAAGGCAATCAGAAATCAAGAAAATAAAGAGATTAATAACTGATTAGTGATATAGCAATCAATTTCTCTAGTATCATTAATATTAAAATAACATGCAGTTATTGATAGCATTGTTAGTACGGAGCTATGAGCTTGTTATGGGAAAGAAAAATTTTTTAAAGAAAATTGACCTTCTGAATTAGCTAGCAGATACAAGTTGAAGTATAGTAAATCCTCATTATCCGAATAGGTTGAGAGCAACTTTGTGCTGAGCCTTTCGGTTGCGCTAAAAGTTTGGTTAATAGAGAACGAAAATTAAAGATGGTAAGTCTAAAATATAGTCTATAACTTCGATAAAAACGAACTCAAGAATGGAACTAAACCAGCTCAATCCGTTTGAAACTCATGCCTTAATCACCAAGAATACAAGTTTTATCTTAGTGTGGATTGAACATAAAAAGTTAAATGAACTTTCTACTTTCTTGGAACTATCAAAATCGCTATATAAAGAATGAAACGAAGTTGCATAATCAGGGCCTCTTCTGCCATCCAAAGAGCACCACAACGAAACCTATGTAGGCCTACCATCTCGGTCAAGATTATTTGGAATTTTCAAGAGTTGCTTCTGCTTTCTCGTTCCTCCTTTGCGAAATAGCCTTTGCCCATCTTTCGATTGATCGATTCAGGTAAAATCATTTGATTGAATATTGAATGCATATATTGCAAAGCACTTGCCTGTCCCGTATTGTGAGGCGGAGAGAACTTGGCCCTGACCAGAGTCTGAAGAACCGAATGGCCTCGATACGTCATCACCGACGGGTCGCCATTCACGTGGGTCAATCGCCGGGCTACAATGAACAAAGAACAAGTCAAAATTGCCTCCGCAGAGGCGGCTTCTGATCGAATTTGGCGCATTTAATTTGTTGCTATGGACGACTGTCACGTTCGATCATCGTCATCAGCTGCTTCACTCGGGAAGTGACTTATGAACTCCAATATGACCCGTGGAAGCGACCAGTTGAATTGCCTATTGTGCTGCCGAACATAAACAAAAGGCCTTCTATGACCGTGGAGAAATACAACTGGTCGTGTTTAAAAACGTTACATTGTATCGGAGGAAGATTTTGGCATAAATGGCAAGCAAAACAAAGAGTCGAGCCGTCTGGAAAAAGGCACGCTTGGAACAAAGCCACAGGCCAACGCGACTACAGTAGCTCATTTTTGAGTGAGCAGTTAACTTGAATGTATCGTGCGGATTTTAGCCAACTCATCGTGAATTGATCATTGTGAAATTCTATCATAATTATTCGATAGCAAACTCGGGTACAGCTCCGTGTGAATCTGCACGTGACAAAAATGTTCTTACACCGCCTTGGCGCACTTTCCCATCTGTAATCCCAGTTGGCACCGGCAACAATTCGCCTGCATTCCTGCAACCAAACAGCAACAACAACAACATCATCATCATCATCATCATCATCATCATCATCATTATCATTATCATCAGCAATTTCGTTATAGGGGCAGTGAATGGATGGGTGACTAAAGCATGCAGCTGCCCCTACCCCTACCCCCTAACCCCATGCATCCTGCATCCTGCAGGTTTACAAGAAACTATGCATGCATCCTGCAGGTTTACAAGAAACTATGTGACAGCAGGCCAAGGTCGTTATCCAAAAATGGTAGAAAGAACGGATTCACCAACACGAGGCAGTATATTCTGTTTGTTGAACTCACTCAAACCCTTAACCAACAAAATTAAATTCCATAAACGATAACAAAGAATGCGCTTCCTGCTCAACGCCTGATATTTACTAGAAGAGTCATAAATCCCTCTGTATTATTCAAATCCGTGGTGGTGTATTATTCATTTACGTTAATACAAGTGAAAAGATTAGAAGGTAAACGAAAAAAGTGAATACCCGAACGGAATCCTTCGAAGAGAACTTTCTCATGTCCCAAAGTTTAATGGTCTGATCTTTTGAGTTTGATAATAGGTATCTTCCATCACCCTATGAAAACATAAAAACATTCGAAGAAATTAACAGAATGAGTAGATGAATGCCCACCTGATGTCTTAAGAAGGATTCACACATAAGCAAAACAAATAAACACGTAGCAACTATGAAGTAAATAATTATTTCGTAGCTTTTAGGAATCATGAAAGGAGGCAATACACTGACCCTCCTTAAAACTAAAACCTGGCTTCAGTACTTAGAAGCATACGTCACAATTTCAGTAAGCTAGATACAATCGATGCGCTGGAGTTTAGAACTAGGGTTAGAATTGTGGTCAATATCGGGCTTAGCGTCCAGTGATCCCAGAGCTCATTTCAACGTGTTTGCATCTTGGCTACCTTACAACGTTTAACGCTCTGTTCAATGAAGATTAATTCTGCAGCCGCATGTTACCTTCCATGTGCATGCCATCGAAAATGCAATCTCGATTCTGTGATGCGCAGTAAGGTTTTAGCAAAGTACCTTTGTATCGATGTACGTAACACCGTCAGTGTGCCCTGCAAAAATCCCCACTGGCTTTGGGTCCCTTTCCCTCAGCTCCCTTCTGTCCCACACCTAGAGCCAAAACAAACACACTTAACCGTTAAAGCAAACTTGTTGGCTAATGCGAGTACTTGTAGCTAACCACAGAACGAGAAATCCTTTCCCAAAATACCTTAGGGCTTACAGGAAGACGCTTTGGCGAACAAGCGAATCTCAACTTTCATCGAACAAAATAACATTAGGCCAAACAAAGCAACGCTCTTCAGGCAAATGGGCAACCCTTAAACGAAAGAGCCCCTGAAGGTGCCTGCGGAAGTCCCAATCGTGATCGAAACTGATTCAATCTGACTGGGCCTGAAGTCTTGCCTGAGCAAGTCTGGCCTAACGCTAATATTTCGATAATGAATGTCGCAGTCTTTGCAAAGCCTGAACAAACTATTCGCATTGTTGGCGACAAATAGTCCATCCGAAACAGGGTGCCTAATCCTGCGGTATAGCAAAGTGTTCCTTCTTTGGCGGGGTCCCTTCCAACTCAGGGTAGGCCTACTTCAGTTCAACCCACACTGACCAATTGCTGCTGGGGGGCTAATCCTAACGAGTTGCCCACGAGAAACTCAGCAGCCAAAGTTGACGGGGGTCGGCTCAAAACTACTTACGGGCTACTTACCATACACAGACCATCGTCACTTCCGGAGAAAAGGATATCAGAGCTTTCGTTGGCGAAAGAAACTGCATTGACGTCATCTTCATGGCCGCTCACCTGCAAGGATTATGCCTTATGACGTCACTGCTCTAAGCACCCATCTTTGAAAATACGTGAATATCGGATTTGTGGAATTGCGCTGTTACTTCTAAAGCAAGAAACTCAGAAGGCTTTGGCATATTCATAGTAATGAGATAGGCCCCCTATTAAGAAAGAAGAAAACTCACCCTTAGTGTTCTTTTATCGCCCCCTCGGTCGTAAATGTACAAGCACTGATCGCTACCTCTATGGTTGGAAGAATCATCGCAAATATTGAAATGACATGTCTTAATCGTACATGACCAGAATGACAACTTTCTTTTATTTAAAAAAACAGATTGAAGTAAAGATCACAACAGGATAATGTCACGCCACTGTAAAAGTCCCTAATGAGAAGCCGCAGCACGAAGGATGAATTCATAACGAAGAACTCATAACGCAAAGGAAGGTTAGTAAAAAAAACAACAACAACAAGAACAACAACAGTAAATGATTAGGCTTTTATTGAGAACTTTAAATTAGGCAGCCATTAGGCATTAATCTTCACATCTTAGCCACCAATAAAGTTTGGGTCATTCAGCTAGAGAAACAAGAGACAAAATACATTTATAGTTTCCAGAATTTTCAATCCCCCTTTCAGGTCAAGGTGAAAATGAGGATTCTGAAGTCCCAAACTGGGTTATTTTGGAGCCAATAAAACTTAAATAATTTATTTTCAAACAGAATGAACAACTCACCCGGCGAGAATCTGGGTGTTGTCTTGCGAAAAACAAATAGAAAACGAACAAAACCGCGATTCCTCAGGCCTACAAAAATACAAATAATTTTAGCTTGGGAAAACATCTGTTGCCAACGCATAGGAGCATACAAAATGTAATGCACATAAGCATCTGGATTTATGTAGACATGAAGAATAGATTGTAATGAAAGGGGGAAAGATACTCACCGAAGGTTCAAAGGAACGTGCGTTTCGTAGTCACCGTAAATATTGCAAAGGTAAACTGGAGGGAAAGGAAGAAATGATTATTAGTTCAATCGTTGGTTTTATAACACATTAGGTGAAAAACAAGGGAATACGGTTCGCGATTGCTACGACACTCATAGGATCACTTCAACTACTACAATATTGAATTCGTCCAAAAAGGATCACATAAGATAATTTGGGTGATAATTCGCTAAAATTACAAAATATCATTGCAAAAGATGTATGCACTGGCATAAGTAGAAACATCTATTTGACAAATGAAAGTAAACAAAACGAGAAAAGAAACGGGCACTCACTAGAATCCGACCAGCTTGCGTAGATTAGGAACCTTTGATCCGGGCTGTTAAAAAGAAACAGATGCCTAATGCCTGTTGTGTAAAACAAATGAGTGACATGATATAAGTTTAGTCCGGATCAGTTGGCCTCCAGGGCTACACCGTCTCCATCTTTGTTGATTTTGGTTCATGAGGATGCTGCTGGTTTTCGTTTCTCCATTTTCAAATGAATGCACTGTGAATTTAAAAGGCGTTTGCATTGTGCCAGCAACAACGTAGCCTTCCTTCTCAAAGCGAAACGTTTTCTGAAAGCAGCTCCAACTAAAGCCCTTAACCAGTTTATATGGCCACAACAATCACTCTACCAGGGCGGTGGAAAATCAACTGCCCATTATCTTCAATTCGTTCGTAAATACCTGAACTAGTGAATAGATCTTCAGCTGCTAAAACTTTTCATCAATTTTTAAAACAACTTCGTTCCCCCTGCTCTAACTTAAAATGTGGGCTTTTGGTAAAGAGAAGCTAATTCGTAAATTCCATGGCGAAAACATAGAAAGGAAAGCAGCTTGGAAACATTGACATAGGCCAATCCTCGGTATAGCTGGCTGAATTTTACAAACCTGTATGCAGTGTCAACGATGCTCCAACTGATGTCCCTGGCCGCTATATCACGGAATAATCGAAAATTGCCATTTGTCGTATCGAACAGTCGAATGTGTTGGTCTGCGAATTGAAGTAATTCAATGTACTGTTGACGATTGGCTTGAGGCGACGTCCAAAGCATAAATGATTAGGATACAATATAATGAGAGTACAATCATGGTAGAATTTATTCGAATCAAAGTAGTCTTGCTGATCTGTCTTTCAATAGCATAGATAAAGCGACTCTACGCGTTATTTTCTGATGGGGATCAGGTTTCCTGCTGACAAATGTGCCTTGCTACGGTAAACAAGATTTTTCTGATATGATTTTATTTGCATCTGTGTCATCCGTGTCAAGTACACAGGATCGGCAGTTCGCTTCACTTGCGCGTTTCTGATAAATGAAGTTGTCGTACCTTGGCATGCGGACATGAAGACCGTCCCGTCCGTAGAGAACTCGCCGCAGAAAAGTTTTTGCCGAAACCTTTTCATCGTCTGCATTCTGTTTGGTAAGAACCTATCAACAGAAATATAAAACGAAATTGAAAGGACAGGGGAAGCTATTCCTCTATGAGGATTTAGCTAGTATTCTCAAGTGACTGGACGAATGTTGAATGGGGTAAGGAATGAAAATCGGTCGATGTGAGTTTCACTGTGAATCAAAGAGTTGATAGGGTTTGGACGTCAGTCTGTGTGAGTTTAATGCAGCCTGGCAGGACATAGCCTGATATGACTTAGCTGCAGATATCTCGTCAAATTCCGGCAATACCTCCCGACGCAATTCAACACGACCGAGGAAAACAGATTGGCAGGTAGCAACTATCGATCAGACATCAAACTTGCCAAATTTATGCTGAAGTTTTTCAAACAAACATTTTAGAAGCCGTGATATTTCCTGATTTCAAGCTGAGTTCAAACATTTTGCAACATTTAAATATTCTGTTCAAGTTAGAAATGACAGCTTGACTTTTGCGAAGGACAAGACCACTTACATGTCGTTGAGTCTAACTTGGTCACTTGCACAAAAGTTTGTTCTTGGTCTTTTTCTACCTCTGAAAATGTTAGATTCTCTCTAAGGAAGTAACGAAGAGAATTTCATAAAAGGAACAGTACATCCAGAGTGGGCAAAGAAAAGGGCTACTGTCAAATATAAGAAGCTTTCAGAGCAGCAGAAAGTGGTTTTGAATCACAGGCCACGTGAATGTTGATTAAGTGATTAATTGATGATTACTAATGATCACAATACATCTTCAAGCAATCAGGTGACTGTTTTCTAATGCCGTTGGGAACCATAATAATGACATTCCGTTGTATAAGATGGTTTTTTCTAGGCTATCAACAATCACCATCAAATTGGTATATAAACTATAAATCAAAGAACAAAACTTGACATATTTTATATAGTTTATAAACTCAAAGTCCCTGTGGAACATAAAAACGGTGGAAGCAAATTAAATGAACTAGGTAGAGTAAAAAAAGTAACCTACTTGAAGGATGTACTTTGAAACATTTATATCAGGATTTAAAAGTCGGCCACTTGCTACAGCTGTTTCGTAATATATTCTCGAGTCCTGCAGTGGATGGAACATTCGCAGTGCTTAGACGTGCATTCGGTTACTGATAACAATATATGTCCAGGATTTTCAAAGACGTTGCATCTTAAATTTCATGTCGAATAAGCAGCTCATCGATTAGATTGCAAAATGTCTGAGATCGAAAGAGAAACCAGTTCGCAGATTCAAATTCATTAGATGCCTTCGAATTCGTTCCAGGGTCGACAGTAAAATGTCTAAAGTCTAACACAAAACAATTTGCTCTTCTTCGAGGGCAGGGAAAACACTACGCTTCTCTCGAATAGCATGATCCGACTGGTTAACTAATGCAATAATTTTCCAAATGATATTAACGTATTGTTTTTCGCCAGGTCGTGCTGCTTATCTTTCAATCCGATTAGTACATCGACAACGACTTCAGGCATGTGCCCCCCCCCTCCCCCAGTAGAAAGAACGCAGGTCCCTTTGTGATTTGATTTTTTCATTGAATTTTTCTAGATGGCAAAACATGTAGTTGCAAATGAATCACTGTTATGGAAATACAACATTTTTAACTGAAATGCAACTGATGGCCTGAAACATTTTTAATTAAGATAACAATGGCCATTCAAGTACAATATGTGTGTACCTCCATTCTTGATGTGTCTGGGCACGGCTCAGCTACAATAAATTGAAATGAGAAACTTCAAATAATGCTTCAACTACTTTGCATTAAGCAGCCACCAAGAAGGAACGACCTCCTCCTCTCCCTTCAACTTCACTTAGTAGAATTCCCATAGTTTGCATAATAATTCTTGGATCATGAATTGGAGTTTTGATTGCAATTGAATGGTGCCTAAGAGGTGAATTTTTGGTCCTGTGACCCAAGATTTGGGAATGTATGTTCTAGCTGAAGCCACAATTTGCTCCTATATATCAAACATTTCATATACCATGTACATTGATATCAGTTAGAAAAAAAATTGTGTTTCTTCTATACCTTGTTTGATACTGGCATCATAATGATGCTATGGTTCTGTTTTGATCAAGAGATTAAACCAAAACAATTAATTCACATCACTCTGATGAAATTTAAATTACAACACTGGACACAAAAACATTTGTTTCCAGTATAAAGTCCCTTTTAAAATCGTTTAAAACCAAAAAATGCCATCTAATGTCTATTTATGGTCAAAAGAGAAATCCAAAAATAACATCAAACTCCAGCCTGCCATTCCAAAATCTAAACCCTGCAAAACAAGTCTATGAATTTTTGGTGAAATAATTAACTGTAAGGACTTTTTTTGATATTGCAAGCATTTTTGTTTTCATACAAATCATGTCCTCTTATTGTTACAAAGGTCCTATAATTTAAACTGTTATTACCTTGAGGTGAAGCTGGCCGATGGAAGTGTCCCATGCTGATGTAATGAGAATCATCTGAGTCATCTCCACTATCTATGTCAATGTTGATGGAACTAAAAGTACCTCCAGCATTCAACAGCCTTGAGTGACGACTAAAAGACAAGATGCAAAAGAAATTGGTAGGTCTTACTAGCCCTTTGGGTCATAATATAATTACAGCAGATTTTTTATGGCAATAAAAAAGCAAATGGGCTATTAATGAATAAGTGACATTGATTGAAGAATGATTCAAGAAGCAAACAGAACTATGAAAGAAAAGCCAAAAAAATACTTTCTGTATAACATGCAGTTGACAGCTGATAAAATAAAATTAATTCATGACCAAGCCTTCAAGTTGAATCGCCAAGAGCATTCTAGCCAAGTAATTGAAAATCCAGATAAAGCAATTTCAAATCAGTTTGCACAAGTAACTCAAAACATGAGACTGATCTTTTTTGTTTTCTAAGCACAGAAGGTACCGTTTATAAACAAATGAAAACATTTGCTTTTTAGAATATTAAAGCTTTTGTGGGAAAGGAGTGTGATGGAACATACATATGCTAGGTTTTTGCATAGCATTTCAAAACCTGCAGTCTGTATACATGTAAGTCCCTTTTTTCTGTTTCCTGATTAAATGAGGCAGGCTAGCCCTCCTGTAAGGTGATTTTTTAATACCAACACTTTTTACACTTATCCTTTCTGCTAACAAGTTTCTGCTGCAGAAACTTTCACACCATCCTGACTAGGAAATGGCCTTGCCATCAAAAGTATAGGGAGCAAATGTTTTGGTCTTGTGTTTGGAGCTTCTGTTTCAACATTCTGGAACCATGCAAAAGAATTGCACCTGCCTGAAAATAATTCCTAGCAAAGCCAGCTTTACAGTAAAGCATTTAAGTGGAGGTGATTCCAAACAAACATTTGATAGGCAAGACTTTCACAAGATTTAGGTCACATATTTCTTATAAAGAGAAAAGAAAAATGCCACTTTTTAGGTACTAACTCCAGACTGTTTAAAAGTTGTGGCCCCTTGAAAATTGGATCAAATTGCCAAAACATGTCTTGATGGTAGTCATCTTGGATTTCACAACTGTACAAAATATTCAACATATCCTAAAGTTCAATAGTTCCATCCTGAAAATTAGCACGTTCTGGAAAGCTGAATACAAAAATGAAAAGAAAACCAACATTTGTTCATGTTGTGGTGCTTTTTCAAAATTAAAGTTAGAATATTCAATAATCAGTAACACTTGGGTGGATGAGGCTTTACAAAGATTGCCAGTTGTGCCCAAGTCAGAGAGCTTTGAAATTCCCTGCAGATGAACTAGGTATAATAGGGTGTTTGTGGGCTTTAAAACCTTTTGGTCTCTTCCAGATACTGAAGTTACAGCTTAATTACTTTTAGACACTGTTTCTTGTCGCTTTTTTAAAAGGTATTTTTAAAAGCTATTAAACTTATATATATTGTGATAATATATTGACAAGTATCAATGTTTCCAGTGGAATGGCCATTGAAAATGGGATGTCTTAAACAAACTTGCTAATAAACTGGACTAGTTAATAAATTCTATGGTAAAATATGATAATACTGCCCTTAATTTTCAAATAAAATTAATCATATCAGTTTAAAATCCTCAGTGCAGCAAATTTGTTATTACAATGGATGATATGATTTAAGCAATATTTCTATGTCCAACCATAATTAATTTTGGTGTACTACCATTTTGGACCACCATAGCTCGCCATGAGCCATCAAATGCTAGGAAGGCTCTATAGTAGGGAAAGACAAAAAACCTGGCACCTCCCAACAAGAACTTTAGTATCAATTCAAGAACATTTTTTAGAATCCATTACTGCAACAGTAACTGAGAATAATTTGCAGGATCTATTGTTTACCATTCAGACCACAAATATGTGGATATGCTACACTACAATCTGTTCCTGTCACTCTTGGTGCTCAAAGCAAAGTATTAATTGCTAGGTACCACTAGAGCTAAACTGTCGAAAACTTTGCATTGATTGGGGCGTTCGTATGTGTGCCAGGATCTTCAAAGAAGACATTCGTTGCGGCTGGCACACACTACGCAAGAGGGATGCTGTTCTTGCAAAAGTGGCATGCCCTTTTAGTCTAATACAAACAGGCTCTACATGATCACCTTCGTGAATATTTGATTTCTTGTAATAGCTGACTATCATAAAGAATACTCTAGCTGGTTCAGGATCATAGTGGGCATATTCGCTTTGTCGTATTTTGGTAACGAAAAACTGCATTGTATGGAAAAGTTTCAAATCCACCCGCTGTGCTACAGTGTGTAGAATTTGCAACAATAATTTTCGGTTTAACAAGGAACTTTGACTCAACTTTCTCTGGAAACTACGCAGTACGATAAAGATTAGGAATTTGCAAAAAATATTAAAATTACCCTACCCTTATCAATATTAAACGTTGATTCTGTACCTGTTTCTAAGGATGAATGCGAGAATGCTGGCCGCTAGACTATCAGCCCCAATGTCTCTGTTCAGCCCTGTCTCCTCGGACCCTTCGCTGTCCTCTTCCTCGGTGGGATTTTCTGCATCTACGCCACTTGCCTGGCTCCACTCAAACGATTCCTCGTCATCTTCGTTTTCGATATTTCCACTTCTACGACTCATTCTACCACCCATAACAAACCATCAAATGCAATGTAGGCCAATTGGGTCCCAGACCTTCAGCTCTCTCGACTCTCGGAAGAGGATTGGTCTAGTGGTCAGGGCCAGTGACCTTTTGGAACAGTTTTAAACGGAGAGACCTTCGCGAGCTCATGACACGAAGGAACCCAATTCAAGCCTCTGATGAAAATAATTCGGTGAGGGTGTATATGCTCTTGGTTATCTGTGATTAGGGCGATTTCTTTTTTACACTGGGCAAAACTGGGACATAGAATTGGAATGTTCATGTTAAAATTCGCTTGTTGAAAAAATTTCACTGCAGCGGAAAATTACGGTCAAATCTCAAGAAATATTTAAAATAATTTCTAAATATTGAAAACCAAGTAACTCTCGACTGATAGGTTCCAGAGAACATAAATTTTTCAGAAAAAATTAAGTTGAGGATGAATATTTCAATTCTGCTGTTCATTTTTAAAAAGGACCGTAGATAGCGAGATACAAAATCGATGACGTCAATGACGGGAATTCTCTAGTTGACAATTCAGCAGAGCTTTTGTAAAATGAAGCATGGTTTTAGCAAAAAATAAATATACCTTTTGAAATTCAACTGAACTTTCCAGTACTCACCAGGAACTTTAATTAGCTGATTAATACAATTTGGCCTTCCGGCGCCGGTGGAGGGTTTCTACCTTGTGTCCAGCGGTAAAGTGCAGTTCAGAGTGGCTTGGACACTCTTGATGCGAGATTTCATTGTATATTTTCTGTAATTCATTCGTAAAACATTTTATAACGAATTTACGACTTACGGCTAACCTCTAGCAATGGCATGTACAGCTAGTTTGCCTTACATTTCTGGTGAACTGTATAAAATGTCTGACACCAGGTATACAGTGTGGACGATATAAACAAATGTAAGTGACTGAAATGATTATTATTTGGCATAAAAAAGACCAGGCTCCACGGCAGCTGAATTCTAATCAACAGAATAAAAACAATGATAACAAAACTAACTGGCTTCCTCCTTCAAAGAAAGCTACGAAATGCGAGACCCCTCGTCCACCATTAATACGTCCACCATTAATACGTCCACCAAGACGACACAAGATACGGGCGGAAGCATCATGGTTATAAAATACAACGTGACAACGAGACACACTTGATCATTGCAGATGGCGACATGGCGGAGGAGCTTTCAGTCACGTTTCGCCTGCCATTAGTCGAGATTCGTCTGCTAAACGGTACATAAATGAATAAATACTCTGATTGCTTCCTAAACGTCGATCAAGTTTGCTCTGCAAGGCCACTCAGTCATAATGCTAATGCTTATGACGTTTACTCGAAAAGTGACGCGAATGCAAAAAGCATCGTTTGATAACGAGGCAGTTAAAAGATGATACGAGCCGATACGAGGTAAGCTTTTTCAT
Source organism: Nemopilema nomurai (assembly GCA_003864495.1). NCBI lineage: Eukaryota > Metazoa > Cnidaria > Scyphozoa > Rhizostomeae > Rhizostomatidae > Nemopilema > Nemopilema nomurai. The sequence goes on from ML133454.1 coordinate 3,656,795, forward strand.
AAGCACGCTCTTTATAGGGTCGCCCAGCAGATGTAGTATAGAAATGCCATACTTCGAAGTAATGTAAACAATGGCAAATCATACAATTTCATTTTTACTGACATCAAAATAAAAAAGCTAGAAAATGCGCTTGACAGCCTGTTTTACTACCCAAAAATTAAGGGTTCAGCGGACAGAGCAGCGGCTTTTGAAACATCTATAAGACGTTCTAAGTTTGTGCAAATTTTAAAAAATTCCATAGATTTGTGCGGAAGTGCCTTATTGATGCCTCGTATCCTAATGGGTTTGTGCATAGTCCACAGATATTAAATCACTACATGGCGAAGTCAAACAAATACGAGTCTCAAATCTTTGGTTTAAAATTATCGTCCACCAACAGCTACAAGATTCGGTCGATGCAATTACCTTACTTAAAAATTTGAGTTACACAAAGCACCACGACAGAATAGCACTGCTCGTGTGCAAAACGTGATGTGGTGTAACTTGCAAATTCCCAATTTAAAGTAACAAATTTTGCAAAATATCCCTAACATATGCTATATAAAACAAATTTGGTTCACGGTTGTTTTAGTACAGGAAATCTACCTAATATTGCTAGTTAAGATGGATGCCATCATTGCAAAGCACCTTTTTAAGACCAGCTCCGTAACTCCGAATTCACTGTCTGCACAGTGTCAAAACAAGTCTCCATGCAGTGCGAGGTGATCCAGTATGATGACGTCATGGCCTAGAGGCAGCATTGACGCCGGCGTAAATGCGGAAGTGTTGCCAAGCAGCCGCGGTAACTAACAGCTGGTTCGCTATCACCTTAGGTACGATTTGAACAGCAACAACGACCTGGATGACTCCCTGTCTTGCTCCAGCACAAACTGCAAGTCCCGCATCGTCACTCTCCTGGTGCGTAGTCGCATCGGCTGCAAGAAGGAGCATTTTCGTCAAGGTTTCGTCTACGTGCTTTTTCTCCGCAGTTTTTAAAATCACTTCAAGAATTCAGCGGAGCAGAGACTTTACAAGTCGTACAGTTGCATAGCCTCCTACCCTAGACAGGAGCATTAACCGTTTTTTCATTCAAACTGTTATTAAATCAAAGAAACAAAGCTTGGTAGTTTTCTCTGTCGTGTCACACAAGAGAGATCTCCCCTGGTGCCCTTGCACACAAAGTAAAACCTGGAGGCGATAGAAAAGGTCTTCTAGCGCTTGCTACTTTGGAGCCATTTCTAGTAAGAAGCATGGCCTCGTCTTGTCGCCATCTTCGTTACCTCCATGCTCCCATTGCAAAATTCAATCATGGGAGGGAAGATCAGTACCGAATACAGAAGATGTTTAAAGAAGCCCTACCTGTAGTTGAGACGACGATGATGCGTCGCTGTTTCCCGGGTCAGACGTCTGTAGGGATAATAAAATCATTTGAAAATTCAAACTCATCATTTAAAAAACAAATTCATTTAATCGAAGGCATAAGCAGATACGGGACCAAAGTAACACTGCGCAGGCGAACGTCGCGTGCTACCTTGGCTAAAGGCACAGGGAGACGTCGGAGATTGCAGGAAGGGGAGAATGCCATTCGAAAACTCTAATGGTGCGAATCATTGCAGACCAGTATTGCCAATATCAAACAGCAACTGTGCGGGATATTCGAAAAGTACGCTCTGGCCAATGTTAGGGAGCATAAACTCACATGAGCTGTGCTCAAAGACTCCAACGCCTCGTCCAGTTTTCGCTTCTTTCGCGGTCCGATCGCTTCCAGTGCTGTTTTGTTTGCAGCGCGTTTTCGCAGTAATTCTTCTTCCTCTTGTTGGAGCTGAAACACAAATTACGAAGAAAGATCTAATTTTAGGAACAGGAAACACAGTTAAAAGAGTGAAAAAGCTTGCAGAGTTTAGCACGAAAATTCATCTTTGCTTCTACCATAATGAAAGACAGATCATCAGTTACAATTTTACGGTGATGCATATATTTTTTGTTGTTGGGGTCACTGCTACCCTTCGAACCCTTGAAAAAGCTAGCTAATGAAAATCCACCCCCAACATATCTTGGGCAGCAACAACGAAACTTCATCGCAATATTTCATCTACCTCGCTGTTTCACATATGAGGTTTCATAGATGCAAATGTTTCCTGACTTCTATCACGAGCGTGAAAGAAACATCTGCGGGAAACGGTGCAATGATTGCCTTAGCAATAATAAACCCCACCAATGTTGAGACCGAAAAAGCACATTCTGACTGGGTCAAAAACGCCGGATTTTCACCTGCTTCGCTTTCTCCTTTAACCTTGCTTGCTCCGGGTCTTCTGTCCGTGATCGACTCTAAGAGGAAACAATAAATCCATTCAATGAGCCGCCATGTTATACGTGACATAAAACCGTGTCTTAAGCTATAATGGAACCCATTCAATTATATATTAAACCCCGGAAGCAATTCGATTCCTAGAATTGGGCTTTATATTCCAAGGAAAAAACCGTGGACACTTACATTAAATATAAATGAATGATGTATATACAATAAACATCTATGTAGAAAACGCTCAGAAAAAATATCAAACGTTTCGTTTTTTGCCTTCATCGGTAATGGGTGGGTGTATATGTTAAACTTGTTTTAAGATTATATGCAGGTATTTTGCAAGGATCCGACTGGCTTTAACAACGTCAAAAATTGCAACTCACGAGAAATGGATCTAGGATCTAAGTTTTTCTAACACTTCAAAACCTGTGCATCGGGATATATATTTGAAAATACTTTCTGACATGTACCTCAAAGATATAAATATTTGAAAGCCGCAGGAAACTTATCTCAGCAAGGTGTTAAACAAATGCTCAGAAACATAAACTGGATTATCACAACAAATATAGCGACGTAACATCCTCATCTTTCATATTTCGTCAAGGACACACCTTCGCAACTCTCATGAGCATTTCTCTTTCCCTGGCTTCCCTGTGTTTCCGCTCAACTTCGTCAATTTGCTCGAAAACTCGTAACTGTGATTTGACGTCAGATAGAACTTCGAACGAAGGATGCTCCTAAGGCAAAAATACGGGATAAACATCAAGGTCTTGTAGAACCTAATTTGCAGAAACTGCAGAAACCATCAAGCTAAGATATATCGTTCACAGCTACCGACGCTTTCACAAATGAGACAAATCGAAAGGAGAAGTGTGCAACATTTACTTCGATTACATGGCATGCTAGCCTCAATCGCACGAAAGACGCTAAGTTATGGTGACACACCAGAAAAACTTTGTTATTTACATAGATAGCGAAAGAGGCCAAATCATAGATCACTTAATTCATTGTAAATATCAGTGAAAAATCCGTCATTCTATAAAACTTTGCATAGAGAACGAAAAAACTTAAGAAGGATAAGAAGAAAGATACCTTACGTTATCAAAGGAAGATGCAGACAAATTTTAGGTCATTGCTACTTCCGAGCCCACCATCAACAAAGTTTGATATTGGAGAGAAGCCCCAGATTTTACACGACGCAAAAAACAAGCCTACCTTGTGAGCCTCTACTCGATGTAAACTAAGAACTGAAAGTCGTTCGATAATGTTACGCAGCCTCTCTTCGGTGGCATGCGATACCATCGAGATGACGTCTTGTTTAAAATCACGGAGGTTGTGTTTTTTAACTGAAAAGAAAACAGATCAATGGTAAAGGAAACTTAATATCAATGGCAAGGAAATTGGTTGGGGCCTTGAGAAAGCAAAAACAATTTAAAAGAACGAGCAGTAAGGATGAATCCTACCAACAAATAGACACGTCAGTTGCAGCAATTCATAACTGCAAGCTCTTTAATTGCTTCTTTAAAGGCCAAAATAAAAATAAAGATGATTAGCTACAACAAGGATCCTTAAACCACACAGCGTTATCGTGTCACCCGGTTTTTGTCACTGTTTTAGAGTTAAAGACAAGCCTGAAAGCCACTTGAATGCAGCCCTTATTTCTTAGAATCATAAAAGGCATGTCATGCTTATCTTAACATTAAAAGCATCGACAGACTTAAACCATTCCAAAGAACCTAACAACAATTGACAAGTATTCACAAGTAGCGGTTGAAGCTAGATGAAGTACAAAGATGCACTCAAAATGAGGGCATATCAAGGGCAGAGCGACGAACCTGCGGCTTCAACCCTCCTCTTCAATTGGTCCGGTGACAAGAAAACCTCGTCTTTACAGCTTCTGGTCTGAGATCCTAAGAGCTCAGACCCTGTTGACAGAATTTTAGCGCTCTCTTCCTAAAGGGAAATGGCTGAGTTTCAAAAAGAGAGGCCAACTTATGTCTCACTATATCAAACAAACATTTACAAATCAATGTATTTGCAGCAGCCCTCTCCGTTTAAGGCACGCAATAAATCAAGCGCCTGGTTTATAAGCACCCTTTAAATCGCGCTCCTCGTTAATTATCATACAAACAGCCTTGCGGATTCGAAATCGATTGATATCTAAATAGACCGTTGCTTCTTTCAATCCCTCTTTCGAGGAAATTGTTATTGCCAAGTTAAAGCAAACACCTCTTGAATATATTTCCGGTCAATAACCATTGACGAACTACAACAATAATGTTTTTATTTTTTGCTTTTAGTGCTCTTTTAAGTAGTTTGTTTAGAGATTTCTAGATACAAAGTATTTACATGCGAAAACATGCCGTTTCTGCCTACTTTAACATGAATATTTTTTGGGTAAAACGCGTGCCTTGGGAAAGCGAGGCGCGCGTTTTTGCACGTGCCCACTAAAATACTAACGGAGAGGACAGTTGCAGTTTATTATATACTGTCAGATTTCTAGGGTAAAACTTCAAAAATGTTTTCCAAATGCTACTGAATAAAAGAAAATATAACAAGTACAAGAAAATGAATTGATTTTGGAGAACAAAACAAATAGCATTTATGCTCAGATTGAAAAACAACCAAATCAAATGAAATTCATTACACTTTGTGAAATGACATCTTTTATTTTTAGCACTCTACCTTGAAGAACTAAATAAACTCTGCTTTGTTGAAATAACACAGAAGAACCTTTTATTATTAAAATATTGGTAAGCTTGCATCCTGTAAACAATTTTGAAATGAACTGAGCATGCACATTTTGTTTTTAGAAACTAATATCTGTGCAGAATCATCTGAAAATGTTCAAATCAAAGCACACAAACACAAAATGAAGGAAAGTAGTGAGGAAGAAAAAGTACACATCAATTGGAAGAGAAATAATAAAAATGCTGACCATCTAAGTCACAGGGTGCATTCACAAATTACTCACCACAAGATTAACGCCAGCCATGCATGTGACATCATTGATATCATCGTCATTACTATAAACAGAGCAAAGCCATGGGTCAGAAGAGGATACTATGAAAAGCTAACAGTTATTTTTCAATACACTTCACATATATTAATAAGAATTTACTTCATGCAAATTCCTCAACAACAAAATTAAACATAAATTAGTTCATCATTTTTCAAGAGAGAAAATAGTGAAAAATGCTATGCAGACGTGGAAGTGATATGCAAATTTACTAAGCAGAGTGACTATAAAATGTACAATTAAAAGCCTAGCTCTTGAGAACACTGCACTAACGGTAAAAAAAGAGCAGCTTCAACGTCCAAGTAATATCACAAGATTGCAAAGAAGAGATAGATTTCAATCAATTAGCCTTGATTCATGGGCAGTGGAAATGTCCAATTGAACTTTCAAAAGCAAATTGTGTACTTAGCAGCTCTGCCTATGCACAAAGATAACTGCCAGAACTTTAAACTTTCCATAACACTATGAATTAGGAAAACTAATTATATACAACATTTCATAACTTTCAAGTTAATCAAATTAATATGGATTGCATAAGTCTTTATCTGCACTTATCTATTCTTATCTAGCTCCCTCATTCTCTATCTCTTATTTGCCATTCAAGAAACATTTGCAGCAAATTCAAGTACTGGAGTAGCAGCTGCAATCTCAAGTCATGGCTTCTGTGCCAGGCTAGAAAAATCACAACACTTTTGGCAAACCTGGTCATTGCTGAAGAATAATGAAAGGCTGCCTTGTGCTTGCTTTTCTCTGCTGCAGATGCATTCACCAAAACATGAGACTGGCCTGTGACTGCTTTCATCACTGTTGCAATGTCTTTACCTATCCCAACTTGGTTGTGTATGATCCTGTCCCCTTGCACCATCTGCTTCTGCATCATCTGCTGGCGGTGAAGGGCCAGGGTTCTGTTTATCAAGGCTTGCTGTGACTGGGCCAAATTTTGCTGTGAGTTGCTGTTTATCTGCATAACGGCTTGCAGGCCAGGAGTCGTTTTCTGGTTTGCTAACAAATTTACAGTTGCAGATGCCTGAATTTTTTGTGCTTGTGTTTGTGATGAGCTAGGGGCTAATTTTGGGAAGTCCTCCTGCATTTTCAGCGGCTGCTGTATTGGTTGGGTTGTCTGAACCTTGCTTTGCTGTTTCATTGTCTCTCTTAGGTGTGGCAATGTTCTCTATAAGCAGAAGTTTTTAAGATCTACATTTGATAATGTTTGTAACAACTTCTTAACAGATTGCAAAGTTATGAGGAAATGTTGTGCATATTTTAACAGTCTTTTTAGCTGTTTTCCAACAATTGGTCTTATATGTATTTGGTAAAAATGCAAAACTACATTTTCACATGATTTTACTTTTCAACCACTGGTTTTACACAGTCATCTACTTTCATGGGAATTATGATACTAGAGATAAGCTGGTCTTCCAAATAATTAAAAGTGAAACAAACTTTGCAGCTGATGGATATCTTAGTATTTATGCTATTCAAAGATAGCAGAGTTGGGTTTTGACCATTTAGACTAAAATAAATACCAGGCAGAAGTTAAAAGTTAAATTATATATGTATATATATATATCTGCCATGTTTCTTGTGGATGGTATGTATAAACCACGTGATGATGTATAAACAATCACAGAAACACCTCAATGCTTTACACCACTAGACGCCCATGCTGTGATTATGAATTTCGACTAATGCAGCAGAGCAGACCCTGATTTGTGTTGCAAACAGGCCTTGCCTGGAAAGATGCTCGACCGAGCACAGGCACCTAAAGCACACCTCAAAGAAGCCCAGGAGGGTGATATATCATGCCCCACGAAATGTAGAAACAACTTTTTAAATAAGCAAAAAGTTTTTTGGTTATTTTGTTTATTCCTGGATTGAGCATAAAAAATCCTCGAAATTTACTGTGACATTATGATTTGTGTATGATAACCATATATTCAAAATTAGGCTTCTAACTATATATACTGTAACACTCAAACCAAAATCTTGAAAAACCAACAGGCAGATTTATTCAATTTTAGGCCAAGTTGTTTTTTCTTATCAACCTAGAATCACCTGCGTAGTTAAGAGCTAACATTCTTGATCCAAAATGTCACTTTGCTTTTCCACTTTAACTAGTTTGTGTGTATAAGGTGCTCAAACCTGTCCTATAAAATGAGTATATATATAATGTACCAAAAGGTAACAAAGCTTAAGCTCAGTCTTTAAAGGGTTCTCAGATTTAAAACAGAAGCGATTCACGACACTACTTTCACTGTATTATTGAGCACAAATTTTACAATATTTGAAGCAGGCCATGTTTTTAAAATCATTTGAGGTGACCGCCCAAGTCATATAATGACTGCCCTTTCTCGCTCATATAAAATGAATACTTACCTTAGAAAGGTATGGCCTCTAGACAAATAAAAACAATGTAAGTGGGCTTTGGGGTTTCCCTTGTGCCTTGGTTAAGCTGATTTGATATAAGTTATATACAATGAAAGGGAATATAAAAGAGCTTACCTTGAGAAATGGCACCAAATTCGGTTGTGGATCTGACTTAAGAGTAAGCTGTAGTTTTTCTACAAATTCTTCTTCATTCATTTTATTATACTGTAAAGAATAAGCAAAAATAGAGCAAATGTGCATCAAAAAGTTAAGAATATCACAAGAAACTCAAGCCTCAAGCTTATCTAGAACGAAAATTCTCAAGTGTGATATGGGTATTGCAAAAGGCATTTTGAGGTAGCTTCATTAACAATTCCAATGAGAAATTGGAAAGGATCAAGTTCACCTGAACTTGTCATGAAGGTCAAACGTCAGCTCTGAGGGCATACTGCTTGATCAATGATTAAATGGCAAAAGGCTGCTTGTTTAGTCATGGAAGATTCTTAGGTATTGCTTTTGCTTTTCATATTGAAGGTATCTTGGACACACTAGACAAAATTCTATAGTTTTATCCAAAACTAAAAGATTTTGGGGCCTGGATGTGTGGATCAACCATGGCTCAAATAAAGTACTTACTAGAATACATACAACACTAGAATTCATTGGATGTCACTAAATGCAGATTCCAATAATTAAAAGATCAATAAAGAAAAATCAAAGATTGAGGCATTCCAAAAATTACTAACAGCCAAGACAGCAGCCTGTTGTTTACTGGTTTTTGCAAATAAAGAAAACAGGTACTAGATTTTCAATTATCCTTAGAGAGACCTGGCTTGGTGATTTACCCCTTCCAAAAATAAAAAAAAATAACTAGGGTTGATTTGCTTTAACTACATACTAACCATAACATTTTGAACAAGTTCTTTTACACTCCTTCCAATATCTGGTGGTTGATTTGGTCCACAAGCAAGGTTGATCAGATTTTGGAAAAATTCTTTGAGCTTCTTTACAGACTCCTTCATAGCAGCTACATTGCTGGCATTTATGCTAGATCCTGCTGCAGCAGGATTAACTTGTCGAAAACGATAGGTTACAACTCCTGGAACTGGGCTAGTTCCTTTGACTTGTGTCAAAGTTGTTGATGGTAGACCTATGGTGACAGCTGAAGAAAGAGGAGCCTGCATTGAAATGTTGTTTGGTTTTGGCGAATTACCACGTCCAGTGGATGTGTTTAGTTCCTGTTTTGCGTTTTGAGTAAGAATGACTGGTTGTGGAGCTGGTAGCCTTGATACAATATTCTGGACACCAGGAATTTGGCCGGTCATCAGGTTAATACCGGACACGGCAGTGACAGCGTTAGGCCCTGTGAGCCTGGGAGCCAGTGGCAACGGTGTGCCCGCCATTCTTACATTTCCAAATAAATTGCTCGGTACTAGTGCTGTCCCTGCAAATCCTTGTGCAGCTAACATTTGAGATAGCTGGGGAGTCAACATGATCGTTGTGGGCATTCGGGGTGCAATAGGAACAGTATTTGAGGCCACGTTCTTTGGCGCGATATTAACCTGCGAAGAGTTGGAAGAAATTGGTGAAGGCGACTGCTTATTAGGGGTGGATGATCGTACATTAATTGCAGGCTTGCCAACAATGCTGTTAGGGGCAGAAGCAATAACCGCATTGGCAACCGATGAGTTCTGGGATGATCCATTGATAGGAGCTGTCCTGGTATAGACCTGTATGTGGTTTGTTGCTGAGCTATCAATGGCCCCAGCCGTTGCAATCTTCCCTCCATCGTTTGTCATAAAGGTTGTCGAGTGAGTTGAGGAATTAATCAGCTTGTTGCTCGAGCTGCTCACTGATGAAACCTGATTCTCAAGAGATCCAACAATTGCATTTACGGTGTTTTGGTCCACATCTCTCTTCAACAAATCGTCGAAGAAGGACGACTCCATTTGAGCTCGTTAAGAAATGAACGTGGAGTTTTGTTCAACGGCCCGCGTTGACTCCTGGGATTCGTTATTCATACAATGCATTGTGGGGAATGTGAAAGGGCTGCTCCTTCGACGAGTCACGCGAACACTCTTGGTTCGTGTTTATAAAAAGAAAATTCCAAACTTAGGAATAATTTAATGCTTTAAGCTTAGGATGTACCTTTAAATCCATTATCAAAACAAAATCTTATCAAATTGAAGGTTATTTCGAAATTCCATAATGACCGGGGATATCGAGAGAGCAAACTTTTAAAAGTATCAAAAACTCGCCAGGTGTATCTGTCTTCCCTCTTATTCTCACATAAAAGCAACAGTTCAATTTTGTTTTTTGATCTCTCAGGAAATTTGAGCTTTTTATTTCCAGTTCTTTGAATCGAATATTCTTTTCAAGGGTACCAGCCGCCCCATATACTGTAAACAAAAGAGGTGGGTGAGAGGTGATTTGTGATAACTTCTATCTAATCCTGAAGGAAATGTCTATAATTGCAATTTACACATCAATTGCATCATTGAGATACTTTAGCCAGTTGATAACAGACATTGAGAAGTAAGGCTTAAGTGAACTATTGGTTTGCAAGTTTTATTGCCGCGGCCATTTTGCGAATTGCTGCCCTGCTGCGTAAAATACTTCTGAATGTTTGACAAGAGAAGCTTCTCAAGCTTAAAGTTTTCTTTAGGAAACAGAAAATTTCTGGTAACAGGTTTTGATGAAAAAAATGATATTGCTTCAAATGACGCATTCTTCAAATGACGCATTCTTCAAATGACGCATAAAGTTTTATTTTTAAAACGATGTTTATATGTGACGATGTTTTCATAAGAAGTAACAGAATTCATTGGCACACTGCTATTTAGAAAGAATTTGATAGTATGGGAATCTTTGTTTGATTCCTTCCAAGAAATAATCTCAAAATTTGATAAACTCTCAGTTTAAAGTTAGGTCGCTACCTGAATTTGCTTTCGAATCAAAGATTTCAATATACTTTAATACCATTCAACATGCTTTGGTGGAAATATTTTTTTCTATATAATCACTTTTTGTGATGATCCTGGATTTTTATATAAAAAGGGCCTGCGTGAATTTTCTTATTAGCAATTCAGAAATTCTCCTACTCGCCCTTGCTGTGAGTATAAAAATATGATATATTACTGCATTCGATATATCGTTCACACTTTATTTTGTCACCAAGATACACAGAAATTGTAATTTAGCGATTATTAGAGGAATATTTTTAGGAAAATAAGTGAAATCGAAGCAGTTCAACAACATCAAACCTGTCCGCTTGTTGTTGGCTTGTTTGTCAATAAATTATCATTTCTTGACTTAGCCACTAAAAGCATATCAGACTAAGGACCTAAAATATATTTCATAGTTGCTGGGAAGTATGATAATGCCAAGGCATAAAATGAATAAAAACATTTATGATATGAAGCAATTACGATATAGAAAGTATTTGATATAGAACATCTAGCAACATAGGCGCCTGTAATGATTATTCATATGTTACTAGTTAACTGGAAATAACACAAGCATTATTTTTTCGAAATTTTTCTTAAAAATCTACTTGAAGAGGCGTTAAATTGGCTTCCAGTGCAGGAAACGATGTGGAAACGAATAAAGCCAAGTGAGAGGCCACTTTCGCTGCAGCAGCCCTTATTGGCCAACACTGCATTTGGGAAATGTGAAGGAAGGATTCTTCGAAGATTGGCCATCACCAAAGCATGTGTATTTGTAAGTCCTGTTATTGCAAGAAAATGTTTCATTTGATTTGCTTAACCGGGATTTAGTCATATTTGTAGGATCAATCGATTGAAATTGAATAGCGTTCTTTAGAAATTAAATCAGTTAACGAATTCTGTCAATAGCGAGTAAACAAAACACACTTTTCCCAAACATAATTAAATTTTCAAATACATTGTTACGAGCAGAAACAAGCAGGCTTTTCTAAAAGAAATGGAAGGTAGAATAATTTTGTCACTTTTGATAGTAGAGTTGACCCAGTAGTAACTTTTCAAAGCTACGTGACTTTTCATTGAGGTTGAAGTCATAGCATTTAAACACGATGGTGCAGAATTGTTCCACCAGACTACCAGAACGCCCTTCTGATTGTTGTCATATGGTCAAAATACACTGTGATGTGTGAATCCAAAATGACACTCTTGGACTGAACTTCCAAAATGTTCACTGTGGAGTTTTTTTGTGATCTTATCAAGAGTGATAACGGAGCAGCATCGCGATTTTTCTCTTTGATCGACAAAAGCACCTTTAGTTCAGATGACACAGGGGATGGTGGCACTGTAGTCGATTAAGCAATAAAATGATTTTGCTGATCTTATGCTTCATTTGCAATTTTTGTATGAGAAAAATAATTAGAGTGCCTATGTGTGTGCTTTTTCTTAAGAAAATTAGTGGAAGATAATAAAAGAAATTGTACATGAAAAACATGTAAAATCACAACAACAAAATCTATGAATGGTAATAAGCAAAGAAAGACTTCTTGTTGTTAATTGTTGTGTTCTGCTCTAATATCACGGAAACAGTTCGAACTACATTAACCAAAAAACCAGCCAAATTTTCATTTCTGCTTTGGGTCATTTCTTTCGTACCACGTATTTCTGTTCGCTTTCCTTCTCTGTTAAGCTTCTTAAGCCTTTCAAGCCAAGGCTAGCAAATCCTATACAAAGCGCTTCTTAAAAAGAAATGTACTAGAAATGATCAAAGAAATACAATGAAATTTAGTTCTTTCTTTTATGACATTATCATAACCGCATAATCGCAGATATGCAGTGACATGGGGACGCCAACACTGGGGTAACGGTCTGTCTATCGATTCGGCAAAATTATTGCTTTTATCGGCAAATTTAGGGGTAGAGTAGATAAGCGAAATAACGGATAATTAATAGAAAGTTGCAGCAAAATTAGCTGAAAGGGACTATGTGGGACCCTGGCCTAGACTAAGCTCTCAAACTCTACACAGTTTCTAATAACGGCCCTTTTATGGTACATTTACCAAGAACAGAAAATTTGCATTAGTAACTATTTAAAATATGTCATCTACTTTTCTGTTATTTTCAGGTATTCTAAGTTTTCTGTTAAGACTTCTCATTTTCAAAACAAATCCTTTCGTTTAAAAAAATTCAAAGCATTACAATATTTGGGAAACACCTATTCTTGTTCTTCACTGGACGATTTACCATGTCAGAAAAACTTGCCAAGAAAGTTAAAAAATCTCGACCACTATGGAAATATTGTGATTCATATCTTAGTAAACAAAACTCAGTTTTGAATTATGTTTCCAACAAAGTCTGGGCATTTGATTTTCTTGTTGTTGCTTCAACACATGCTATTGACGTGAGGTAGTTGCACATAACGAAAACGATTTTGAGCAGATGGAATCCAAAAAGTACCCCCCAATTGTGATATTTCGGCCCCAATTGTGATATTTCGGCCCCAATTGTGATATTTTGGCCCCAATTGTGATATTTTGGCCCCAATTGGATATTTCGGCCCCAATTGTGATATTTTGGCCCCACTTGTGATATTTCGGCCCCAATTGTGATATTTTGGCCCCAATTGTGATATTTTGGCCCCAAGCAGTGATATAGGGAATTAGGTAAGCCCGCTGATAAAATGATTCGTCCAGCATTTACCACAGATCTTCGCATATGGCCTGGGACCAAGAGCCCCAACCCGAGCCTAGGCCTGGGTCCAGTTCTCCCAGGTTTGGAGCATGCTTCGACTTGCTTCTGTCCTTCATGGTATTGGGTGCGTAAAGTCAGCCCAGTGTGCCTAGTGTGCAGCGTTGCCATTGGACCATTTCGAATGCCAAGTTCCGTTTCTTGCCGTTTTGTAAATCCATTTGCCGTCAAAAATTGTTTTGCCTAAAAGGGTGCTTGAGCACTGTTCAGATTTTCAGAGTTGTGTTTCTGACCAAAGTTAATTTTTGCTTAAAATAAAGATTCTCTTGTACAGAAATTTTGATTGGATTGGACTTGTATAACACTAGATCATGTTTTGTTTATTTAGTTGCAATTATGTTCGAATTATGTTCTGTTATGTTTGAATTATCAAGTTTTCTTGATTCGGCATACCAAACATAAAGGATATAAACTTCAAAACATATTACAGCTACTCTTGTAAATAGATCATTGAAACCGAATTAAATATAGGCTGTGGTAATTTCATCGGGTGCGACCATTGAAAGTTGAGCACCGGTCAGAAAATCTTCTGGATCCGCCCCTGGAAACGGTGTTGACAATTTTTGCTATGTGCTAAAAAGAAATAATATATTTTTTTTAAAAAGTATACCTACCCTGATGATAGACATTTCTTAATTGCATCGTTGCATAGGTCGCAATCACTACGGCAATTCACTCAAAAAGTCCGAGTCCCAGACCCCCAACAAACCCAAACTACTCATTTACGTCCTAAGCAATTGTTTGTGACGTGAAATTTTCTGGCTAGCTTTTCCTACTAAGGCTTAATTTGTGTGTTAACTTTATGAAGCTTCTTCTGCATGTTCCTATTAGCACATTGACATTAGTTGATCTGTTCATTATCAGTTGAAACGGTTGCTAGAAAAACAATCTACGATCAAAGGGCTTGTCTTGAGTAAACAAAAATTCTGCATATTCACATTTGCGTGGGCGATCAAATTTGAAGTTGTACATAAATCTTTATTAGTTTTGTTTACCTTCTTCCAACATTAACTTATAAGTTTTGTTTACCTTCATTCCTGGAGTTATGTGGCTTTTATGCTCTTTTAAAGGAAACTTGACAATAGGAAAATTCTGTTTACATTTACTAATAGTGTTTCCATTCGCCAATGCTTCGTCACACCCAGTGATAAATTATTTGAGCATCACACATTGCTTGAGCAGTCTCATTTTGAAATCTCTCTCTTCCTCGAGGAGACTTTTAGGCAACTTCATTCAAGGCAGTCAATATACAATAAGTATAAGCAATTGTTCTTGGCATATTCAGTCAAAACTCAAACTCTGATTTACCTCCATAAAGCTACCCTTCTTACATCTGTCCACAGACCGAAGTTGAGGCCATGATTTCAGCATGATTTTAGGAATAAGCCTACACTACATTCAAAGGAGCAAAAAAGGTCACTCGTTGAAGCACGTGGTATACGAATGTGCCATTCTAAGGGAAAGTGTAACATTTTTTTATTACATGGCCGGTGCAAAATGCAACGGTGCCAGTACTTTTTGACCCTTTAAAGAATGGGGCTCACACTTTTTATTGAAAAAATGTAAAGGGCCACTGACGCGGCAAAGATTTTTTATGAGCTCAAGATGAAATCAGAAAAACGGTAATTTAGGAACAAGACTGTAATTCATCGATGAAAAGATGAAAATCTAGTTAATGTAAAAACGATTGATATCAAAATAATTGTTTTTTTTGAAGTTCAAGTTTTTCAAGAAGAATTTTTATTACAAGGTCTTTATATACTGTTAGGTTCATTGAGTATGTTTTTATATATTATATTAAATAGCACCATGGTAGTTTGTTGTGTTTCTTTGAGAAAAACTAGAATTGATAAAATATTGCTAGTTATTTTTATCAGCAATGTGATATTCATAATATACATGAAAGTACGGGGCAAGTGTAATTTTTTAAGGAGAGGGTGACAGGAAAGTTGGTTTTTCCTGACAGACTTAATACGGGGTAGGCTGATTTTTTCACAAGAATTTTTTCCCCACCGGTGATGTAGTAAAATAAATTTTGCACTGTCCCTTAGGGTAGGTTCGTCGCTTACGCACCATTTCTAGCATATCCCAAGTATGCCATACCTGTGTTGAATATTCTGCTGTATCGATATTTATTCACTACAGATAATTCTCGCGTTTATGGTTATATTTGTTCATACTTATTTTTAGTTAGGAAGAATTAGCTCGTCGCGCGTTAGTTTTCATGCTTTCCGGTAACGTTATATTTTGGGGGAGAGGGGGCGGCGGTGTTGCAAAATGAGTTGAATTGGAATTTAATCTCTGTTCAGACCACTGTAGTCTTGACCAGAGAAACAGCCTCGATTTTATGCCAGGCAGAATCTGGGCATCAGAGAATAGACGCCTTTATGGTAATCTTTAACACTGACTTCTCAGAACGCCTTTAAGATCTAAAGATTAGATTTGAAATTGGACATTGGAGCCAATGATGCTTATTTTAAGATTGCTTTAGTCAGGAAACGGCAAACTGCTGCGGGAAGTTTTAGGATTCAAAAATATGAAGCAACAGACTTCTAGGCCCCAAAGGTTGGTTGCTGAAATCAGGGCACATGAAACGGCTTGAGAAATGTCCCGCGCCAAACAAATGAGACTTTGCAACTAGATAAATAGCTTCAGGTAGATAGATAGAATAGCTCATAAGCACAACGTGGCATCCGTGGCATTGCAAATTAGCTTATTGGAAGGAATCGTGTACGCGAATTTCAGATTCATTTGCTCATTGATATCCTGTATACATGAATTGCATCTTTTCGAGGTTGGGTGAAAAACATTTCAAATCAGACTTTTCCATGCCGGCATGGCAAATTATAGCCAAACCTTCTGAAATTAATAACAGATGTTGCTCACGTGCGATGAAATGATGTTTCTAATGACTTTTTATGGGTAGGGCCAAAAACCTGCTACATAGCTGAAGCCTTGCCGTCACAAACACCAGCAATCTAGTATTCACATTCCAAGCTTAAAACGAATGCTATCACACCTGCGGTTGTATGCTATTGCACTTTGATGAGAAAATTAAATAAGAGTTTTCAATTTTGATGGTAAACATCTTTCAGGAATTCTAGAAAAACATGGCTGACTTGCAGAGCCAGGAAAATATTTCACGATGCAATTAATGTGCTTGCTACCCAAAGTATATGCCGCAACTGGAAATATTTTTGCAACTTCTAGTTTTTAGCAAATTGTGCTTGGCTTTCTTTTTGATAAAACAACATACCCAGAGTATTGCTTCATGTCAAGGCATTTTATATGATAATCTCATATTTCTTACCAGTCCATTTTTATTCTTGGAAATCAAAATGTTACATTTCATGCTTATTACAAACTTCTTTTCTAATCCGGAAGTAAATATCTGCAATATTTGGCAACAAAAGGCTAAATTCCTTATCATAAGCAGTATTCTTGGTGGCTTTACCAACTTTATCCTTTGTAGCAGTAAGCAAGTTAACTGCTTTAAGTTGACAAAATGACAATGATAAGCGAATGTTTTAAGAGGGTAACCTACACCATGTTTTAAAACGGACCCTTGGTCGATAGGAAGGTATCGCTAGTAGATCGGTTTTGAAAGCATAATCCGTTTAAGTTAGTTAAACCCAAGATGCATTTCTATTGCTTC
Organism: Nemopilema nomurai; assembly: GCA_003864495.1. Taxonomy (NCBI): domain Eukaryota; kingdom Metazoa; phylum Cnidaria; class Scyphozoa; order Rhizostomeae; family Rhizostomatidae; genus Nemopilema; species Nemopilema nomurai. The sequence continues at coordinate 3,673,804 of ML133454.1, forward strand.
CATTTTTAAACTCCACAATCATCTTCCGTTTTTTCGTATTTTTTCATTTCTCAGTCGAGTCATTAATAAACATCTTCTTCGATCTATAACGGCCTTCTCAAATTGGATTGTGACAAGAACCTTACCTTCATTGTTTTACAAAAGAAGTTTGTGCATAATAACTACCTTATCCTGTCTAAGTTTATTCACTCCTTGGGGTTAATTTATCCATATTTCTGCACGAACAACTTCATAAGAAAACTGTTAGCTAGACGCGCCATGTTTAAAAGACTTTTCAGTCAGAATTTCACATTTTCATTTGTTTTCTTCTTTGCAGTATTACACTGACCTGCTCTTTGCTTCAAAACTCAAGACATGAGAATTTACATTTGAATCCTGAATAGAATCAAGAAATAAAATCTTTCCTTTGGTGACACAGTGGCATAAAGTTGGACGATTTCATCAACTATTGTAATTCGCAACTTCTCCTTATTGATTTCGGGTCACTAATTCAATTTAAGAAGTCTCTTAGCCATCCCCAGCTATTTTCCCAGATATGTTGCAAATTGAATTCTTGTTTACCACCAATGAATCACTTTGACGTCACAAGACACCAAATTGATGTCACACCACTTTGTTTTTTTCTGGCAGGGAAGGGAACTTTACAGCAAATTTACATTAAGATTAATGTTAACAAAAACAAGTTTACTTGGTTATATGACCATACGTAATGCTGTAGAATATAGCAATTTAACCAACAAAACAAGAGAGCTGTGCTCACGTGACTTTTCTTGTTCATAAAAAAGTGTTTTGTTGACGATTATTTAACTGCAAAAACTTCCATCGCCTGATCCCTTAATTTTATTCTCCTTAAATAGCACCTAAATTGAGACATAATGCACTAATTTGTAGATGACCAATGCTAGCTTTTTTCCAGGTCCCTACATTTTAAGAATGTTGAAATGCACAGCCTTTTATCATTTGCCACAAACACGCATAAATCCAACGTCTGCATCCTTGAACGTCAGGCCGACCGACCACCGTCTGGAAAGCAGAGATGGTCAAACGCTGTCGTCTCCAGGCCCTGAGGAACTATCCTCGATTGAGAATCTGCATTTAACACAATAATTTGATAGATTCGATAATCAAGTATATGCATTTCGAGTATAAAGTCCGGTGGAAGATACGTAGACAAGGTTCTGTAAATATGTTTCATTATATACATTGAATAAGATCGCAAATACTAATATATACAGCTTTTAACGCAAAATGTAATAAGATACAGTGTAAAACGAACCATAATTAAAATAACATCTGAAATATGCAGCAGTGAGGTAAAACGCTTTGTGGGAAGTTTGGTCGAGTGAGTTGATTAAGGGGAAACCCGTTCTATTCACGGTGGCTTATGAATGGCCGCGATCATTTGGTTTCACGACAATTCAACAAATTTACTGTAAAGAGAATCAAGGCAACGCCCCGTAGATAGATCCAATTCGACATCAATGCTCTATGATGAGACTTGAATATTTATTTGAAATTCATCATCTTCTAATTGCAAAAGTGCCCTTGCTCCTATAATCTTTAATCGGGAATTGAATATTATCGTGTAGCTTAGAGACGTATTGCTAAGCCCACCAATTAAGAAACTGTCCAGTTGGCTTTGGGTGTAATGTAAACAAGGACGCTTGTAAACAATGCACTTGTAAACAACGCAGATGTGGCGTACGTTTTGCAGCGTGGAGTTTGGAGCTTGTTCGCATTAGAGACCTGAGCCGATACACATCTAGACGATCTGCGTCGACACTTTAAAAGTTATGATGCCTGAAAGAAGCCATTAAGGACTGAAATAGCTTGTTTAACCATTAAAATTTGGAAAATTAATTTGGAAAATAACCAAAGACGTCAGAATGTGATAGGGTATGTGCGGTTAAACAATACTCGAAATATCAGCACGTGTCGATAAAGGATGAACACAAATAAATTTTAATAAACCCTGAATCCTGACCCTTTGACAGTTAAAAACCAAGTGAGCGTAGCGTTGCAAAACCCCAACCATTGAATATCCTGGCAAGGAATATACTTTACTGGTAATACAATGCAACTTATGTGATACAACTTAAGTCTCAATATCTATATGTGTCATTTACTATTAAAGGTTTAATTTTCATTAAGCAGGACCTGGTGAAATCTTCCTGCAAACAATACAATAAGTTTATTGATGCGTCAACATGTGTAAAGGGAAATATTTATGTGTTTGGCAAATAAAAGGCAAATTTGCATACTTATAAACATATTAAACGACAACAAGAGTCAAATCAAAGAAATACAAAAACTAAACAAAATAGTTTGGGACATCTAAGAAATCCTTTGAAAAACTGAGCAACACATAATAGTGTTTTCCTTTGATAGAATTTTTCATTTCAGCATGTATGACTTATGCAAAGATTGAGAAAATTTATTTACAATTGAGCTTTGATTTGACTGTTATGTGTGCAATGTACTGCTGTAAAAAACCCAGTAATAACCCTTCCTCTCTTTTTAATAAAAAATATTTATGGATCAAAATCTAGCTCAACTGGCAAAAACACTGGAATGACAGTCTTAATTTCTATGCGACACAAGGGACAATGGCTCAGTTTGGCAACACAGTCACTGCACCCAAACATATGTCCACACTGAAATGCTGTGTTAATTGGTTTGTCCCGGCAGGCCTGGCACATACATGACTCTACAAATGAGTCTAACTTTTCCTGAAGCTCTGTGAAATTGGTTTTTGACAATTCTTCATTTACTTCATCTCCATTCTCTTCAGGCTTTCTTTTACCCATTGACTTTGCAGTTGATGACCCAAAATTAAAGAGAATTCTCCTGGCATGATCATAAGCCTCTCTACAAGTCCTTGTTGTATCAAAAATGTAATTTTGCTCAGCACTTTCTTCATAGAAGAAATTGCGAAACGTATCAAAAATGTCATTAGACACCTGCTCCTTGACAGCATTATTGATGCTGTCACAACGAAAGAAGGCATGGTGCTCTGTGATGGACCGGTACAGTGCGCATGCAGCCTCTTTGCTGTTTAGCCTGTATACAACTGCTTCAGTGTCCCTTTGTTCATTTATGTAAACATCCAGCTTTACGCATCTCCCATTGTGTGTTGCCATATGCAAACAGCTGTATGGTAAGCTAAGAGGTAAATTGATACAACAATTTAGGAGCAGCCAAAATCAGGAGTGAGTTACAAAACCCTGTTCCAAGATCTTAAAAATTTGTACCAGGATAAAGGGAATGCAAATGACAAAAGATGACAACCTTAATGTATCTTTTTGATTGAGTGAAATTTGTCAAATAGACCCATATTTTTCTGCAGATGCCTTTATTTACAATTTCAATTTTTAAATGCATGACCTGCCCATAGGACTTTTAAATTTCATTCTTATTTCATATGGCATCCACAAATCTCTTTGAACACTTAAACTCCTTATTCTTGACAGGCCCCACTTGATGTTTTTCTCTTAAATACAGGGCATTAGATCAAATTCTAGCAGCTCAATACATCATGAAGGGGATGATTCTTCCAAATATTTCATATCAACTCTGCAGTCAAAGTCTGCACAATAGCTTGCTGTCTATCAACAAAACAAAGCTTAATCTGCTTCAGCACCCTGTCCTGGATGTTCTCAAATTGACTCATTACCTAAAACATGCATTTCAAAAAATATTAGAGCTAAACAACCATATCAAGTTGTTAGACTGTGAAAGCTTCTCAGTTTTCAGTTAATCTCTCATTTGAATGTTGAAATTATTGAAACTAATCAACATTCATTTCTTTATATGGGTCACCTACTTTGAACAAATAAAAAACAAAGACACTGGATCAGTTGAGGATCACGTGCGCGGAATATGGGGAAGATAACATGCTCTTACGGTACGGCTTTGGCAGGTACAATTACAAACAATTCACCGTAAAATTCAAATGCGACCTGGAAAATTCCTTCCAGAGGCTATTGTATCTTCAATAATAAAATTTACCAAATAAATGTTTATCTTGTTGAAAGAACGATAAAACGTGCCAGGAAAATTGTTCATGACTATAGATAAAATTCAAACTAATAAAGAAGTGGGAACGAAAGAAAACATAAACTTCGCGTTTCTAGACAAGATTGTTAGAGTGTATCGAAACAGCACTGCCAAGTCACTTGAATTTACGGCAGGAGCTTGTTATTGCGTAAAAAGTCAAGTGTGGTATGAACCAAAGACCATCTTACGGATTTGATTCATGTACTTTATAAACGGGAATGGCTTGTTTCAAGGGTCGTCTCGCTTATTGCCAAAAATATCATGCCAAGTTGTAAAAGGATTTAAAGATAAACAGCGTCTCACCTCTCGACGTTGTTTTCCTGCCGCTTGGCTATTTTTAGTCCTTCGATCCCAACACCGATATGGATCTGCTGTTTGTTGTCTTCACTTCTAGCCGAATGATATTCAGTCCCGTAGTCTTCAAGTTTTGAAATTTCTTCCAGAAATCGATACTCCGCTGATTCTCTGGGCATTCCCCTAAGTCGGCAGTGCTCCATTATCACTTCGCTTCGAAAATCATTAGGCCAATCACGGGTAACTGAAGGATTGTATGCAATATGATTCTCTCTGAAGTTTCCATCCTTTATATGAGCTATCAATGCCTGAATCCTAACAGATTGTTCCCTGTTTGGCTTGAACTTTTCAACTTCCAAGTCCCTTTTTCCATTTAGGAAAAATTGTCGCCTTGAAAAGGAAAAACCAAAGCCCATTATTCTCAATAATTGGATTCTCGTCAGAATTGACAAGGACAATGCAAAAAACAAAAGACATTGATGTATGAAGTGTTGACTCGATTACCTTGCAGAGCCTTGGATAACTTGATACGGTTGAACGTAAAACTTCACACTGAAGAAGAACGAGTATGGCTCTGGTTTTGTAACTTGTCGTGAAATTCGGTTCCTCAAATTCAGCCAAAAAATTTCCCCACGATTACTGGTGTACTGAAGTCCAAAATAGTCTGTTTCGACAATCCCAAGCTTTTCACAGACCTGTGCAATGCAAGGAAAACAGCTATAAAGTTTTGAAAGTTTCTGAAATTGAGATTGAATCGGGTAAAGCAAACGAAAGTTCAGCTCGGACACAAATCAAGCGAGCAAACTAGTTTCGGCTTCGAGATAACGGTATCTTTTCGCAAAACTCTGTGTGACAGTTCTTTACATACTTTATATCTTACAATACTAGATGAAATGTGTTGCCAATGACATATCGAATTTATGAAAGGCAAATTTTTATCAAATTCTTGTCCATGTAAAGATAGCCATTGTGTGGTTGGACTTTGACCTCCATCTAGAAGAGAACTGAATTTTTCATTACCTGATCTAAAAGGTCTTGTCCCTTCGCATCTTCGCGCAATTTCAGCGATAACATATCGCATCAGCTTGTGTAACTAAACATAAGATCTTTCCTGCAGTATACTCAGGTTTCATCGCGTTCCCTGGTTTCTCCATGCCATCAAACTTCGCTGTGCCTATAAATCACTGCTAACACATGCAAGGTGAACTTCGGACTGAGTAGGCCTCGCGCTTGTTGTTCTCCAGAAAATCCTGCTTGCATAAATTAAACACAGCCAATCAACTTGCGCGTTACACAATTAAACTGCAAATCAAAAGAGAAGGAACATTGGGAGACGTCCCATTCTGACCAATCAACGTTGAGCATAGGGACATGCCCATACTCCAAGCAAAAAATTCTTGTGTAAAATTTTCCGGTAGCTTTTGGTCCAAGGTGACGCAACACCGGTCAACCAAAGCTTCTTGGATCTCTCCGCGAAAGGGCGAATATTCTTGTTTTTAATTCTGCTGAACGCGAAGCGCCTTATAGGCCTTAACATTTACATAATTTAAATTAGTTTTCGTGCCATTTTGAATTTGTTTGTTTAAGAGGCTGCTTCCTTGTTTACTGGTTGTTTGGCTTGCATCGTGTTTACTCACGAGAAAAGCTTTTGTGAGAATGGGTTGGTCGTAGCACGCACGAAATTAACTGACAAGCAATTCTAATGGGAACATGTCATGCCAAATCTCATGAAATACTCACCGTCAAATGGAAGCATTCAGTGTTTTGGTGTTTTGGTTTTTTGGTGTGGGCATTACGTCATCGACCTATGTTATGAAGACACGAGCCACCGGCTGGCTATTTTTCTAGGCGGGACCAGGCCCGCCTCACGAAGCTTTAGCGATAGTCTGCTTTCGTCAGAGCACTTACAAAAGTTCATTGATGTGGTTCATAGGAACATAGAATTGTGTTCTCTTCAATGTTTATGTTTAAAGTGAATCTCGTTAGGATCTATAACGTAGGATAATAACTATTTCAAAGAAGTTGAACCTACCCAATCCGCTTTGTCAGACTAATTTGACTTGTGTGTATTCAACTGCCTCAAGCCTCATTGAAGTATAAAAAGTATCAGAGCAGATATTAAAAATCAAGTCACATGATGATTGCATCCTGACAACAAACGACTCGCACAAGAAGAAAGGAGGAGGAATAAAACATCAAACAAAATGGAGATTAAATGTTGACAACAAAGCATTAATGATTAGACTGTTCAACAAAGAACATGGAAAGTTCCGAAATCGAAAGTTCCAAGAAAGTAGAAACGAACACGAACACCGCTGTCATGTGATGGTGTGGGCGGAGAAGCTACTGTAGTAGGGAATTATTGTTGTTTGAAAAGTGGCTTTTCGAAAACAATTTTAACAACAGATTGCTTGCTCGAAATGTGGACCCGTCCTTTTTGGACTTCTCAAAAGCCACCGAACAAAAGAGCACCTTGGCAGCAAAAATACGTAACCCAAAGCAAGTTGTTCACTCTTCTGAGGTTGCACTTAAAACCACTTGCGCTTTTACCCCCACTCAAAGCAAGATCACATATACAATATCTTAGACCGAAATTATGCAGGATGATTTGAACGTGGAGCGTGTAATCGTACGTATCATTATAGTTCTGATGCAAATTTAATCTTACATCAAGTATACCGTTCCACGAAAACTATTGCCTTCCGTGTAAATTCATGCGTTCTGTCCTTTCCCTTTAACTCATACTCACATTGTTGTACAGTCGCAACGCAATCCTAACTGAGTGTACTCGATACACCAAAGAGGGACATGACAAGGCAAAGGTCAGCGACAGTATGGGAAAGTTTTGAATTCAGTTGATATCTGGGCGAGCCTCTCCTAGGCTGCGTCACCGACCACTCATTAAGCTTCTCTCCTGATGGAGGGAGTGTCACGAGAAAGTGGTGCATGTGACCCTTGGGATCCTCCTCTGGCTGCAGTAAATCAGTATTCCACACAATTCACATTCTATGCAAGCAAGCATTTTTAGGCCAATTGATCGCAGTAAAGCTCGCGATGTTTTTCATAAGTGAATTTTGGCTTCCGTCTTTGTTGTTTCCAACCCATAAACACAGGAACAACAAAGAGGGGGCACTTGCTGCAAGTATTAAGTAATTGAGATCACGTTTCTTTTTACAGGACACAAAGTGCCCCTCTTCTGTCTACACGTGCCCCCTCTAACCTAAATGATGCTTTCTACGTGCTAGTTATAATGGGGGTTAGCCCGCCATCACTTGCGCAAATTGAGTCATGTGACATTTGAAAGTCAGAAATCAACTTTCAAGCTTGAATGATCTTTTCCTAGTCAAATGATATTTTCTCAGATTATTTTTCGCTTTAAACATTCATGGTAATTTCTGAATAGGATGAGCAAATGGACTGAATAAAAACCCACGGTAATCTCATAGTCATAGGGTGTAATCGCCATCTGGGTCAGCTAAGCCTCCACCAAAAAGACTCCTTTCAGAACATCGCCATCTCTTTTTCGTATGTGTTTAAGCTACCCTGTTTGGGTGGCCACGATCTCTTCTTTTTGATTTGAGCAATCTCGTGGTCTCTTAACCGATTATACTTGGAGACTACAACCTACAATTGGGGCATTCTATAAGGGCAGCTGGGGTTAATCAGATTGAGGGTCAATGGCGATTGGAACCAGAGACACTAAAATATCCACTTAAATTTTCTGAGTTGAGTGAAGGGGTTTGCTAGTGTGTTTTGCCAACCATATATCCTCCAGTGCCACTGCAATCAAACGATGGTACTATTTACCAAATCGGATGTTAACAAGGAGGCATGCAGCAGGGAGAGGGAAGGCGGCCTAACCTGTCATTGGTGAAAAAACTGAATTTCTTTGCTTTGCCATTGTTTTGCCAATACTTTATACCAACTGCCTTCTTGCCCTGAACGTAAACAGGCGTCCCTGGGCGTCCGGTTAACCATCCTCGACAGTTGCACTCATTGGGCAGGTGATTTCGAGGTTCCACAAGCTTCCTCTCTTGCCTCAGTCAATGCCAACCGGGCAGCCTGCGGCCCCCTTAGGCATCAATGCATTTGCCGTCCCTAATGTTCTCCCCTTATCATATTTGAAATTCTCAACCTTTGCAACCTTATTGCGATATTCATAACTGTCTCAACATTGTGTGGCTAGTGTGTTTTTCTTGTTCATCGACGCACCAACCTCGCGGTCTTCGTTCCCTCTTATTTCTAGATCAATATTGAATTGAAAATGTGTGCAGCTTACTTTCAAATGTACTTCAGGCGCGTTTAATGGGGCGGCAACTGGGTCCGGTTTAGGAACATTAATTGAGCATGGATATTTCTTTTGCATTCAACAATGGGATATAAAGCAAGAAATCCCTTGAGGAAAAAGCAAATGACTGACGAAACTCATCCGGGCTTTAACGAGCTAAATTTGTTCTATTTGTTAAGCTCTAATTATCAAAGCTGTCAACCCCAGGAGACGAAGAAAACGTGGATCTGAACATGGATTCTCGCGTTCATTGCATGCTCGTATCGTGGCTGCCTTTTGGTTTGATAACAATCTGAAGCATCTTTCTAAGACCAAAGGGTTTATGAAATTCAAGGCCATTTTTTATAAGTTGAATGCAATGTCGAATTCAAACATTTGCACTTAAAGAGTTAATATGGGATGAGCTCGTTAGAAAATTTAACGATCTGCATTGGTTTCTGATCGAGATTTTGCGAGGGACCCACGTTTAATCAACACTGGAATAACTAAGACTGGAATAACACTTTCTTGATGTAATGCCACCAGATAGAAATCTTCGAGAGCTCGAAGGGCTTGGTAAGAAAATCAATGGAGGATACGATATCTCGATTATTTTATACAACAAACAAATATTTTACAAGTATGAGAAGCACAATGACGTGTATTTTAGGGGATAATTTACAGAAAGTGATGCTGGGGGCTCATGTTGGTTGTGCCACTAGCCCCGCAGGTCCTTTGCCAAGCTGCTGTCCCGTCACATTACTTTCCAGGGGCCTGAAACCGAGTTCATCAGTTGGAACGCCAAACGACTGCAGTTTGGTCTCGTACGTGCGAATCAAGTCGTTGTGGGCCTAGGAGGAAAGAGAGCTGTCAATGGGAGGAGAATGTCTTGGAAAGAAAGTCTAGTTCAGCGAGAAGGGCAGTTGCCCCACGCAAGCATCTGTGGGCGACCGTGTACTATTCAAGATAGAATAATTTGCCGATTCACTTTGATTGAATCCAATTCGATGCACGATGTTTGCTTTTTGCCTCTTTTGACAAAGCATTTTTTCATGGTTTAGTCCTTGCTGTCAATCTTTGTCGCTCCATTATTCCCATTCCCATTATTCACAGTTTTTTTTCGGATGCCTGTCAACAGTGGCTATATGAATATCCATTTCTGGAAAAATCTCAATAACTTCATTTTTCTAAAACATGGGTCAGAGTACCTCCAATTTAAAAACATTTCATGAACGTTTTGTGGCCTGAACGGTGTAGAAATGACTGCTACGAAAATGACATTGGAGTTGCCCATAAACTGTTCGCTAATTCACAATAGCGAGAAATTATTTTTTGCATATTTATGAATTTTCATCCGACACTTTTCAAAGTATGCTAACGTAAATAAATGACAAAAAGACGTTTACTGACTAGTGGGTAGGGCACAATGTGCAATCACATGACATTGCGTTTACTTGGATGTTTCAGCCACGTGTGTAGGGGTTGTTCCGTTCAATTGAATGGGCCGCCATGAATAACGAGTAAAGATTGCAGCCTTATTAGGAGCACATTAAGAAGCTCACAGTCGGAACAGTTGCTTGGGCTCAATCAGGTATTTGTACTGCAGAAGGTCAGCAGGCTCATGCTGGTATCTCTATTTAGCTTCTGAAGACGGTCGAATAATTTACAAGCGTGTGGTTGAATGGTCCCTTTTGCAACACCAGGATCTATTATTCCATTCATTGTCAAAACAATCAATGTATATGGTTTTCGTTTAAGGAATCTTGCGGAGCTAGGTCACGGGGTCGCGCCTCTATTTGAACACGTGACCTGCGCATCGGGGATTGCACACAGGCAGAAAGAACAGCTTCGGAAGAGCACTGATGTGGTTTCCAAGGGCAGTCGATGGTGATCGTACGCGGCTGTTTGCTTGCAAAATTCGCCGTTAATAATATATGATCTGCTGTGCCCATGTCCCACAGAAATGAAACAACAATGGTTGACGAAGGCCGGCAAATTTTGCTTGCGAATGTCTTAATTTTGGGTGTGCATTCATTGAGCACGTGGGTAATAAAAACAAGCTACAGTAGGTTCAAGCATTAGGACATGAAATTATAGAATCGGGACAGGTTGATTTGGTTGTGAAAAAGCGACTTGCAGAATGGTCCAAAACACGTCAAAGGTAACGATGTTAAACCACTAAAACTGAAGGATAGGCCAATCTTATGCAGTAGAGGCATAGTGGTGGTGCATATATGAAGAACTAAAAGATCGGACGAAGAATTAAAGCAATGAATTGAACTGAAGAAACTCTGAGCGCATTCAGTGTTGCAAGGCAACAAAACGCAGACCAGTGAATGCATGGTATGCCAAGGCGTCATCAAATGGAGTAAAACGTGAAACTGACCTTGCAGACCCTTGCAAGCTCGTACTGGAGATCCTTGATGGCGCTGTTCTTGGAATCGAGCACGTCCTGTTGAAGCAACAACACAGAATTCTTAGTACATTACATGCAGTACCAGAAACAGCAGTAGGTAACCATAGCAACGTGGCATCCCTTCCCTATCAAAGCTCCCATTCCTACCCAAGTTGATCATATTCATAAAGTGCCAGTACTAGGTGGTAGTGGTGATTACCTGACATCAATCAATCTCGAGTACATATGAAACGCGAACGGGTTCTGTGCAGCAATTAAAAGCAAATATCTAGCTTGGTGATAGACAGATGGAGCTAGGAATCATGTGCAGGAGAAGAAACCGCCATTGCCTGTCTTCATAACCCCTAGACACCATGGGGAGCGTGCAAAACGCCATAGAGGCTTTAGGCATAATTCTGCTATTTAAAAAACGATTATAGAACGGTAAAAACTCTCGACAACTTTCTGGACAGTTTCCCTATCGATCTGATTAGATTTGCAGCATAAGAATATAAAGGGGATTCGTGGAGAAGCCTATCAGATAAAGTTATCGCATCATCCTAAAATTGCAGATGATAGCAACAGGTAGCTGCTGGTGGAACATCGCGATCCGTTTACAAAATATCTATGTACGGGATAACCTAGTGCAACAGGAGCGAGGGTATTTGATTCCTAGCAGAATAGGCAAGGGGCATTGTGCAGTAGAGATTAGGTCACTTTTCAACTATGAGATGTTATGAAGAAAACATTCAAGGGAATGCAACTTACAGCAGATGGGAATAAAAGGAAATGCATCAATGACAGGCATTTGGCACATTTTAGTCTTTTTAAGAAAGAAAGCAATTATGCATGCAGGCGGATTATTGCCTTTTAGAACTGCAGTTTATGCATGTAGGCCATCCCTTGGGATTCTTATCATTCTTTCGCAAAATCACACGGTTCAATACAATTAGCTTTGCTATAACATTTTCATTAGTGGATAAATTACTTGGGGTTGTTCCATTGAGTGAAGCAATTAGTGAAACAAGCAATTAACAATGTATGACATTTACAAGTCAGTTCATTATTAATGACACGTGCACTTGAAGTTCTGAAGCAAATTCAAGATAGAGCATGCCAATGTTCATACCTCGAGCTTTCGAGTGACGACGGTCAAAGCGGTCGGATCCAAATTGGACGCAGCCAGGACTTCGTTGAGCTGGGCCTCCTGCGAGGAAGATCGTATGGTCAAAATACGGCTTTAAATGATCAAAGAAATAAAAGATATGCACCAAGTCGGTGGGAATTGCCCCCAAACAGGGCCGTGTTCACTATCTCAGGGGAGGGGAGAGGGTGGTTGAGGAGGTGTTTAACGAGGTCAAATGGCCCTGACAGGCTTCTGTACTATTTCATCGAATTTGTCGTTAGTACATCATCTAGTATGCATGACTGTGCAGTAGTCATATACAAAGAAATAAGAATCGACATTGAGCGGGGGAAAAGATAAATCCTTCTCTGTCTCTGAAATAGTTTTGAAATTTAAATGGCGTATGAAGCAAGGTCTTCTTGAAGTGAAATTAAAATCAGCTGACATTGAACAGGGCTATAAAGAGAGCAGCCCTGCCTCATTTTGTTGCTACCAGAGGAATGGTTGCTCAGTGCTTGCTTACGATCTTGTGCAAAAACCCTTGAGACCTGTTTCAGCACATGCTTAAAGAGCAGCCTGGATATTATGGAAAATAAGAAATGGGTTTTATCATAAATTTCTCAGTTCTTGCCAAGGCTTTGGAAAATGAAATTTGTTCCAGCTATAACATCTTCGACCGAAACGGAAGAGCCGTAGCTGTATTGATTTTGTCAAGAGGGCCTCTAAACGATTTGAAATTGATTTTTAATTGCCCGGTCCTTCTTTCCGACAATTATTGGAATGCCGTGAAAGTACAGCGATGGCCGACATCTCTAGTCCCCTCACCATCACATCAGCAAATGATCAATGTTTTGCAGCGGTGAATTGGCCGGAAAATGACGCAGCCCTCAAAACGAATCATATCGGCTCCTCTACTTCAGTGCTCCGTGCAGATTCGCGGGTCGTGTGTAATGAAATCCCAGGCCTGACTAAAGCCAATTCGAAATATCCATTGGTCTCGAGAAAGTTAAAAATATTACGATGTTTCTTTGAAATACCTGCCGAACAGCTTTTTGTGAATTCCGATCATTTCCAGAGGTATTGCTATTCACTGTCGCTCTATAGCATAGCCTTTGATTGGGGGAAATTATGAATGTTCTCTATTTTTGGAATTGGTCAAAATCCCGGCAAAGAGCACGATTAACCTGGAGATCACCTGTTAATCCTGGCGAAGCTCGACTTGTGTAAATAAAAACACAGATTCTTATATGGAGATAAGGACGAGATTCCCTTCTAGACCTATCTGCCAAAAGAAACATGCTATGTATTTTTAATCTTTTTCCTGAAGAGGAACATGAAAAATGTTGTCCTTTCCACTAGGGTAAATGCATTGGGGATTGGGAAACACGGTGGGACTTTATCTTGGGTTTGGTGCAAGAAGCATTACTAAAATCTTCGGACAATAGGCCATGTACCATGCATTAAATTGAGACCTTTATTGGGAAAAATGGTGTTAAAAATGGCGAGTGATTACTGGTGTAATGATGTGAGACATTGTTATCATCGTGGCTATGATGATGATGATGATGATGATGATGATGTCTGCCATCACTGTTGTTGTTTTAGGGACTCACGTGCTGAGTCTTACATAAGTTCCTGTGCAACAATTGTTTTGGTATGTTAGAAGCAGGCTTATGACGTTTAGCAGGTTAGATATTGCACGGCTGAAGAATAGTACAAAGAATGACCTATCTGCCATTTGAATGGGCCCACGGATTGGACTGAATAGAGCAAATGATACTGTTATGAAATCCAGGTTCTGATGAAATCGATTATCTGTAGCTTTGAAATTGCCATTGAATTCATGGCAAAATCGCACTCCAAATTTGAGCAGGTTTTTTTAATTATTGTATAACCTGTTGTTATCGAGCATATAATATGTTGCCATGACCACAACAATCCACTTCCTTGTTGTTTGGACTTTATTTGATGAGGAATCGCCTCGCAGGGCAAACATTGTCTCGAATTACAGGTTTAACCAAAAAGCAAAACACTGTTTAAGGAGTTTGAAAAAAGATGAAAGCACAAGTGAACCTTTTTCTCCAGCGTGTCCGCCAGAGTTGACAGCTTCTTCTCCAGCAGCAAATTCTTGAAGTTGCTTTTCTGCTGCACCTCGTGAATGGCCTTGACGAATCTTCCGTACAGCTCGTCCCGTTCCTCTTGCGTCTGTTCGAATCGCTGCTTCAGCACTTCATGCTCCCACTCCAGTTTCTTCAACTCCTCCATTCGCACTTTGAGTCTTGCCTTGGCACTCTATAATTGTGCAATTCATACGCAATTTTATATTAACTTACTGAGTGATTTGATAAATTTCTGGTTTTAATTCTTAGCGATTGACGTGCGCTCGCTTTTTGAGAAGGTTCCCTGGATATTCTCCAACTAGCCGCTTGAAAATGGAGTTATCAGCAGAGGAAATGAGGGGAAGAATATGTTCCGCGGATCCCTAAACTCTCCTACAGAAAATTGGCATAATAAGGACTTGAAAACCGCAGAAATGAACGAATTGATGTAGGCGCAGGGAGGGTGAAACTTTTCAAAACAAGTGTCGTACAGCAATTTAGTTCGTGCCAATGAAGACAAAAGTTGACGATTCCGGCAAACTAAATTGCTTTTTTCGCAGACTCCAAATACCACTCTGCGGTTTACGAGACAAACACAAGAGATCTGCCGGTTGCGAAACATGGCAAGGTCTCTCATGAGCAATACCATCATCTACATTCAAAACAATGGAGTGCCTTTTTCACGACTACTGTTTCTGGATAAATTTGGGCAACGATGCATTTGAAACAAACTAAAATGCCTGCTTCAGGCGCAATTACATACGGCAAATGACTTGTTATTTTTAAAGCCTTGTTGCACCTAGAAGGCGGCCTGTGCATAGAAGACGGACAAATGCCCCTATGCAATGCCAAATTCTTATGATTAACGATGCAATAACTCAAGGTGAATGTCTATCTCACTATCTTGATGGATCCTGAAATAGGTCTAAGCAGAGATGAGTTGCTAAAATGCGCAGAGGCCTGCGCAGCTTCCACCCATCACTGATTGCATAAGGTTGAGTCCCCGGCGAAGGAACAAAATCAGCCTCGTTACTTTTGCTCCGCGGGCGCCATAAGGAGACTAGTGGCGCTGGATTGCGGAGCTGCCCAGCAACTTAAGACATTAGATTCCAACAAAAAACCTAGGCAATTAAGAATCCAACACAATTGAGTGAAAAGAAGTCATGTCACGGAGGTCGAAAGAGCGACGGCTTAAGTAGATAATATTCTACGGAAAAATCCATTGGGAATATGCAAAGTCTGGCTGCAGACAAAATGAAACTGCGAAATATCGTGTTCGCTACAATATGAAGACATTGGATTTCAGTGAAGATAAATGCGGCAAAGTGAAAGGTTATGGAAATAGAATAGTTGAAAATTGAAACTCACTGCCAAAGATGCCTTGTCCTTTTGATAATTTGCAAGCTGAAAAAATAAATTCAGTTGGCAGACATGATGGATTAATAGTGCGCCACGAAGAGGCCTAGAGGTCATTGTGGTTCACAGTTCCTAACAGGCCGACAAAAAAACTCTCAGAATAAAATTTTTGTTAACCTCTATTCTGTCTACTTCCCTTACCAATCAATATCTTTTTGGCTTTCTTCGCATCATCAAATATAAATTGTCTGTGAACTTAAGCATCTTCTTACTCATTCCAACCCTAATACGCGGCTCTCCTAAGAACAGAGCACAATCGCACACGGCTTTTTATGAGGCCCTCGTTACGAATATCCGCTTTGGGCAAGGAACAGCCACTGTGCGTCTTATTGAAAGATCTTCACTGTGACGGTGATTAGAGAGAAATGAACTTGAATCTAGCTAAATCACAACTTAGCTCCAATTCTTATCCACGACAGACCTCCCTAACTTCGTAACTAGAGTAAGTCGGGTATTCGCCGAGCAAGACTCGCTGATAATTTACCTAGAAGGTCCGCTACAATAGGATTCGACTATGCCCTTCTGGTAAACACTAAACTGTCGTGACTGTTTTCAATGATACCAGACGTGAGTTTGCTCTTCGGATAAATTAAGAAATCATTGTTCATGACGATGCAATAAAAATCTTCCGTTCTACGGGGCGTTGCTGGGAAGGATCACACAAAAACAAGATCCTCTAACAGCGATACATTGTGAATCGACTCAGCGCTTCCCACACTCCTTCGCAACATCGCTTCCAACACCCCCTTCTCTCAGCACTGGTCTAGGCTGATTGAGCAAACCATGTCCACATAAAAGAGGCACGAAATCACGGCAGCTGCATTGAAACGAGGTCGCCAGTATCGCTTCATATGGGAAGAAGCATCCTTTGGTGCATTTACAGTCACGACGGACGACTAATGGTCGACTGTCCCAAAATGTCGCAACATGTACCATAACATGGCCCGTGTTATGTTTGAAAAAACCAGTTTAATAATCTATCTGCTAGCTTTCAGCTACTTAGGTAGAAACCTCGTTCAGATGTTACCTCCTTTTGAAGCTCCTGAACCTCCTCCCTCGCCTTCTGAAGTGGCTCTGTTAATCTTCTATTTTCGGCCATTATTTCGTTCATTTGTTTCTCCATCCTCTCCTCTTTTCGCTTCATATCTTCCACTTGTTCCTATTTAAAAAGCAATAACAATATTGTACCCGTTCTATGACAATATCATTTGGCATGTTAAATAATAATGGGGTATTTTAATAATGGTAGTGTATATTGTGGAAATAGCTCCTTAAAAAGCAAGCGATGTAGAAGAACAAGAAGATAGTGAATTATAAGCAGTAGTTTAACTCTGATATTGTGCCATGATATGATAATTGCAAATTTTGCGCGTACACAATATTCTAAATGACATGCAGAAAGTTCTTCTGAAGCATAACTCCACCACTTATTACCAAGAAGAGCCACTTCGGGGTCGTTGATGGCGGGCCACTGATCACGAGCCGCATATCAGTGCTGCCGTCAATTGATTACGCACAAGCGTTTGTGACAGCGCGGTTTATGCCCGACACCACGGCACGCCGCTTAATGGGCCAGCCTGCTTAAAGTAACTACATCACAACCGAAAAGGGCCCTTCCCTCTGAATGAAGGCGAACACAGGAAACAAAATTACCTTAAGAGAGTTGATGAGTGCCAGGTTGTTCAGCGTTATGTCGTTGTAATAGTTTTTGATGTCACTAAATGCTTTTTCGTGGTTTTTCATCAAGGTGTTTATTTGACTGTTTTTTCTCTGCAAACAAAACAAGTGTTATACTTACAGTGAAACTGTTCACCTTCAGACAAATTTAGTCAACACGTTTAGATGAACAGAAATAATGATCCTTTTTAGTCAAGTATCATATACAAAATTTTAATCAACATAAAAAGATTTAACTTCTAAACTTCAATTGGCAAAAAATTACGAGGTTGCAGGCGAACGATGTGCTTGAGAGAGGAACGCAAAGAAGCAGCCGATGAAAATATCAACCATACGTGGTAACAAGGGAGAATGGCATTCGACAGAGGGGAGGGGGGGTTGGGGGGGGGAGTGGTGATCACGTAAAGGAAGACAAAACGCCCGGAGAAAGTAATCTATATGGTGCATATAGTGGGTGCTCTTGCAAACTGTTGGGTAGTGGTTAAAACAAGACTGTTGTAAAATTTGGCAGCAAATGTTTTATGCTGCGTTGATAACATCTTCAAAGGTTGGCATCTTTTTCGAAGATTATATCGAGTAGAACAGGTGCATATCGCCAAATGAACCTTTGAAAGATTCTTAACTCGTAAAAGCCGATTTTTCATGAAAAAGGAAGTTCTTTGCATTATCATAGAGGAATCACGCACAAAGATCGAGGCAAATTTCCTGCAGATGAACATTCTAGTTCCGTTGATGAGGAAATGAACAGTGCATTGAGAGACGAGATTTTCGCCATTTCAAGCTGATTTCGGGACGAGCTCGGCTATCAGAATTTTCTCTGCAGTGAATTATTTATTAGAAGTAGTCAGCAGATTGTTCGGTCACGCAAGGCTTATGCCTCTTCGTCCGTGTCGCAAAATGTTGGTGAATCTTTAATTCATAAGCCGGTGATCGTAGGAGAGGCTTTAATTTGCCATAATAACATTCTTGTGCAGAGTGACTTTATGCGAAATTCATCGCGCTTATGTTACGCGACATCGACAGCCTTCTCTCACAATGCAACACGAATCTAGCAGTTTGCCTTCGTGAGCAGAGAGCAAACACGCTTCCTGAAACTTGGTAACATCGTACCATCATTCTAGACATAGTCAATATAAATACTTATTTCTATCCTAAAGACTATAGGGAGAAGTAAACAATATACCAAATGACCTTAGAAATTAACATTGGATGCAATGAAATGGGATGGGATGCACCCGTAATTAGGATGACCCATTGTCGTGACGATTTTTGAGGCACAACCTGCCCTGGTGGTAGACTCCCTCTTTTTGGTGATAGATTCCTTCATAGCTGATACACCCACCTAGTGTTTCTGAGCACTAAATTCAAATCTTGGCTTCTCTTGCCCTCTCCATCGCTTTCAAACTGATCATCAACATACCATTAGGGACGCCAATAGAATAGATTAAACCCAGGGTATCATGAAACACAGAGTGACACTTGTAAAAATGTCAAGCGTTAGAATGGCAAACACACCTCTTCTATTTCATGTATTTCTGTCTTTCGCCTCAGTTCCAACTCTTCTCGGAGGGCCCGCATCTTCTTTTCATACTTTGCTTCGATTTCTGTAAACATGAAATCATGAATATGGTTTTCAAGTCCAACTTTGCATAGGTGGGAAGAAGCTCATTTGTTTAGAGCCACAGCAACCCATAAGTGGCTATAAGTGCAATTATATGCTTGCTAAAAACGTTATCCAGTGGAGTACGAAGAAGAAAACATTGGCCCAACTTGGCTTCACAGCTGCAGCAATGATTACCAGCTTCATGCAAGTTATGGTCTAACTATACTTCCACTTCAGTGAAAAAGGTTCAGATGAAGTGGTTTTGGGTCATTCGGGAAGATACTTACTTTAAATAGGTGCTAAAAGTGGAGACAAACAAAAACAGAGAAATGAAAGAAGTTTAAAGGAAAATTTACATATTTATACAAGGTTAGTTTGCTGACTCAAGTGCGATACGATAAAAGTTTGGTGAAGCAAGTCTCATACCCTGAGTACCAGACCCACTATGTATCGAGGTACCCAGGGTACAAGTCTCAGGGCGTACGTCGTTTGCATGCATTTTCATATACCGCTAACCTTTAACTAAACGGACTGGGCGGAAATTGCACTTCGAAATAGCAAATGATTTAGTCCTGAGGACACCATTCGTTACTTAACCTTGCACCTCTTTCGAGGAATAAGATTTGCAGAGTGCATGCGAATCTTCAATAATTTCACATTTTGTAAAAACGCCTCTTCGAACCTCTGCTAGCATGATCAGTGTTTTCAAGGAGTCAAAACTGAAATTCGAAACAGTCGATACTTTAATTCAACTGCAGTTTGAGGAGGTGTGTGACACCTTTTCAAAGTAAGTGCACATGTGTACTATTAAGAGTGCTATTCATAACCATCTGAATGACTTCCTAAAAGTGTCAGTTTACGATTCATTTCTTTCTCGGTTCAATTGTATTCATTGATTTTCATTTCAAGCGCCCATTAGCTCTTAATTTTCAGATGATCTTTCAGTCTCGAATAGTAACGACATCTGCCATAAACAGCTAGTAAAACTATATCTTAGTTTAGTATCCCCTTTTGAATCGTTTTCCAGTCAATTACTGAGAACAGGACTGGATCTTTGGCATATTAAAAAAGGACTTAGATGGCGCCAACCCTGACACTGATCTTGCAAAGCCAATTAGACGAAAACATTTAGAAATAATTTCCGAACTTGGAGCACATACATATCTCTGTGGTCAAAAAGGGATCACTTAAACTAATTTACTGACAAATAGCTTCTAACAAATTTCAAAACCTTGTATGAGCTATTTGTGACCAAAAAACTCCCTGGCATTCTCCAAAGAATGATAATTAAATGCGAATCATGCGAAGGACCTATCAAGCAAAACCTCACTGTTATTGTATAGAGGTGGGCGGAGTGAAACCTGAATCGTGGCTAAGGAAATCGAATCATGCCGGACAGCCAAAAATTGATGAATGACGCAACATTATAGAAAGGAGACTTACCAAACAACCTGAGATATTTGTTGAATAACTGTATCCAATTGAGATGGTAAATTATGGTTCACTTCTCAATTAAATTTCAATGTCAAAAAGTTATCAAAAATTCTGAAGATTTGTTTGAAGATTTGAAAAAAGGTTACCTCTTGCCTGCCTTTCAAAATCTTCGCGTAGTTGGGTAATGTCTTGATCCTTGCCCTAATGATAAATTCACAGTGAGCATAATTGCTAACAAAACTTTAAATATTCAAGCTCTAGTTTGTGCAAACATAATTATTCAACTATAATTGTCAGCAACAGTTGCCCTACCAATTATAACACTATGAATCAAATATGGGGGATATGTCATTATAAAATAGTTATTAACATTAATTGATTTAATTAACTATAAGGACAAAAGTATCCAGTTTTTAGATGGATATTATTTTTGTCTAGGTTTGCAATACTTTGCAACTATGTCATTTAAACATCAAATAGAAGAAACAATGTTTTCAAACTTTGCATTTCAGAAATTTCTGGTAAGTGATTTAGTACTGAAAAAGCATTTGAGCAAAGGATTCAAGTAAAATTTTGATACAAAGTGATTTAAAGAAATGTAAACCATACTCGTTTCAAATTTTTGATAATATCCTCGTTTGATAATTCTTGCTCCTTCAATTCTACCTAAAGACAAAAGGGGAAAAATTCATGATGTCAATCAATTCAAAATAAATGCCCCAATTATTATGAAAGTGTTGAAGAATGAGTTTAGAAATTAGAAAAAAACTTCTATCTGCTTTATAAACATATGAAACTTCGAAAGTTATATCTAGAGATTATGTTATACACATAAACATGGACATTTATCAAACTAGAGTTCCCAATAGAAGAAACAGCAGAAGACCAGATTAGAGGTGTTGCAGAATGCTTACAGTATCCTCAAATGTTTTGTGACACACAAAGATGGTTCTTTGCTGTTAAAATATCACATTAAAACCTTTTTTCCTAATTTAGCAATATTTGTTAAACAATTTAATTCTTTAAATTAATCCATGTTACAAAAAGCTTTTATATATTTTCAAAATGATTCATGCATATACTACCTTAAGTGACCTTTTGTCTTTCCCAAGTGACTGCTCTTTGCCTCTATGCTCATCTTGAGCAAGTTTTAAGGCAACTGCACCTATAAATTTCAAAGAAGAATTTTTATATGAAAAATGATCAAAATTAATCTTTTAAATAGAGTTATGCAGAACCTGGTAGCAATTTTTTTGACTTTATTAGATCCAAAACTTCCTGAAAACCTTTAAGGAATTGTAAACAACTTACTTTCTGCTTTCAGTTCAGTAATATTGTTTTGATGCTCATAAAGCAGATGCTTGACTTTCTGCTTGTAAACCTTGATTTCCACTTGATGCCTTTCCTCTGCTTCTTCCATTTCTCTTTCTTTGTTTCTAGACTCAGCTTTCTTTTCCTCCAGCTGTCGTTTTGTTATTTCCCAAAATGTATTCACTTTATCACGCTCAAGTTGAAAGTAATTCCTCTCCTCCCTTTCCCTATCAAGCTCTTCACGCAACCTCACAATGTGTTCTTCGAGCTGTCAATAGAAATACTTGAACTTAGAGTAAAATTTCTAACTATGGACTAATTAAAAACTTTGGTATATCTAACATTGCATTGCTATGAAAAAATGATCTAGGAATTTAACCTATAATATTTTAAAAGTAAAAAGGGTTTCTGCCTTAACAAAGAACAGCATATTTCTGCTTATAATTGCAGAGGCTATACAAAAATCAAACTCAACAAAATTATGACACCCAACTGTCAAAATAACCCACATCTGCACCATCCCAAAATTATACCATCACAACATTTTGGTGATGTTCTTACATTGATAATGATCTCTTAATAATGAACTTAAACTCAAATGTCTAGCTGAGAGAGTGAAACTATTTTTTTAAAATTCTGGCAATCAATTAAAAACATCACACTGAAAAGAAAACTATGAAGATCACTGAAGCACTTTCAACTAGTTCAACAAATATTATTTTCTCTCTAAACAACAAATGTACTACTAACCTGTTCTTTGCTCATTTCCTCAGTACTAACTCCATCAATGATGGTAGGGGTCTTTGTCTTTCCAGCCTTCTTCTTTCCCTTCTTTTTCCCAGCCTTTTTCTTTGGAGGCTTTAATTATGAGAAAAAAGGAGAAGTTGAAATTTTTATGTAACTAGTAGTCTTCTTACATATGCTAAAGTTGGTTCACACCATCATATGCCATAAAAGAAACGATAGACAAAAACATTTGTAGATGTAGATTGATACTATAGCTTAGCAATAAGTGCAAACTAACAAGTATTTCATTCATTTCGCCAAAGCTGTCAAATCAGGGGCACATTCAGATAATATGTAATAGGCCTATACAATGTTTTATGTTCAGGCTGCTGTGTAAGTCATTTCTATTTCGAAATTATCTGAAGATTCAAGCTGTACTCTACTTAACATAAAACCAACGATTCCTGGCTTGAAATGATCTAGCTTTTCACTTAAAACAAAAGTCGTATTTTGTTTTCAACGAATTAACTAATCATACTCTCAAGCTCTCTAACAACATCAAAGGTGCCAATAACTGCAGTAGAACCAAATCTCGCTATTCTTGGAAGATCGTGAATACTCTGAAGTTAAGCTTAGCATGTTTTGAACTTACCATGATTAGTTCTTTTTGTAAAAGATAAAAAACTCTGCTATAGTTGTCCCAACCGGTTCCAGCTTCTGCACTGTTATGCCCGCTCACAGCAGTTGCGCGGCAACCAAGTGAAATCAGGTTGCCAGTTTGAGAAAGAGGCCGTGTTGTAGTTGTTGTAATTTTTATTCAAACAGCGAAAAAATGATGGTTACAAATCCCTTATTTGAAGAATCACTGCAAAAACTTTCCTAGGACTTCGAGAGAAAGCCTTTAGGAAAACACTTAGGAAAGGCGCTTAGTAAATGAGCAATAGCGTTTTATGCTACATGACTATAGCAAGAGTGAAATCATCACAGCTTCAATCGTACCTAGAAACCATCGTAGGTTTTAAACACTCTGTTTAGTGGACATTTGCCTTTATCTCATTATAACTCTTGTATGCTATTTTATGTAAATATGAACACTACTGTAAAAAGGGTTTTATAATTTTAGCTTTTTAAAGTATCATTAATTGCAATTTTTTAGTTATCAACCCTTATAACTCAATGAAGGGCAACCATATAAATGAAATATGAACAAAATATTAAGTACAATAAAGGATATATTGATACGGCTCAAAGGGAATAATGCTAGGCTCTCTTATTGTTAACGCCGATGGTATAGAAGAAGAGCCAGAAATCAAAGAAGTTTCGCTAGATAAGTTGCATGTAACGGTAACGCAGTAGACAGTAAGAGCAAGCTGTTGCCAGAAGATGATAGTTCATCACACCAGCTTTGGATGTCTTGAGGACAGCATGACACGAGATGTACAATCAAGAATCATTTGCTGTCAACGGGGGTTTACCGAAGTGTCACCCCCCCCCCCCACACACACACACACTTTTTGTAGAAGCAATCGGTAATTTTTTGCCTGTCGGTAAAAATTGAAACAACTATAACAGCGTGTCGGTATTTTGGGGAAGAGTTAGATTTGTACTTTTGTTATCTCCAGCTAAGACACAAAGGAACCACTACGTTACTAGAGGGTAAAGTTTTAGCGCTATGATTAACTATCTTTAATCAGCCCTGTCGGTAAATTGCTCATGTTACACCCCCCCCCCCACTCAATAGCCCTTCGGCACGCCACTGGCTGTCAAGCTCTAATCAAAGCTAATGAAATGGTCACTGATTGCAGAACATCGACGGCGACCAGTGGAAAAATTGTTTGCACTGGATTCAGAACTGGATATCTTGAAAACGATTTGTAAAGATGATAAACCTTCGCATACACAAGGGTTCGCTGAAATCCTTATTGGCTGAGATCACAGTATTTGGCTTCCGATTCTCTCCATAACAGGGCTTCTTAAACTTGCATTAGTCACAGTAGCAACAACTGCAACACTAGAGCGTTCGTTTCCTACAATACGAAGATCAAAGGTCTGGCTTCGTAGCTTCATGAAGCAAAACGGCTCAACTCGTTGGCGATTTTGTCGAAACACAAAAATTTGATTTCGCTGAAGTAGGAAATATCTTTGTTCTAGGACATAGTATCCGTTACAACCATTTTGGACGATTCTCAGCTAAAGAATATTCGTATTTAAGAATGTATTTTGTATCCTGGGTTGGATTTCAAGCTTCTTTTTGCTATCATTCTATCTTTCCTTCGTGTTCCTTCGTGTTGGTATTCCGCGTGTTTGGATCTGGAGGAAACTGCTGGCAATAGTATTGAAAAGGAGGCAAGCCTCTATCCTATTTCAACTTACTTTCAGTTTTGAGTGTGAATTGGGAATTCCCAGAAGTTTCTCAAGTCTACAAGAAGGGGAATGACCAGCAAGCTTCTTACATAGTCAGACAAATAATCTTATACCTTTTCATATAAACCCCTTTTTTATAAAGAACCTACCTCAAGGCCTAGTTCAAAATCATCAGATTTTAGTACTAAAAGTTCCTTAAAAATTTCCTTAATTTTCACTGCACATCAATAAGCCTTAAAACTTAAGAATAGAGAGAAGGGCGAGACAGCATGTGCGGAAACTACTCAATGAAGCACTTGACACACGAATAGCAAACAAACTATGCGAGTATTGGCTGCAAATGAATGGAACCGGCTTTTTAGTTCTTGATGCTTGCAGTTATAAAAATTTTCAAATCGAAAAGTTCATTAGGGATTTCGTTTTTAGTAGTATAAGTTCTTTAAATATTTCGGCCTTCTACATATAGGTTCCTTATAAAATGGTTCCTTATAAAAAAGCGTGTATATCATATATCCTATCATCATATTATAATTTCCAACATTTACATCAGTATCAAATTATGGCCCTATTCGTTACAGTCAGAAATGCAACAAAAAGCTCCCTTAAATTGTATTGCAGGTTTGTTTGTAACAATTCTACAAATTATTTGAATTGTTGATTTGCCTATACATTACTCCTTTATTCTAATCAAACCATTTTTATTTCAATAAATGCTGTAAACACTCATATGCCACTTGCATGTTGTGTAGAATGTTGAAAAGAAACCGCACAGTCCCTGAAAAATAATAAGTAGCTTAAGCAAACCTTCATTTCAAAAGATAAAAGCGATAAACAGGGCATCAAGTTGTCTCTGTTTTGTTGTTTTGATGCTGTTGAAAATATTCTATATAGAAACCCCGCATGATAGTGTGACACCAATATTGCGAAGCTGGGGAAGACCGCGGAAGACCTCGGGCTGAAGTTTGAAATCGAGATTAGTTTACTTTCGTGTCTGGTCGTCCTGCTTTGAATGCCGAAAATTTCCACCTAAATGCAATATGGTTCTCGATGAAAGAAGGACTTACCGAACGAAGGAGCTACCTTCCAAGCAAAAGGAAGGTGAGCCTTGTCACAAGAATTGATGGGATTTCCTTCCTCAATGGGGCAACCAAATGATTTACTGTACCTAAAGTAGGCCACAAAATCTATGTAGTGTTTGTAATCGTTCTCAGACTGCAGCCGCCTTGGAATTAAGTTTCCCATAACAAGGTTCAAGACGAATATGAGTAAGCGAAGGACGAGACACGCAAATAAAAACACTTGATCGAAGTTTGTTCTTTGAAAATTCTATGATATTAAGCCAGAGAACAAATCACACCTGCAAATGTAGACATTTCCAACTTAGTACGACATATATCCAAGTTAGTTATATTCAAAAGGAAACTGAGAATAATGCCATGTTTTATCCATCTGATTCCTATTGGGTGAAAGTGTCCCTAAGATTATTTCAAAGTTGTTATTAACTCCCAGATACTCTCTCCGCAAACCACGAAGTGGCTTTGCCTATGAAAGAACTATGTTGTTTGTTTAGTGCCAACAAATAGGACTGATTGAGAAATAACATATTTGGTTATTTAGATAACAAACTAAAACTTCATTTGTAGGTTTTGAAAGGCTGTTTTTGTGAGCTGGTTATTAATTACAATCTTTATATATATACAAAAGCAAAAGCAAAGATAGTCCTTTTCAATTTTAGAGCGCTTAAAAAATAAGAAGTATTGGAAGTATGTGTATCAAACATAGTTCACCCCTTATTTTGAAGTGATACCCCATATGTTTTCCTCCACCCAAAAGGATTGCAATCCTGCCCTCAAGTTTAGTTGTTTGCAAATTTTGTTGCCAATGTGAAGCTCGGTATGTAGGACGCACTACTCAAAGATTGGAGGATAGAATAAAACAGCATGTTCCCACGAGCATAAGGACCAAAGCCTCTGCAGAAAGAGAGCAGGCACATCAAAATTGTAAAAGATGCAATGCCCAAATTAATTGTGATTCTGCTATAGAACAACATCTTTTATAGAATCCAGATTGCGCCAAAACATACAGTGACAACAATTTTTGTTTGATTGAGCAAGCTAGGTCGTCGAGGAGTTTTCACTTAGGAGTTTTGGAGTCTGTCTATGTTTCAATAAAAAATCCCATTCTTTGTAGACAGAAAGAGTTTGTCTTTTCCCTTGGGCTCTTCTAAAGTTAGGTCTTAAAGCAACGCTGATTGGTTAATTATAACCAATCGTGCTCTGCTTATCACCCGCTAGTGTTTTCGATCCGCATCTGGCTATTTATTCGGTCAGCTTTTGGTTATCTCTCGATGTTTGCACGCTCTTGGGAGTGTCGGACAAAAAGTGCTTTTCCATTTTTTCTACTTGTAACCCTAATTTTGAAGCCAGATGTTGATTTTAATGTTGGTTTTAATGTGATCCATATTAAAACCAGAGTTTTCACATCAATCTAGATTGCAAGCAAATAAATTTGATAACTCATTGATTCATTGCATATTATACATGGTAAGAAACTCAACATAGGACCACCTGAAGGTATCCCAGCAATTATTTTTGGAAACAGAGTTTTTAAGTACACTTGTATTTGATAAAATGCTTTTGAACTTACGAACAGGTAAAAATATTTTGCTGTAATTTTTCACTAAATAGGTGACAGGTCACTAAACAGTTTTTGTTTCTGCTTTAATTTTTGGTGCAGTACATGATTGACTGAAATTCAAGAGACATGCAAATACAAAGTATCTAAAAAGTGTCAGTCAGTAAGAATACAAGAAAGCTAAACACAAATCTTAGGGAGTTGCACAAAGTCTGAGGAAGTTAATTGACGAAGTAACTATCAAATCTATTGTTCAGAGCTTCAGCCTTTTCCATAACTTCTACCATATGACACACAAATTGGTCAATTAGGTTTTTGTCAAATTAATTAGGTCAATTAAAGGTTGGTTATGCAATCAGAAATTGCATGAATCTTGAAACTAGCTTTGGGCACAAAAGTAGCATTTTTATGATAAATATATAAGTTTTTTTATAGGGAAGATAAGTTTTTTTAGGATATGTAGCTTGTGCCACAAAATTAATCAGACCTCCAAGTCACACCTGAATGATTTATTTCAAGATTTTGAAAATGAAGTCAAGCACTACAACCTAACAAGTTTGAGAGATGCATGCATATACAGCAACTTTAACAGGAGATGAAAATAGATAGATCACAATGTCATGAACTTGTCATGTCAAAAGATAACTCATAAGAGCTTTGTTCTTTTCATTTAAGTGGGAGACACGAAGTTGTACAGAAAATTGTTTCTGTTTGTACAAACCTCTCAACAGTGTTGATGGGCTAATACTTTGGTATTGAGTGCTTCATGTCCAGTTTTATGAACTATGGTACTTTGTTTGATTTATCAACTTTTATCATATTGAAAAAACAAGTTAACCTGTGTCAGTGAATCATTCCTTTGCAGGAATAAAAATATTAGCATTATGCAAAAATCAAACTATGCTTTGAAACCTGAGTCGGTTATTGCAGTCATGGTAATTGAAAACTGTTGATATGACAGATTGTTTCTGTTCAATTTCTAGACGTCTCTGGAGTGCCATTTATTCCAAGCCAGATACTCGCTGACTTTCTTGATTTGGTAGTTGGACATAGAGGAACACGCCAACATCTGGAGATATTTGAAAAAGAATGCCAAGAACTTCTTGAAAATGGATATAAATTCAGATGCATTCTTGTCTACCTAGTTATCGAGGAGTTGTTGGAAGCAAATGCCTTCACTGACAAGTCTCTAGAAAATATAAGAACTGCCTTTTCCAGCCTGTTACCATTTGCTCTGAATCTGCACAGATATCCAGAGCAAAAAGAGTATAGAGTCATCAAGGTTTGTTTTCTGTATAGTTTCTTCATGTTATGGTTTGGAGCAAAAGAGTTGTAATGTTGATTTTTTGTCTTGTTTATGGCCTCTGACTTTACCTTTATTAAGAACACAAAATTTGGGTATGTTGGATGAGCAAATGTTCTTTGTCTTTTAATACCTATTAATTATTACTATTTCCAATATACATGTTGTATATCACTGATGTATTCTTGATTCAGTATTATTTGTGGGTTTTTTATACCTTTTGAAGATCAGCACTACACCAATTTATATTTTCAGCTTATATGGGTTTCAACTTCCTTTTCTCCTTTATGTGTTCTTAAAAAAATCTTGAATTCACAATTTATATTTGTAACAAGCCAATTATTGCATTATTTAAACAGTTGTAGCTGTATTTGACTGATCTTTTTATACTGAGTTATATGGATGGAATTGTCATGTCATCCTCAGATTCGTGTTGCCGTCATCGATTTTGTAACTCGCTATATAAGCTCTTTCTCAAAAACGAACATCAGAATTGAAATCTTCATCTTTCACTTAGTTCAAACTGAAAATACATGTAATTTGGACCCTTCGGTCGCGAGTTACTTTGTTCTGAACATTTAGATATTTCTTTAGATTTGACCGTAAGTGAAATCCCTACAGCAGCAAATTCCATTGAAATGTAATGGAAAAGCTAAATTTTAAAATGGGTTAATTCGCAGGCGGACGGCCTAAACACTTTGAAATTTTCGGCACAGACTAATTTTAACATGAAGATTCCAACTCTGTGATCCATTTTTGCCAAATATAAAGATAAAATTACCCGAATCAGAGAATAGGTTAGATTCACATAGAACTCTTTAGAACAATATCTGCTTGTCTTTTGCAGCAATACACCGCCTACTTTACTCTGAATATAGCGGACAAGCTTCACCCGTGTAATCATCTAGCTGGTCACTTCTTACATGCAATGGGCTATTTAGACGACGATGCAAATGACCAGTTCGTCCTCTCGCGCGTCTCCCGTTCTATCACTGAAGTCACCTTTGAATTGTACCTGTC
Organism: Nemopilema nomurai; assembly: GCA_003864495.1. Lineage (NCBI taxonomy): Eukaryota > Metazoa > Cnidaria > Scyphozoa > Rhizostomeae > Rhizostomatidae > Nemopilema > Nemopilema nomurai. Next base: position 3,703,529 of record ML133454.1, read on the forward strand.
TCGATTTGAATTAGACCGCCTTATTTCTACAGTCAATTCTGCAACAAAAGCCAATCGATTTTCTGCCAATGATGTTGTTAGTTGGTGGGTCAATTATTTCCACTCTAATGGGAAGAAATGGCAACCGCTTGATTTTATACGCAATTTGCCAATACGTATCCTGGATTCGAGAACGGTTGGTGGCCAAGACGAGGCTGAAAAAACGCGGGAAAAAACGAAGCGGCTGAATGTGATGACGCCCACCGACTCAATTGAATTGAAAACTTCAAAGCTATGTCCGAAGCTTCGAGAAGCTTTGAGACAAAAGCCTCAGCCAAGCACTGAACGGACGGCTGTAGGTGATGATTGGATGTACGACCACCCCACTTCTCTACCGACGCTGACCGGGCCTCAGAGCACAGAGCCTCCGTCGGTAGAGAGGCCGGCCTCGCAAAAGTTTGAGGCTACGGATAGACCATATGAAAACTGTGCACCAGTAGTGGGGCGGCCGGTAACTGAGGATAGGCGCGTTGCAGACTATGGAGATTCTGCTTTATCGAAAAGGGGGCCTGACAGTTTGTTGTCGCGACAAAGGGCCGAAGCGAGTTACGAGATTGTTTCGAAAGACAACCAAAGACCTGTATTGAAGAAGGAGGATAGCAGAGGTATCTTGTACCCACCCCCTTCAGAATCCCCAATAGGTAACAAGCCGTTCCCCGATTGGCCGTCAAGGGAAGATCAAGGAAATCCAAATCGCAATCCCCTACCCAGTGAGGATTTTAAGTATGATGCTGAAGGCAGACATTACAGCGACAAACAGCAGTCTGGTCACCACAAACAGCAGTCTATCGCTACCAACATTCTGGACGATGAAGGCAGAGTTCCGAATTTGTATTCTGTCAATGTAAGCATAGTTCCCAAGTTGTACTCTGTCGATGTAGACTCTGGAGATGAAGAGATAAAGGTTCCAAAATTGTACTCTGACGATGTGGACACCCGAGAGGGAAAAAAGAAGCTTTCAAATGTGTACTCTGCAGTATGACAATGTGTCGAGGTGCCATCTGCATATAGCAAATCAGGATTTTAGAACCCCAGATTGGTATCAGTGAACTTTATTTGTAGTAAAGACTGTAAACATATTAATATGCTAAATGTATTCATGAGAATAGAAAGACATGATTATGTAACAAAAGGTCAGAGATGGAAGTGACCAATGAATGGCTGCTCCGGGTATCTTTTCTTACTTTGTTTTGATTGCTCCGTTGATTGCTCCGCTGATTGTTCCGCTTACGCTGCTCCGGATATTCGATGCCTTCTTCTAGCAATTTGGGGATCAAATTAGTACTGTCTTCTCATAATTTTATTAGGCAGCCATAGTAAGTAACAGTATTTCATGATAACAGCATGTTGCACAATATAAACTAGGTGCCTTCTACACTAGCACAACACGATGCAAATGTTTGGCCTACTTAGATCTTTTTGTCTAGTCTTCGAGAGAATTTGTTTTGATCCGTGTAGCAGGATTTGTGATCCCATGCAGAGTTCTCAAATGACGTAAATAGTATTCTTTGTCTGCCCTGCATCCTTATTTGCTCGTCATCACCTTTTTGCCCCCATCACCTTTTTGCTCTCCGTAATTTACTTCTGATAACAGCTCAGACCTCTTCATTACCACCCCTCACATCGCCCCACTTTTTGGCTGTTTTGGTTGCCATTTCCGATCTCTCCTTTTTTGCATGCTTCTGTCTTTATGTATGCCTAGTGGCAAGATAACTGCATCGTCGAACTATATCGCCTCATTTATAGTCGCGTTTAGACACTAAGGCCTTTTTCGACCGTCGAGCTTACCATGTGCCAAACTTGGTGACTCCCATACCAAGACTATGAATGTTTCTACATGAAAAATACCAGGTTTGCTTATGGATATTCAAGATGTCAACAGACGTATCGTTTTCATTGGAAGATTGCTGACTGAATCCAGAAAGAAGTAGAGATTTGCTGAAACAATAAGTCGAGCGAAGAAGAAAGCGCAAGCAGTGCTTTTTTGCTGTTTTGTTGCTGACAGCGTCAAAAAACATACAGCAGCTCGACAAATGTCAAGTTGAGGACGAAAAGATCATACGGAAGAACTCCGCTGATGGAATATCGTCTGGAACACATATACAGTTTCTAGATTCAAACAAACTTTCTGCGTTTCAAGAGAACATGTGAATTAATTCTATCAAAAATTCACCATAGGCTGTTGGGGCAAACAAAAGACTTGTTTATTTCAGCCTGCGCGTGCAGTATCCTGCTACCCACTTGTCGTTCTTTCAGGAAGCTTTGCAATGAGCTCTTGCTGCATATGGATTTTGCACAACTCAAAAGAGCAAGCAATAAATCTTCGCGTTTTCAGACCCCATGTTGGCTTCGTTGTTTTCAGGTTGATTCGCGCCAAAACTCAATTATACTCATGCACATACCTGCGCCAGAAGCTTTGTTATTCGAACTTTTGCCACTGATAAAGTCGGTGTTTACTAATAAAGTAAAGTCACCTAGGCGGAGCCCACCGCATCCCCCCCCCCCCCCCCGAAATATTTTTCAAGCTCATGTACAAAGAAGTAGAGAGAAGTTCATATTCTTCATATTTTGATTATAATGAGCGCTTTTCCACCGCTAGAGAATAGAAAAGTGTGATATATCGATCTTTGGCCATTATTTGTTTCTATCAACTTGTGTAAAATTCAAGAATAGAACCTATTCACATAGAAAGCTAGATGAGACTGGCCGGGGCCTATCAAATTAAGAGTTTATGAAAAGCAATTTTTATAGCAAAGACTCGTGTGAATGAATTGAGGCCAAGTACACATTAAAAAGGTGTGCAGACACACCTACCATCAATCAAGAAAACAGAGTGTAAAGATTGCAGCATTAATGACATCAGTTGGCAATTGCGAAGTTATTCTTGTAGATGTTGGATGTTAAACAAATCCATTTTTTGTGTCTTAACGCTTCTATGAAATGATAACAATTCTAATCCAAGCATGAGGTTTTACTTGCAACTCACTCCATTGGTAAAAGTGCATATTTGACAGTTCTGACATTTAATGACAAACCCAAAGAAATAGAAAAAACATTTTTATATTTATTCTGCTGATGGAGCATGAAGTATTAGCATTCAATTTGTATCATCCAATGTCTCTTATAATAGCACCGGGTTTGGTACCATTTGAGATCTTAAAATTGGAATGTCTTTGAAGAATAATCAACATGGACCAGTATGACATCCGCAATGAACTATGACAACTTTGGGTTTGTCACAATCGGGGCAAGTCTGGGATTTCTTACAACACGAACTTAAAGTTACATTTTAGGAATTCCTGTAGTCAGTTCTTGGCAAAAAGCTAATTTTGTAATATTTTCAAAAGCCTTAACCGTCTGGGACAATTTGACTCTGATACTTCAATAAGCTAAAAGTTATTTTTGCAATAAATATCAATAGTTCACGTAAATTTTAGAAGATTACATTTGCTTGATTTTCAATACCAATACAATACCATTTTCAATAGACAAAAAGCTGATGCTTGACAAAAATGAACGCAATTTGATACAGCTAGAACTAGATCTGAAAAGAAGAAACGGTGTTCCTTCCTTGTACCAAATTTATACAATAGTCCAATACTTCGAAAGCACCAAAGCCCTTAAAATTTGATCAATGAATAAACGTCAATGGCCTCGCGAGGAGAAACACGCGTCCTCAAGCCCTTGCTAGTTGTCACCTATACATCACTCACTTTGAGGATGGTTAAAAAGGGCCAAGTCTCTTTGATGATTAATATTGTAGATTGTAGAAGAACAAACAAGAACAACACATAAATAGTAAACAATCTAAACAATAATTTTGACAAAATTTTCTGAACACTTCCTTTTTCTACAGAACCAAACCCTTTTTTGTTTGCAGAACAATTTGATTAACTACCACTGCACGACCTTCAGTTTGCGCTACCAGAGAAAGCCCGCTGAAGATAGCGATGGCCCCTTTAGTGTTAATTTTTAATACATGTCTCCGTGCTGCAGGAATACCAGCCTCTTTACCATAGCAGACGTTGCCATATCTCAATTAAGCTTTTGGAATCGAATCGAGGCAGATACTCAGGCATGCCGATTTCCTGACATTTTATGCATTTCCTTTGCCAAAACCACCCAAACATATAGGCCTATCAAAGCCCGCGGAAAGACTGCAACGCTGAAGAACAAGAGTATCGTGTGATCGCTTCCATGGACGGGCCAACAGGGCGCGAGCTGGTGGTGACGTCATGTGGTCTGCAACAACATTGAAAGCAAAGGGCGTCCTCGCTGATTTGCAGACCCAGAGTCAAGCATCGACAAGAATACAAACAAAAACCATCCTTTCACTAAGTGAAAAAATCAAAATATCCAGTATATATTTATAGATTTTCACTCTATTTACATTAAAGGCACAATTTCAAATCCCCACCCCTAACCTAAAACCAGATGCCCCTAAAATATAAACCGGCCTTAAATAAGCATGCTAAACATTTACCGTGGGAGCAGCTAACAACCGAACCAAACGCAATTTACAAATTGCACTAAAACTGTAACTTGACAGTTACGTAAAACACTTCAAGTCAAAGTAAAAGAACGAAAACCAACTGAAATATGTACATGGATAATTCTACAACAAATTGTTTAACAATTTACTAACGAGAAAAGCTCCTTGTTTGCGGTCAGCGAGTAGACATTGCATGTACTGAATTAGCCTGAAAGGGCAACTGCAGCAACAATAAAAAACCTCATTTCAAGTACCCTGCGAGGCGCACCCTGCGAGGCACTAGGCACTCCATGGAAACCAACCTCTAGGGCCCGTGCAGTCCTTCACGGTGTCTGCTATTATTCAACCATTCTTTTTTAACTCGTTTTTAAAATTCAATAACTTGACCATACAGACTTTACTCAATTAACAAACACGCAATTTTTTCTCCCACTGGGAATAGGCTTTTTAGTCTGTAGATCTTTGTGGAGCTTCAGAGTATCCTTTTTTAAAATCCTCAGTCACCGAAGATTCCTGTAATTTTTCTGTCCTTTAGGGATTTCAGCAAATTTGTAAAAACTCGTGCATTGCCATCCTTTCTCATGGGGAAACATTGTTCTGCATGAAGAGGCGTGCGAACAACTGCCAGTGTCATTTGGAGGCGCCATCCCGCACTTCGGAGCTAGCTCGACTTGCTGCTCCGACTGGTCACCGAGTCGGCTGGTCGTAGGCTCAGCGAATGACTGTTGTTGCTGGACGAACGCGACCTGCTGTCTATAATGGCGGAGCTCGATAGAGAGGAAGGCACTCCCAGCGGTGTAGAGCGGGCCGAATCATCGTGTACCCGACCTTGGTGCAGCCTCCTCGTGTGTGCCTTAACGCACTCCAGAATGTCACGACCATTTTGAGTCAGAAAATGGAATTCCCCTTTGCCACTCTGACTTGTTCTGAAAAGATTGTCAAAGGGAAACGTGAAACAGACTTCAAACCAGGATTAAAGCAGGATGAAAGAAGTAATTCAGGGCCTAAATAGGTAAATATCTTCAAAAGCATTTTTAAAAGAGAATCTCGATAAATAGACATTTTATAGGATCTAATTCAAAAGGCACTAAAAACAGTTGGCAACGCAAAAAAGAACATTTTACAGAGCCGAGTGGCCTAGCTTTGATGCAGTATGTTCTTAGGATTCATCCAATCTTGTGATTGATAGCCAAGGCGCCAAAATTGACTGTTATTTACTGGTCACGAGTTTCAAACAACAACAGCAACAAAAACAAAAAATTCCAGCTAGTGAACTTACTAAACTACCTACTAGGATAAAACGGTCTGCTAATAATGGCCAACTCACCTTGCTACGTTAATGATAAAAATTTTTTCACCGTCGTGCAGATGACAGAGCCTCTGCAGCCTAAATCTCGGGATATCTTCTAGGTGCCACTCAATCATCAAGTTGCGCTCGTCATCTTTTTTATGTAATTTTAAATGTTCTGGGGTAACTGATAAAAAATAATCCCCTGCTAACGAGAGACTGTCCGAGTCTTCCGTGCAAACGATTGTTACAGAAAACAGACCTGAATGGGAGAAGAAAGGATGATTGTCTCAGAATCGTATTAATAACACATATCCTTTACAAAATCAGAATCAGTCCAAGACTAAAAAATTATGATTAACAACATACATGACCCTGGCCCACAATAAGTATTCCTGGAATACAATACCTAACCTTAGTAAATCACTTCTACTATGTCTATTGTCTGCTCAACATGAAAAAATCAGCAAAAATTGGCAGTTTGTTCAGATATTCGCCAAATCGCAACCTGGTGGGCTCATGGAGACCTTACCCACTTTTCTTGTTTTGCGACATGCCGCTGTTATCTCCAAGCAGGTGACGTTGGATATAATTTGTCGGGAGCCCGAGCGTGTAATTCTGACAAAAATTGTTTTTACCGAGATAATTCCCACGATCTCTATATTCAAAGGATTCAAATTCTCAGCAACCTGGACTGATAATAAAACCTCAATCAAGAGCTCATCAGATCCAGAACTTAAAAACTAGCCAATGTTTATAAACAGCTGGCAGATATTCTCTGGAAAACAAGACGAGAAAAACAAACCTTCAAGAGAACTTCCTTGCAAAGAGGGAAGGATTTTGGGTTCCGGAACAATCAATTTGCGAATTAACCGTATCCATTCTTTCATTTCACTCTCGTTGTGGGTAGCAAAAAATAGCCATTTAATTCCGTCACTAAAAGCGAGCCTAAAAACATTTTCATGTGTTTTTGACGTTGAAATGGAAACATCAGTCAACGTCTGTAGAGGGATGATTGTGGTGTGCTTTCCGCGAAGGCATGAATCCTCGCTTTTGTGATACTCTAGTCGATGTTGCCTTTGCCCAGATCTGCGACGCAACGTAAACCACTTCTGTCGCCATACCTAACAAAAACAAGGCACTGCTTTAAACAAAGCATCAGATAAGTATCAGCTTGGACACAAGGCGTCAACCTCCGGTATATCCTCATCCCCCATGATATATCGGCTGCCATACTTTCAGAAAGATTACAGTTATGCGGTGTGTTTTGAGGGGAAGGGGGCTTGTGAAGCTAGCTATGCCAAGGATTGCACTATTATTATCATTTTCTACAAGGAACAAAGGCCCATCTTTGGTTATCTTCCGAGCATATGATTTCAGCATTTATCACCATTGTTTTTTAAACGCAAGAAGTTCCATTATTACTTATGATACTATTGCTTGCTTACTGCGCTTAAATTTCACTTCAAATACCGTTCCGCAACCGACAGTCCGGATTTTAAATACTCTGTAAACACCAAGATGGTTGTTTTCCAATAACAAATGCAAAAGAGGAGAAAAACAAGATTCACGTGGGGAGAAAGTTTTTGTTTGGATCGGCGTAAACATTCCATGTTGTTTTTTAAAAGGCCGGAGATTGCGAGATATGAGAATCCAGGGCAGAATCATCTGCCAAGATAGGTACATGGGTAAAGAGTGATTGATTGTTTCCAGGACCTTTGTGTGATGTCGGCTTTGAAAGCATCGCAACAGAAAGGGGAGAGGGCGTCGTAGGTTATGTAATAAACGCTTTTTTATAAGGGACCTACCTCAAGGTTTAGTTCCAAAAGTTCCTTATTCGTAGACTTCAAATCATCAGATTTTAGTAAAAAAGTTCCTTAAAAATTTTCTTAAGTTCTCACTTTCGGTGCTTTGACTACAATAAGCCTTAACACTTAAAGAGTAAGGGGCGAGACAGCATATACGGAAACTACTCTACGAAGCACTTGACACACGAATAGCAAACAATCTATGCGAGTATTGGCTGCAAATGAATGGAACCGGCTTTTTAGTTCTTGATGCTTGCAGTTATAAGAAATTTTCAAATCGAAAAGTTCCTTAGGGATTTCGTTTTTAGTAGTATAAGTTCTTTAAATATTTCGGCCTTCTACATGTAGGTTCCTTATGGAGTGGTTCCTTATAAAAAAAGCGTGTAACCGAAATCATCTCGCGGGAGACATCTGGCTACTTTTGTGTTCAAAATATGAAGCTATAGGCTTTCGTTTAGAGTGGAATTCACAAACCTTTGACTCTTTCAAAACAGGAGGTAGTTATCTCCTGGCTCTAGATGAAACGGCAGATGGAAGTGAAAGGTGAAAATGCGATAAGGTGGAAAGGCGATAAGGTAGAAAGGCGATAAGGTGGAAAGGCGATAAGGTGGAAAGGCGATAAGGTGGAAATGCAGGGTCATGATGCTGACCTGCCTCCAACAGCCACCGGGATGGCTCTGTCCCAAGCCCCTCCGTTGCTATACAAGTCCTGCTGGACCATTTGCGCATGGAAAGAACAGGCTGAAATCTGATGGCCAGGCAGCCTTCTTCAAAAGATATGAATGTTCTTGCTAAATATTCATTTCTAACTTTGTTCTAACTTCATATATAAATTTCTAACTCTCAAACGTTATCTAAATTTGGTCATCAGGTTGCTCAGCCAATTTGATAGGCTCGTTTAGGAATAGCAATGATACCAAAGCTGGTTTCTTCCCCAAGGGGGACCCTAAGGCGATCAATCTCACGTGACAATTGCAGTCTTTGGCATAATTAGGGGTATAAAAACAACAGTTATGGGGGCTTATATGGAAAACTACCCAAAATATGATGGGTCCTGAAATTGCTATGACACAGCAAAGGATGTGGAAACAATTAATTTGATGAACTTTGTTAAGAGCAGCTATGAATAGATGCCTGTCTTTCCAAGGTTTAATCAATATTTAAGGAAGCAATATTCAACATTACTAAATGGACAAAGGGTAGCCAAAAAACCTTTAGCATATCAAAGAGGCTAGGAAGGTAAATAGCTGCAGCAGAAAGTTTATTCACCAGAGTTTTAGCCAATGAAGGCTGTCCCGGAAAGAAAAAAGTAATGTACACTGCAAGCCCCTAGACCTAACAATTTATTGATATCATTAAGTTATATAAGTGTGTGAGAAATAACTGGCGTTTGTCAAATCAAGTTATGAACTAATATTGAAGATATGATATCATTATTGAGTGACAAAACTAATATAACAGGGGACATATAAGGGCTTTTAGGATATATCTAGGGGTAACAGAAGATGGTGAAGTAAGACAGAAGATAAAAAATGAAAAATCTGAAGTGATGAAGATAAAGAATTGCTTGTGGGGTTTATCTTTGACAGCTAGCAGCTTCAATTTGTTAATCATATATAGGTGTGTAAAGCTTTAGAAATAAGCCAAGTTGAACAAACTTTCTAAAAAAGGTTATTGTGAAAAAATATGCACTGGGTAAGTATTCTAGTTTTTGCATAAGGTATGAAACAAATAGGGTAAGAAACAATTCTTAAAAATTGATGTACAATAAATAATCAACATTTGAGGAATAATTGGTGTACAATCTTCTGGATGAATATCCTAAAAGATGTATGAAAAAGCAAGAAATTGATGAAAAATTCTTCTGTGAACAGAGACTTGCAGACAAGTCCCAAATGTCAGGAGAAGAGAGAGAGAGCCAAGGGGAGATCTTGCAGATTTTAACTTTTTAGCTGTGAATATGCTGTAGAAAAGGTAAGTAAAATTGTCCTCAAAATCGTCAGTGTAAAACTACAAAGCAAATGAAGAACATATACCAGTAGTCGATGGAAATCGCTTAGGAACAACTTTTTACAAATATCATAAAAGATACACCTGGAGATAAAATGCAAAGATGCAGCCAGCGCGACAGGTGAATGATAAAATTAATAAATTCACGAAATGAAGTGATAAAACAGTCGTTCTTGCAACCACAAACACCAAAGATTTACAAAAGTTTTGACAGAATCGGAATTTGTTGCGGCAGCTGCAAGAACAGCTGTCGCAATTTGTTAATTCCTTTGCATTATGGAGAGCCAAAATTATAAACACTAACAGTTCATTGTGAAATCGCGTTTCCCTAAATATTGCATATCATACGGCAACTGAAGCATTGGTAGCATTTAGTTCCACAAAGCCCAATGCGATAGACTAATAGCTGGTGTGGAGGTGGAAATTTTCATAATCACGCAACAAGAGCAGTTTACTTTGGTCCGTTACCCTGAGTTGAAGATACTTTAAAGGTCGAAGTTTCGCCCTTGTTTCCACTTCAAAGTTTGACGGATGTCACGCCAAGGAAAAAAAGCTCTATGTTAGGACCTTAACGACCTTTTTGCCCTGTCTTTCATTTCATAATAGGTAATTTGAGTTAGTTACTAAGGAAAATGCAACGTTAAGCGTGCGCGCAACCCAAAATCCACGGTCCGAAATCCATCTTGGTATATCAGGTCGACACTAGGCCACAGGATTCGCAATCATTATTCAGATAAAAAAGCTATAAGTAGTACAGGCGGGGCTAAAAATGAAACATAACTATTACTGTGAGCTAACTTGTGCAGCAAGACACTGACCTTGAGCCCGAACTTCCGATGCTTGCGAGGCAGTTTCATCTCCATGTATCCGCACTTAACTAGGTCGGACATCTCTCAGTGGACCTTGGCATCTATTTCTGACTGCGAATCGTCTCCTCCTTTAACTACTTGTTTACGACGACTGTCCTTGGCAAATAAACACAATGGCGGCGAGGAATGGGCAATTATGAGCTTTCCAACAATAACAATATCGTTGAGACTTTTTGATCTTTTGTTCTGGAGAGGAAATGTTTTGTGTCGATCGCCGGAGTGAAAATCGTAAACAACTTTGTTTACCACAACCTGCCCATGTGTCAGAGAGCATCGAAAACACGGACCAGAATACATCCAATTCAATTTGATTTGTGAGAGTCATTGAAATCCTTCACGAGGCTCCGATTGACTTGGAATGAGTTCAAGAAAACATCCCAGAATAAATGGAAAATTAGGCAAAAGCGGTGCCAAGTTGTCTGTATACCTTTCCAAATTCCCTGGCTATAAACTTGACCTGTTCACAAACCAGAACTGGCTTGTCGCGCCTAGGTAATTGTAAATAAGTAGAAGATTCTCTGACTTCGAGAACGGGCTCAGGAAACAAGCCAAATTGATATCATTTCAGTTTGGTTTTTGCCGGAGACTGAAGCTTGATAAAACCAAGGAGCGAGCGACTTCAGAAGGATCACGCACGTATTTTAAAGCTTGACGTCATTCTGTGGCGTTCTTTGTAAACATACGGCTTATAATTCGATCTGCTTTGTGAGGTCATCGCAATGGAACTACAGTGCTCCTTCAATCAGGGGCATAAATTGGGGGAATTCAGAGTGAAGAGGAGAGCGAGACATGCTAATTTTGTCACAAATAGTCGACCTCTTGTCATTCTTTCAAAGTAAAGTAGTGCTATTTTCTGATCTTCTATTCTGAGAAAGCATTACTGCATGTCTCAAATCAGTCACGGTATCCGCTTCTGAATTGAAAGTGATGCACGCTGGATCTGAATATAAATTTTTGGTTATATTTACTACTTCTAAGAAGGCTTGGATACTTGATTCAAGAACCAAAACACACTTGGACCAGTGGAACTGCTTCGGTGTGTGCTCCCGTGCGTAATGAGAGCCAATGTGGACCCCGGTGCTAGTTTTGGGCTAGGGGTAGGGGGCTTTCATTTTTGTATCAAATTGGCGTCAAAGAAAAACTTTTTTATAAGGGTGGAATTGCTGGCACTGAACGCTGGTTCCCTAAGCTCTGAGACCCCTTTCTTTTTCTGTCGACCAGTGACTTCTGACTTGGGATTCTGAAGAGAATACATGTGATTTTTGAGCATCATAAACCATGAAATTATCCATTGCTTGAAGTTGAAGAAAATCGAAAGGATTATGTCAATACTGCTACCATTGCTATGTATCATGAATTTTTAATATCGGCCTACCACTTTACTCCAACGCCCCTTTTGAAGCACCTATTTTTAGAGTTGGCACATAAATCTTATAATTTTGAGAACCACATCAAATGCTTTTACTGAAAGAGGTGATTTTGACAAATCGCCAGCTTAAAGAGACGCAACGTGAAGAACGAAAGTGACCGCGCTTCGTACGCGAATCAAAAACACGCAAATGGCCCTCCCTTTGATGATGTAAATCATTCTGTCTCGAAAAATTAAAGATGCAAATGAAAACACAAACGGCAAAACCAATTGAATCACAGAAGTCGGCTGTTCATCGGCGAGGGGAATAATTTTCTGCGGTCTTTGGTCTGCTATTTGCCTTGCTAGACTCCACCGTTAGATTTCATAGGGTCATTTTGTTATAGGCCAACTGCTTCGATATAAGAAGACAGCGTGGCCGAGTCGTGTTTAAAATGAAATCAGCTGATATCAAATTGATTTTAAATTATCATACGAGTTTCCCTTAGCACGGGTGGTCTTTGCTAGCTTCGCACTTGTTGTCTGTCAGTCGAAGGCCGACAAATAGCAAAAAAATAATAATCTGCTTGCATCTATGCACTGTGTCGATTCCATTTAACGGATTTTACAGCGTTTGCCAATTTGCAATAGAAGAAACTTAGATTTCACCTTTAGGCTCTTTCATAAAACCTTGTGTCACATTAAAAGAAGATCTACTGTTTAATTGTGTATAAAATTAGTCCCCTTGATTTTCGTGACTCTTTATAAATTTTGAATTATTGGGCTAAATTTAAACGTAATGGGCATTGCCCAAGAAGAGACATGCACTTTCAGGTGCTAACTTTTCACCTAACAAGTGCATTCTTTGCAAAAGGCACACAAAGCGTACAATGTGCGTTCAGTTGCTTCGCCATTGTTTTACAAAGATATATCCAGTCCATTCAAGACGTTATTGCATTCCTGATTAAACCCAGAGGCATGCTACTGCATGGCTTCAGGATTATGCATGCAATAGTGCAAAAGAATGGGACTCGGATTTGGCAGTCCACAATGATTCGTATGTCTGTATTCGTCACCTTGCTATGGCAACGAGCCTCTCTTTGGCAACACGATTTGCTTCCATTGACAGGAGGATTGTTTTTCTAGTCCATATTTTACACCTATAACAAATGCCCTGTTAATCACTCCATTGAAATCCAAGTCTTGTTTTGATAAAAAACTTCTGGAATTGTACAAGGGCACATAATCTTGTGTGTTTTTTGTTCTTGTCTCCAAGAATGTTGGGTCATCTGTCATGCGTCTCCGTGTGGGTAAGCAAGCACGGCGCAGCGTCTGCCGTTAGCATCCACAAAGCCACTTCACTGTCAAAACATCCTGCAAAATAATTTACGTCACGTCTTGAATAAGATTATGTGATCAGAAGTGAATAGGACAAGACTATAAAGAACGTATGATTGGCAGTCATCTGATTTATCGCGAATAACAATTCTCGATTGCTCATATTTCTATTTGTCCCGAGGAATGGTAACACTCTTAACGGTAGCCCACATCGCCAGAGAAATCATTTCACGAATGCCTCGAACGATTGATAAACAGCAGATTGAAATCGTGATAAGAATGTGAGCCCATCTAGAGGGAATGTGATCAGCGGTGGTTGCTTAGAGTTAAAAAAAGACGCCAGTGCTGCATTATCGAGTTATTTAATACCTTTCATATTGCAATATTTTCTTCATACTTCTACAAATCCCAATTCTAGAATTTCTTTATCTATTTGCTATTACTTTTGAAATTTGCTACAATTCCTGGCCGCAATGCATGAAAATGAGTATTCAATAGAAACTGTGTATTCAATCAAGTTCCCAACATGGATTGCAATCATTTTCCATCAAGATATCTGGCTTCAGTTTGAATAGTTACTGTACTTTTGCTTCAAAAGTAAGTTTCGGAAATATTGCTGTTACTACCATCAACAATGCACTCAAATCGACTGAAGCGCCAATTCCTCCGCAATTAAGGGCGTTTCGACCCTTGACCGGCTCTCTAGTTCAATGTCATACACCTGTGGTTGTTCGCTTGCACCCCAGCAACAGAGAGTTCTGAAGAATAAATTCTGAAATACTGTCCCACGGATACTCCACAATTATGACAAATTATGAAGCATTGCTACGACAGGAACTATCAATGTAAAAATAGTATGATCACGAAAAGCAAATGTATTGGCCAACAATTAAATATTGCAACAATTAAAAGGGTCAGTATTTCGTAATCGCTTGTTTCAGCACAGCTTAGTTTCTTTTTAACAATAATTAATTCCTTCCCATGGCAATGATTTTCCGCTTGTTTACTATAAAACAGTGGGGTTATGCTTCCCGTGAAAACGCTGCCCACACTTTGGTCCGAGAGGGGGTGTCAACTCACATGACCGGTTTCCCAGAGTTCCCGACATTTCAGCACTTCTTCTATGACGTCACTGCCTGCCGGGGCCGTAGCCTCGTCATGAAGCTAGGTGTAGATAATCAAGATGTCGATTGGGGTTTGGCAAGTGGATTTTCTTGGAAGCTGGCGTGACGAGAAATCGAGTAAAGTAGGCCTAGTGCACGTGGCAAGAGGATACCAGTTGGACAAGGCATATTCTGAATGCTTGGAAGTGTTGAGCATTATGCAAAATACGAAGGAAAATCAAACTAGATTTAAGCTAGCCAATGTCGACCAAAAGACTTCGATTATCCTCCGATGATCCCAATCAGTCTTGAAAGCAACGAGGAAGATGATTGCGCGAACACCGTTTATAGAAATGGAAGATGCAGATTCGATGGCACGTGTTTGGATTTTCCGAACATGTCCCACCTGAAACTGTCCCAAACCTAGACACTGGTAAACAGCCATTCGCTTGTGAAGGCATAGGGCATAGGTTTGTTAGGCGAAATTGGCCTTCGTGGGTAATTTTCGAATAAGCCAGCTGTAGCACTTGGCAAATATTCGCTTTATAGATTTTAGTCAAAAGTGGCAATGCTGTTTGACAAAAGCTAACGTTTTTTAGCTTTACTCCCATATTTTTAAGGCAAATTTGGCAATGATTGGGGAAGTTCTCAACTTGAAATTGGTCATCGAAACAAGATTTTGCAAATGACAAGAAAGCACAAATTAAAACGTCTTCCACATCAAAATGAGTTTTTATGAGAACGGTTTCGTTACCAGTCCTTTAAACAATGATGCTTAATAGGGGCTTTGTATTTTCAAAGTAAATTACTTTCAAGTACAAAGCTCTTATTTTAAGAACTTCCACTGCTGTTGTGCTTCCACGATGTATCTTGTTTGCATCAAGGAAGTAGATGATTGAATGTTCAAACATTTTAGATTTTCCATTCTAAAAGTACAGCACAAATCGAAGTCAACCAAGAGCACAAACTGATCATTTGTGTTTTCAACAGCCGTCACAGTATCTTTTTACTGGATTAATTTAAACAAAGTTTGATCCGAGCTTATTTGAGTAATTCAAAATAGATAATGGAATGATGTGCCTACTCTTAGGGTCCGATTATGTGGAAGAGGGCTGGCTCTTGTGACGCTTCAGAAACCCGAGGAAAAGCTTATAATCGGGGGCCGAATAAGCGGGGGTCAGAAATGTAGGGAATATGTAATGGGCGGGGATGGGGACTAGAAAAACCCGTATAACAAAGGAATGAAAGTCCCGGGGAAAACGCAGTGATAAAAACTTGTGACATTTGCGAGGTTCTTGTAACACAGGTACTATTTTTTGCTCAGTGAGTGTTCACGCATCCTAATAAGAGCCGGGGGCTGAAAAACATCGAACAATTAATAGGAGGTGGCAGCTTATTAGGCACCTAAAGTTCAAGTAATTAAGCAACCATGCCGAAAGACGGCCATCCAATTGGGTGGATCAAGTACCATTGAAAAAGGTGGCAAACCCAAATAACACAGGGGTACGATATGGTGCATAAGCTCTTGCTTACCTAACTTTCCAGGGAGGAGAATGTGAAGCGGTAAGGAGAGGAAGAAATTAGGATGAGAATCGACGTAAATCAGAACTACATCGATGATTTGTATTTGCAGATACCTGTTGCAAACCAATATGTTTTTGCTTGCCGATAATGATGCCAATGATAATGATGATGGACTGCAGCATGTAGCATGAAGCATTCTCCAACTGATTCGAAGCAAATCTTAGAAGCATATTTCCCAACAAACTGCATTACTACCGGACACTAGATTCTGACACTCGATTTATTATAGTTTAACGTCAAAATTATGCTGCAGCTGTGCATACCGGAGCCAGGAGATCTTCTTTGAGCAATTCTTCTTTCTTCTTCTTTTCTTTTCATTGACTTCGAATTACTTACGGCAATCTGTGAAAACCAAGGTGATATTGCCACTATGATACCAATTCGCTATTTTGCAAATGAAGCCTGCAAAGTTATGCATTGCGTTTGCCTCTCAGGAAATACGTGTCATATATCAGTTCATTTAATCTATCACCAATCATCAGCAGATCACACCATGAATTATATCAATCGAATGATCAATGAATTATATCAATCTAAAATCTATCAATATTTCTGGTAATGGATGACTTCAACTAATGCAATATGGGGTGCAGCACTGAACTAAACTGTTGTGCAGCGTTGATGCAACAGCAACCTAATACACGTCTACATAACACGTAAACGACATTGCTTCCATTACTACATATTACCATTTATCAATATACATTTATTCTTCTTGATATTGAAACAAAACAGGCCTCTTCCAACGGCAGTTTCAAAGTGCTAGCAATAATAAGATCAAGCTGTTTCCCATTAAAACCAACTTCATTTTGTTAATTTAAACAATTAAGAAAGTTCTCAAATTTCCAGCAGCCATTGAATAGACAAAGTAGTGCCCAAGCCATTACAATCACTAGTATAGTTTTAGTAGTTTCAAAAGGCAATTTCACTTCCACGTCGAATTGATGAAACGAAACTAAAATAACAGCTTGTCACATAAGCTAGCTTTCTTTGGAGAGCATGAACGGAAAGCCATTTTAGCTGAACATTTCTATATGTCAAAAATGGCGCTGATGATATTTAGACCCTGCCTTTTCAACTCTACGTTAGGCAGGCGGTGAACAGGTCACGCGGGCTCTGATACAAGTCTGACCGCGCTAGTCCCAGACCTAATATGCATCGCTCCGCGTACTACACTCTCAAATGAATACTGCATCCCAATTCATCACAAATATTTTCTAATAAAGCTCAACCTGTGATCTGTTACTCTGATCAAGGTCTATAACATCACCTCTAATCAGTGGCTTTAAACGAGCGTGTTCAAATAAGACAGTGACAGTAAACATCACACAAGCAACTCTTTAGATATAACGATTGCTCTGGTTGGATCTGATATGATTTCCCGGGCCCATTTGCTGCAATGTTTGCAATATTTACAATCATAATGTCCAACGTTTTTGTATCCAATTCGCAGTCTCCAGCTACAAATGAAATCTGAGTGAAAACTTCTTGCCAAACAAAGTAAGATAATCCTGAACTCGGAGCCCCGCTATGATAATTACTTTGTTGCATTTGCGTAGCCGAAGACGATTCACCATAGCTAGTGGAGCTGCGAAACTTGCAGTCATAATTTCGCGGGAAAATGGTAACAACTACAACTGCCCTTGCTCTATTTATACACTTATACTCTAATTGGATTTAAACTTTGAGCGACAAAAAAAGATACCACCCGCTTCAGCTCAACATAAAACAAAAGGAGACAAGTTAGAAAACCGAAGTTAACCACAAACAGATACTGTCAAGGAGATCTACCTCTATTAGATATTATCATGTTACACAAGAAGTTAAAAGTTGTCTTGAAAACATTCCAAACACAATTTTCCGAAGGGCACGGAAAATTGCCAAGGAAAAATTGCTCGTAAAAATACGGCGTAAAGTTGTACACTTAGCAGCTAAAGTTGGTAGCGACAGCGCATGCTCAACAACACACTACCATGTGATTGGATTTTAAGATTTGCGCGACAGACAAGAAGCGAACCCAGTCGCCATTTCGGCAAGCATCACTGCCGGTGGTCTGGGCTTCCCCACGTGGGTTTTGGTTCTTGTCGGAGTCAGACCCGGTCTACCTGCAGACGTCAGTGTGCTGTTTGTGCTTACTTCAGCACACATTGCAGACATAACGACGGAGGAGGCAAGAACATGGCGAATCAATCTTTTACAAGCGGCAGCCATTTTGCCAAATTTAATTGGCACCTCATCAAGTGGCTTTATCATTGGGCGATTTGGCTACACGGGGACTTACGTCACATGCATAATCATCGACATGGCCGCGATCCTGAACTTGGCTTTCTTCAAAAAGCCAGTGAAACAGCCCGTCTGCAAAGATGAGTCGCTATGCGGGGCGGGGAAGAGGGACCTGGTCGAGCCAAGCAGACATGGCACAAGTTGTCACAAGCAGGGGTCAATCTGCAAGGACATGGTCACAAAAAAGGGTGATCGTGCCGAAGAAGGGTTGATGATCGCGAAGTGTGAAGATCTGGAGGGATACAAGCCGAAGCCAGAAGCATGGAATAAAAATTCAGAAAAATACATTGGAAATTTCGAGCAATGCGAGAGGCAGTCTGATAACCACCTTGTTTGTATTTTGAAGGTATCGAAGTGATTTCAAGCGAGTCGGCAGTGCATTGAGGTCGAATGGTCAATTGCAGCGTGGCGTTTTGCTGTGCCTTCTCGTGATGTTTGCAGCGATGACTTACTCTTCAGAGATGGCTGCGATTGTTGTTTTTCTTAAGAATGACCCCTTCCACTTGGATTCGCTTAACATCGGGTATTTCCTGGCGTTTGAGAGCGATGCCTTGGCAATTGTCGGCCTGATTGGAGTCAACCTCTTTCTGACTCACGTTCTCGTTCTCAATTATCATACCATCCTGCTATTAACAGCCTCGTTTTACGTCCTGCACTGTGTCCTCCTAGGGCTGGCCAATTCACAACTGTTTCTCTTCTTGATTCAAATCGTGCATGCCTGTTCTACGGTGAACGTGCCAACTATCCGTGCGATGATCTCTAAGACAGTCCCGCCCTCGGCAGTCGATCTAATTTTCTCAGCCACGCTAATCGTTGAAACGTTTGCGACAGTGATTGGCTCGCTGGTGGGACCCTTGTTCTACTACGCAGCCAACCTGGTCAGAATCTCGAGCAAAGAATGGAGGACGTTTCTACTGAAGGTGTGCCAGAAAAAATGGTGACGCTGCTTCCAAAGAGAGGACGTCTTAGTTGAGTCTACTCTAATAGCCGCGCACGCCTCCTTGTATTATCTTGCCCCAATCTTCTTTTCATTTGCAATTTGATTAAAACTTTCGCTTGTTTATAGCTATGTTTTCCCTGTTGTTCATTTAATTTCGAGAAGAGCAGAACAATTATTGAAGCTGCTACTCGAATCTAACTCGAGTATACTTGATTTCTTAACTACACATCGCCCTATATTTAACGAACATTACAGCTCTCATCAGAATATCCAGCTTATTGTCATGGTGTCATGGTCGAAAAAGTCTGCAAAAATTAGGAGTAAGCTTTCATGGCCACCAAAAAGAAAAGGAATCGGACCTATAACAGGTTTGAGTGTTAAAGGAACAGACTGAATAAAACAACTCACGGTGTGAGTGAAGGTTTGTAGAAATAAAGGAAGTGTACGGGTAGTTGTAAATTGTTACAACACATGTTTAAGATCCTTAACCAGACATAATGCCGCTGAGAGACAAAAAGTTCACAGGCAAACCTTTCGAACTTGACATAACTTGTTAATCATACTTCTATTTATGCTTCAACACACCCCTAAAGCGGCGTTCCTGCTGTATTCTTCCCAAATGTTTTTATATCAATCTCATTGTCACATTACTAATCAAGTAATGGCTTTCAGTTTCACAGGCAAAGTCTATTTGGCTGTTTTGCGTTTGCACTTGGCTTTTTTTGGAATCTCGTGGCCCCTTTGCCGGTTTGTTTGTCTGGTCGAATTCCTTTCCTTTTGGTAGTACACATCATTTCTGGAATCAGAAGTTACCTGGATTAAATGGCGTTTGGCTTCGGGTACACCAAGCAGCCGAATATATTTAGACTTGGCTTTGTCCTTTTAGAGCGAGAGGAAATCACGAATTCAACTTAATTGCTTATTATCAATTGAAAGTCTGGCACCGTGGGGGACTTCCATTGTCTTATATTTCATTCCGTTGATGTACTTGCAATTTAGCTTTCACTCAGATAATAATACCATTATTTTCTTCAAGTCGACATGTCAATCAGCACTTCTAAGTTTCTTTCAATCTACATTTTGTAACCCATTTCACTTACATTAGCTTCAGTTTTTCAGGAAATTGCTTTCACTATATCTTTATATCCTATCTTCTCTTATCACATCTTTTTTAAATAAGAATTGATTTTGCAACCATTACCTGCTGAATCTCAGCTGCGTAGAAAAAATTACATTTAATTAGCTTAAGATCATAGATCAAATGAGCCTTTTTATCTTATTATCTTCAATTTTTCTTTTCTTTCAACCTGTAGATTATTCTGTTGGCAATCGTTCAACTCTCTCTGTTCCAACCTCACCGAAGACAATCATTCAACCGTGTAATTTTTTGTAACCATTCTCCACAGTTGTATTGGCGTTTTACATTTTCGCATTTACGAATTTAAAACCTGTTCTAAACCCAGGGGCACCCGAATGAATGTTTATCCTTTGGGGCGCTGAAAGTGTCCTGGCTAAAATAGAGAATGATCAATACTTTACATGCATGGCAGTAAGTAACTGGAGATAAATTTCGTGTGAAAACTGGAGGGCCTAAACAGGCAGCAAAAAGCAAGGCTATATAGCCTTGGTGTTTTGGTGGATTTTTGATTGATTGATTTATTTTTCATCAACCATAAACAAGATTTAAGTTACAAGAAAGGCTGGGGATAGACCTGAGCAAATTGGGTGAAACAATCGTGAAAAGCGGAATTTTGTACGAGCAGGAAACTTTAGCCCCTGCACCCGGGGACATGACAAATATGGTGATAAAACGCAAAACGAATCCCTATTGATAGACCACTAAAGCAGTTCACTTCATGAAGTTTGCCGAACGAAAGATCGAGTGAATCTCTGATCGAGTGAATCTCTGATCGAGTGAATCTCTGCTCACCACTGCGTCAAATACGCCTGCGTGATTGGCTGTGAAAGCATCCTGCTCCATACCTTCTATAAATTTCATTGTCTTTAAATGGTAATAGGCACGTAATACATCTTACGACTTTAGGGTGGGAGACTACGAAATGATATATCTGGGTCATAATGATTTAATGTTGAATCAGGAAAATAAAGATGGAATCAGATGGGATAAACATGCGATGCGACAGCCAACTGGAAAAGGAGCCGTCTCTCATCATTTCCGATGCCTTGTAGCTACTCTGTCATCCCATTCACCATATCATAAAAGGATGCATATCCAACCTTAATGTATGTTTACGCAGATGAAGTTGCCATCCAGCGCGTTTATAGACTTAAGCCACACTTACGCACAACAATGGTCCAGGAGCGCCATGAGGGCCTTTTGAAGAAGGCATTGGAAAGACAGATTTGTTTTCATGTAGACATTAGCAGCATTAGCAGTTTGGGTCGAGGTTGCTCCATTACGGAACATTTGAGACTAGCTGGAGAGAAAGATCTCTTTTGTATGAACAGGTAGCCTGGTATATAAGAATTATACTCATTTGACTTCGAGTAGCCATGCATTTGAAGATTTATCTTCTTGTTGATTGACAAAACTACCCCAGTGACACTTTTTGTTGTACGATATTTCTAGCATGACACAAAAATGACGTGTTCCAAAGAAGCTCATGTAATGTCAGCTGAATATGTCTTACCTTTCACACTACATCTTTCATTTTCAAACGTAGGCATATTCAGTTTATTTGTGAAGGGCACTTGGTTAACTAATTTACCACAGGGGTGCATATCACACCCCTTCATCCGCACAGGTGCCCCAAAGTGCTCAGTTGGGTACAGCAATAGGGCTAGCAATATCTTACCAAGCTTTTCATTTCATTACATTTGCAATTAAAACTTTTAATTTTTTATCCTTAAGCATTGTTGTTGGATGTTGTTGACCCTCCTGTCTGCAGGATGCAGTGAGCTGTATCAGTTTTATAGAGAAAGTCTTGGAAACAATTGTTTGTTTAATTTACAACTTTTTACTGGCGATTAAGAACAGACACACTACTATCTTAATCACAAGACAATTATCAACTTTAATGTAGACACACAAACCTAGACAGGAAGTGTTTCAATGCAAATGACACTTTTCTTTACATAAAAGCCAATTTGAGTTAAAGGGGGTACAGGGTGTGCTGGTTAGGAAGCCATGAAAGACATGAAAATCAACAAACAGTTAGTAAGCTTCCTTACAGTGACTATGCATTCCAATACACAGGCAAAATTCAAATAGACAATCATGTACCCAGAAAAAAAAGAAATTGTGGGGCTCAAATGTTTTGTTTGAATGCGAAAATTCAAGGGACCTTCTTATTAAATTTGCGTCAAGGGAATCAACAATCCTTTCTTTTAAGAGGACCAATGACATTACCGAAATTCAAATGCTGAAGTGAAAATGCTAGTAGCATCAATATACAAACTTAATAGCAAGTTAAATACTTGGTGGAGGCTTTTCCCTAGAAGAGATATTTTGTCCCATTTCCTTGGATGGTGGGAGTTTGTCCTTCCCTACTTCCTTTTTTAAAACATGTAGCAGTGTCTGTGAACTCTCAAGAATCTGCAATATTAGAAAAATTGAGAAAAATCTCAAATAAAAGTGAAGCATAGCAGCAAGACACAGGCTTAAAGGGATGCAAGCTTTGAGCAATGTGCAGCTTCAAAGGATAAATGCTGGATAGGATCTCATACAATGACCTCTTAAAGCGAAGAATAAATAATGTCATCTGAACAGAATTCAAAAAAAGGAGAAAGCAATTTTTAATAACAACAAACTTCTCAGGGCATGAAAATGGATAAACTGCACAGGGGTATTGCAGCAAGTATCTGAGAATGGTTTTATGATGCTGACAAAATTACTTTTGATCCACTGTTAGTTCACTTTTGCAATATTCTTGAAACCATAAAAAACTAGGTAAATTTAGTGACAATAGCAGGCAACATTCATGCGGACAATGACACGCAAATGTAAATGTGAACCTTACCCTCATGTAGGCCGACTCCGTTTCAGCAATTGTTTTGTCATACTCGTTCCGAGAGGATATCTTCTTGGCCAAACTTTCATTGACTTTGGCCAACTTCTCTGTCAGTATACGGATATCATTTTGCAATCTCCCTTTTTCTTCCTCTTCTGCTAAAATTTGTCTTTGTAGCTCATCCCGTTTAGTGCAAAGGTCTTCAATACCTTGGAGGGAATGAGAAGATTGAAACTTCCCTTAAACACAGCACTTGAACAAGAAAATGGATTTTTCTATTATCTTGGCTTTCCATTCAAAGCTCGCATTGACTGCTCATTTTGATGTCACATTTTCAGTAAATAAATAGTGGTATTGTTCTAGGTAAATACTCTTAGTTTCACGTTAGGCAACAGTCTGGTGATCACATCAAGCTGTCTGATGATCCTTATAAGTGTTAAAACCAAATGAAGGAGATTAGAACTGTTACTCCATAATGCTTTCAATGAACTTTGCTTTCGGCCCGTAAAATGGAATAGCCCAATGCCATGTAAGAGCCGCCGACATAGATTATGATTTAGCGAAAGAAAAGCATTATGAGTGTGGTATACTACTGACCTGCTTTGGTGCTTAATTAGGAAGTGATGGCTATGCATCTAGGATAAATTCCGGGGCAGGGTTGCTGCAGAGTCTTATCTATAGCAACTTTTCAACTGATTGAAGATCATGTAATGGCGCGAAAACAGTTGATTGCAGAACTAACTCAAAACTGATTTACTCCTCTTATAAATAATTCGCATCACTTACATTTAACAAGTTCGTTGTTATACGACTGCAGAACTGCTCCTTGCTGCGACATTTTCAAAAAGAATAAAATTAATTCTGCTAATTCGTGAACAGTTGATAAAACTGTTTTTCGTGAGGATTTTGCTGTTGTGTTGTTGTTATGCCAGCCTTGATTCGAGGCTGCTTTGGAATCGAGGCACCGATGCATGCGACCAAGATGGCGGCAGCATGTAGAAAATTTTCTAGAATAAAATGCGCTTGGATTTTGCAGAATTCGCTCTTAAAACAAAACATTCTAAAGGTATGATATTTCAAAAATTATGCGTAATTTATTTATTTCACTTAGGTAGTGAAAAACTGTTTTAAAGTCTTGTCACTGGAACCCAAAAATGCGTTCCAAAACGTAAACGTTAACGAAAACGCGTTTTCTACACAACCTACTTTTAGGAATCTTTAAGAAATATTCTGTTCTCTGCTGATTATCACCAGCTCAAATGTTCAAACCACTGTCATGTTCTCCATTCGGCCATGCAACAAACTTGGACCTTGGATTTAGCAGAGATAGACGAGACAGATGACTACAACTGTGACCACATTGACGTGTTTTCAAGCACTGGTCAGAATCCATCTAGCTACGTTACCCACAATCCACATATATTAAGTAATGAGCAAGAAACGCTAATATAAATGATTTTAGGTCAATAAAAGACAATTTGATTAATACTGGCTCTAAAGCTGCAGGTTCTTTCTGCTCCATTTACTAAATATTTCAATAATAATTTCAATTTTTCTCATACTGTGCTTCAATATTTTTATCCAATCGTTGTGACCATTTGATAAAACACACATTCTCCAGAAAGATAAACTGGTTTTGCCAAGTTTTGATCACCATGATAGCAGATTAATCCTGTTATTACATTATTTACAACCTAACTTTCCATGTTTTTGGCAAAAAGCAAGTTATGTGATTTTAGAGAGTGGACTAAAGCATCTCTCATAGTCAATAAAAGTCAAAGCACTGCATATGGTAACATCATAGACCACCAAAGTATTTGAATCATTGAGTTGTACCTAGGAAGAAAATATTATGCTTGAGTTTGATGATTTAGGTCATCAAATATGACAAATAACTCTTTTGAAATTGATTGACCATTCTAAAGCTACTGTTGAACTGTGAATTGAGCTATTGTTAAACAATTAAGCTTATAGCTTGCATGAAATATGGAAAGGATGTAACAAAATGGCAAATACATTAGAGCATAGTGAGATGCTATTCTGGTTGAGAGCCAATGTTGAGAAGATGTACCTCAGCCTGGCATAGACAGTGTTGTTGAATGCACAATGTTGTGAATTGGTGAAAACATAAGGCATCAATTGATGAATCCATTGAATGTTAAAAGTATCACCTAGTTGCTTGAGCTACTGGGAAGGACAGGAACTGATTAGAAAGATACATGCTCACAGGTACACAAATAATAATGGAAGGTGACACCCCTCCCAAAGGTCAGGAAAATTTGATTACAGTTGGATAAAGTATGAGCTTACTTGGAATTTTTTTATTTTTGAGACCCAACTTGAGACCAATTCCACACTGAGGGATTTTTGTGATTTTAGATGCAAATGTAGAGACAGGAGCAAACCAGTCCATTTGTCATTTTCTATTGTAAAGTGTAAAAATATTGCAGGACCGTAAAAATGGACCTCTAATTGCAGGACCAAAAAAATATTGACCCTTTGAAATTGGTTATTACTTAAAATCTCTAGTCTGTAGGCTTGAAATGGTTTTTGGGCTTTGCCCCTGCCCAACCCTTTGGGACCTTATCCTGAAAGTTACTCCAGGGCCCAAGCTGGCTCTCAATGGCCCTCTGTCAAATTGCACAACTGGACAACATTTACCTGATTTTACTCTTATGTTCGCATTGTTTTTGATGGAGTTGTTGTTGATTAGAGGTTCAAGTTGGATAAGAACATTATTTAGTAAGAGATAGTAAGATTATTTAGGGCTTGCCCCACTAATGTCAAATGGCTGCATGTGAAGTGATGTTAACTCTTGTTTCTAAGTAAGGCAGATTAAGAGAAGTATTGAGAACATTTGCATTGGTTTTTAGCTTTGAATGTAGCAAGATTTATGCTAATATGTCACAAGAAGGAAAGGATAAAGGAAAGGATCTTAGTGATTTGACACAATTCACTACCAAATGGGGGTGCATAGCATCTTAGAAGTACCTAGAATCGATTTCAAGGAAATCCAAAGTCTTGCAAGAGACAATAGATAGACAATTCACAGTGTTTGCCAGCTCTGGCCGAGAGTCTTTATTAAGGTGATCAGTGTACAAGTAAGATTAAGACATCTCTAAGGCAGTCAAAGCACTCCAATCAAGGCTTGTCTGCCCAGAACCTTTTGTAGGTTTGCCCTAAGAAAGCCAAGTTTGATGATGGTACTCACACAGGCGAATAAGCAAGAAT
Organism: Nemopilema nomurai; assembly: GCA_003864495.1. Classification (NCBI taxonomy): domain Eukaryota; kingdom Metazoa; phylum Cnidaria; class Scyphozoa; order Rhizostomeae; family Rhizostomatidae; genus Nemopilema; species Nemopilema nomurai. The sequence goes on from ML133454.1 coordinate 3,729,833, forward strand.
GTGGTTTGTTGTAGCTCTGCCTATAAAGCTAGCACAGTTGTAATATTGCTGTGATCAAGGGACACTGATAAAATATCTGAATATTAAAAGCAAAGGAGTTAAAAGACTGTAGAATGTCCCATAAGCGAACCAACAGTGGTAACCACAAGCCTATGACTATTTGTAAATGCCTGAGTAATTTTTATTAATGGACCAAAAATGTTGATTTTACGGATTTCCAGGAATGGCCAGCCAGTGCATCAACTTCAAGACATTTAACGAAGCATCCATTTTTGTCCTCTTGCAAGTAGCCTTTTTAGGTGACCATTTTAAGTAAAAACAATTGTTAGAAAAAACTTTCGCAGCAGTTCTTAACACTAGCTAACCGAATTGTAACTGGCAGAATTCCGAATCAGCTCCAGAGCATTTACGACAGCATTTGCGAGCTTATCACAACTGCCGCAAAATAATCGCAACAACTTCATTAGTTATGGAGAGGATTCAAATAGTTTGAACTTTTAAGTCGAACCACGCGCACAGCACAGGAGGCGAAAAATTACAAATCACATGCTCATAACCTTTCGTCGGTGAAAAAGCGAAAAAATTTCGCCCAATGGAGATTGGAGTTCAGACAACAACTATTTATCTCGCGTGACGTCAACTGCAGAAGGTGTGGATGAACGAAATGAACATTATAAAGCAGGATTGTCACATATTCATTTAGCTGCCATCTTCACGTCAGCAGAAATTTGAAAATAAGACAGAGGGAAGACAGATCGAAGTAGCCCTCTAGTCGTAGCAACCTTCTTTGCGCAAGCCATCTCTAATTGGCACTGTGTTGTGATTATAGATTTTTAGATTTATGCCTTCGAGCCAACTCACGTTTTGCCGCTCTTCTTGCGTGGCACTACCTAGAGCTTGAAACGAACCACCGTTTTCTTCCACAAAATTTATTTGGCCGTCTTAGATTTGTTTCAAACAAATACATATTTATTCTAGAGCAAATTGTGCACTTGAGTAGCTTCAATTTTGTTCAATATTTGAAGTAATAGCAGCAGATAATGAAGAAGAAAAAAATTGATTGAAAAAGTGATTAAGAGCCGATGAAGACATTTTGCGCATTTTTTGTGGTAAAATGCAACAAGTATCGTACCTACAGGTGCTATATTTTATATGTCACATGCATATATGTAAAAGTAATTTGAGTGTTAATCAAACAAGAATGAACTGTATGTGATTTGAATTTATATTTGCCAGGACATAAGAAGCCTCTATACGTTGTCAGTATGTCTGCAGAAGGAAGAAGAAAATCCTTCGGCGAGTCACGATGTAAACACAGCTGATGATAACAGCCATGGAAAAGGAAGAAATTCTTACGGCTATGTTGATGGAAAAAGAGATAAATACATGGAGGGGTCTCTTTATTTAAACCTGACTCAAATGCCCCCGGACCTAAAAGAATCTTACAAGCTATTCTGCAAAAGTAAGTGTTATTTTGGTTGTTTACGCTTTTCGATGTTTTTTTCTGTTTACATGCTATATTTACATAAAAACGGACAAATTCTTCTTCAAAGCGAGCAAATTAGTTATCTTGATCGATTTTTTGTGTTGAAAGCTGAACTGTTTGTGTGGATTGCGAATTAAAAAGAGTGACGCTATTAGGGTGTTTCTTTTTCAAGAATTTAATTTTAAAGAATTTTATTTTAAGGCATATTTTAAATAGAAGTGATTGAAGTAATATACTGCAAGACAAACAGAACACTTTAAAACTCTGAACATGCATCATCCAGAGTATTGAAAACCATGTCCATTCAAACTATAATTTTTTTTCTCGAAAATATAAATTTTGATAACTAGCAAATAGTTTGGTTCCTTCGGTCGTGGAAAGATTTCTAGCTAACACTGATAAAATTTCACTGTATTTAGATAATTTTGTGGATTGATTTGAAGTGCTGTTGTGTCCTAGGATATCCCAAGAAAACAATCACTGAGGATGGGCAGAAGTTGGCAAGACACCTTCGCAATAGGGGCCGACCGACAGATCGTTCGTGGAAGAGATTCAAGGATTCCAACGCGAAGATCAAAGCAGAGGGTAAGAACTGCAGTGTGGGTCTAATGTGTGTACATTGAATGTGACATTGTACCATGAGACCTTTTCTTAAAAGAACGTCACTAGAACCAGATTTTGAGTTGAGATGAGGTGTTCAAGAAGTTTTGGAATGTCTTCCAGTTCTTTGATAAGTCTGCCAAGTTTCTATGGTATGGAGTCCCGCTTCTTGAGATCATGAGAGGGCTGTGAGATCTTCTGCAAAGTTGGAGAAATGACATTACGCAAATGGTTTCCCGCTGATGTCGGGAACGACTAAAGCAAGACGAATTGAAATTCGAATGGAATAAGGATCTACCTGAATTAGTGTACGTCAGAGACATATTGTGTACGAATATGCCGGATGCAGCTGTGCTTTCACGCGACTCTTTACACACTTAAATGGCAATATTTGCAAATATTTTGATTCCCATTTTTTCACATATAATATGTCTTCATAAACATATTTTTACATGCTTTGCATCCGACACTCAGGGTATGCATGACCAAAAATTTGCAAAATATAGCCAATTGCCAATCAGAAGGGTTGTGAGAAAAGCGTAAAATTGGCCTTCTTATGACCCATTATTTTTCCCTTCACTTTGTCTTTTAGAAGGGTCCAAGAGAAAAGACACTTTCTGGCGACTGGTGACAATTTTCTTGTTGGACAAGCAAATTTCTATTTGGCACGAACAGAAAGAGTTCTGTATTGAAGTTTTGTCCACGAACCATTTGATAACCAAATTGGCAAATATGGCACTCTTATATCTTCCAGAATATATTTTATTAGAATATATTAGAAATTGCATGTATTTATTGTTGTAGTCAATCGGTTTTCTGTTGGCGATGAAGTAGATGCCTCTTCGATGGATGAAGACGGCCAAGACATTAGCGAAGACATTGACCATGATCTTGAGGGGGAAGAAAATGACCTTGTTCTCAAGGACAACGGGGACGAGGGCATTCCAGCCAGAAGAGAAAGGAGAAAGCGGACTGAGGTTCCAAAGAAAGCAGCCTACACAGTTGTAAGGTTGGTGTCTGCAGGTTGAATGCCTCCTTGGGAAAGATGCCTCTAGAGGAAAATGACAGATTGTAATTATTAAAACGGATAGTTTTGCCATGCATCTCACAATGTTTTTATCGCAGAAAAGGAAATTTAAATGCCTTTATTTCCGTAGGTAGCTTCCATTGAATACACATTTGGACTTTACCTGGTGCTCCTTAAGACTAGTGTTTTTCGAGATACGTAGATCCTCTCTGGAATGTTCCCAGCATTGGTTCTCTTATTTTAAGATTTCCCACACTTTCTTACATAACGTTTTTCAAATGTGGCTCTTTTTCTCCTTTTGGATTTATTTCCATCGGAACATTCATTTAGAAAATGTGATCAGTATGGTTGTGAGACTTGAATAACGCGTGATTTTCAGGTACGGCAAACGTGAAGTTGCGGCTTTTGCAGCGAGCCGAATTCCGGCCTGTTTTGGAACTACTAAAAGAGCTCTTGCCGAGGTAAAAGATTTTGCTCCTTGCTCATTGCTAAATTAAGTAATTCTTTCATTTGGACCTACCAGTGCCAATATGTTGGTGCAAATCAGGTTTCATATTCCGATGAACGGTCTTGTGTTACTTGGTAATCTTGGCACCAATTTTGAAGCTCGTTGTGTTTCTTATTAAGTTCACATTATGCTTTCCCACTTCATATTGAAAGCCTTCGTTTTGAGCTAAAGAGACTTTTAGCTGAATTTTTTCGGATGGAGCTAACCCAGATGGGGCAAGTTCAAGGAAATAATGTCTAATTTTGCTTATATTTAAATATTATTTTTCCAAGATTGTACGTGCTACCTTAGTCTGCTTTCAAATATGTTTCCCTGTAAAGTAGATAACTCAACGAACAACTGATGTTTGCAGTGTTTTCCTTTAACGATAAGCCGTTCCTTGCATTTATGCCTTTAATCTTGACTTTCATTTGTGCTCTAGTGAATTTATTCTCCACCTTTTTCGCACAAGTTTTATTATTAAACTTCTAGATAAAAAGACGAGATCCGGACTTTCACCCTAAAACGCTTCTCGACTTTGGCTCTGGAACTGGTACAGCTGTTTGGTAAACATTTTCAACTTTCTCAACAAACTTTTTTACTGAAATGATGTCGCAAAGTAGCATCTCATGCTTTCTATTGAATGGTTTATGCATCTAATAGTATTTTGGTTAAATGATGATGCGCTTGGCTACCAAACTGTATGCTTTTTTAAAAAAAGTTTGTTTTTTGATCCTAATTACTATTTCGTTTGTTGCATGGACTGGCAAATGCTCCAGGCCAGTTGCAAGTTATTTGAATTTCTTTCGATGGAAAATAATTTTCCGCCTTTGCACTGTGACAAAAGGCAGTAGGAACTAAGCCACCAATTTTTTTGAAAATGGTTATGATAAGTTTGATGCAATTCTTTTAAAAAGCGAGAAAGATTTCTGTGTCACAGTTTTATTGGCCCATGGCAATTGTTTTCTGACAAACATTTTCCTCCGGCATGGACTGTGTGCAAAGTCTTATGTTACCCTGGCTCAATTTCCTCTGCAGGGCAGCCCGAGATCTGTGGGGTGATTCCCTTCGAGAATACCAGTGTATCGATATCTCAGAGGATTCCAACAACGCGTGCGAATTTCTACTGAGAGGTTTGGTATTTTGCAGTCTTAAGCATTATTTTGAATTTCTTCCCGATTCCCGAAGGTTTTTAGTTCCCAACGAGTAACAAAAAATCTTTTCCATGTTGATACCCACGTAGCCTATACTAAACGGGGCCCACTGTTTCAATGTGACCAGGGATAGCAAAACACTGTCCCCACAGCCGGGTTCGAGACGCCAAGGTATTAAGTTGGTGTCCTTGCAGCCAGCTGGAATATTCTTTGCTACTCATCCTTTTCTCGCCGAATTGCTTTGGGAAATTCAGTCCGATTTGCTGAACCTTTTCTTCAAAAGTAATTTGTCACTTATCCCGCGTAACTGCTATGATTTGAAGATTAAAGTTTTGTTGGAGCTGCTTGAGAGGGACAAAATGTTATTGATGAACTCTTGGAAGTTTATATGCAAACGCCCTTTGGTTCATTGCATTTCAGGCAGTAAAGACCCGTCGCAGCCAATGAAAGTACCAGGGGTGTACTTCCGAAGGTTCCTGCCCTTGTCAAACAAGGTCAGCCGATCATAATCTTCATCATAGTTCATTTTTCATAATTCATTTGTCATAATTCATTTGTCATATTTAATTTGTCATAGCTCATTTTTCATAGTTCATTTGTCATAATTCATTTTTCATAATTAGTTTGCTATAGTTCATTTGTCACAGATTGTCATCATGCCACCCCCCCCCCCCATGTTTGATGCAAACTGCTGATGCGCCTCCGCTCTCTTGCAGGTCACTTACGACATGGTCATTTCGGCGTACACACTGAGTGAGCTTCCGTTCAAGAAGCAACGGCAGTTTGCCCTTTCGAATCTCTGGGCGAAGGCCAATAAGTACCTGGTTAGTATTACGTGTGTTTGCTTGTGTCCCCAACCAAAGATTGTCTTCGTCAACTTGCCCCAAGGGTTTTCGGGAACAATTCATGTCTACTCATGAAATACCATTGATGAAAGCTTTCACGAGGCTTACCATTTTTACGTCTTCGATCGTGCAATGTGATGAACAAATGTCTTTTAGCTTCTGATGTAGATTTGCAAATACCGGTTTCGCAAGAATTAGCGTATGTGTAGAGAAACAGGGTGCAGTATACACGATCTCTTGTTTGACCAAAGGAGCATTTTGTTAACGAACTATTGAAGAGACATCTCAATTTGGCTTGGTGTTAGAATATTTGTCTCTTTTTTTAAGGTGATAGTCGAGCACGGCAATAACGAAGGCTTCGACATAGCATTGCAAGCGCGCAACTACGTCACGAAGGTAAGCGACAATGCAGTCATTTCAGGTCAGGTGACCATCTGTGCTTAGGCCTTCGTGCAGGGCAGTCACGGGCCTACGCAGCCTCATAATCGTTAAAATGATTTGCAAGAGAGATTTGTAAAAGAACACAATTTGCAATCACGGCTCAAGAAAAATACTTGTATTAAAAGTGGAAATGATGATTAATCCTCTCTGGTATTTTGGTTGAGATTGGATGACTTTGTGTGTCGTAACTATTTCTGGTATCAAAAGGTTAAGAAACTCACGTGACTTGAGTAGCTTCCTCGCACGTGATCGCATCTCAGACAACACCAATCACCAGCAAAAATGATCGTTTCACCACAAGACGAGCAACTCATAGTTTTGTTTCTGAGATTCCCGTCTCTGCTGTTGTCTTGTTTCTGTTTCTAGGATTAGCTACAATTATGTCAAGGAAATCACCTTTCCGAGAGCAGACTATTAACTCTTCTCAGTTAAGGAATCAAATTGCAACTTGAAGTAACTGGCAAGGCTTTATGCCCACGCTTGACATGCGCGCGTTGGAACAGAGTGAACAACCGGCCTGTGCGAGGCAGCTTGGTCTCAATGCATTAGAATAGAACATGCCCAGCAAGTCACTGCAATGGGATCTTTTCCGAGATTCGCGCTTGCAATTTCTAGTCCTTCATCTTTTCAGCTTTTTCTTAGGGGGACGCAGATGTGCAGGATGTGTTCACTGGTCACGTGGAAACTGAACAGGGCCTGTCAGAGGGTAGGGGACGCTCTTTCTGTAAATACCCCACACCTGTTTCAAATTAATTTTTCCTCTCCAAGTGAATTTGGAATGGTCAAAATTTATAATGGAAGTTGCTGTTAGAATATTAGTGGAATATGGAAAAATGTATATACTTACCGCTTCATCTTTGTTTTTTTTACTTGAATAATCACTTCAACGCAAATCCAACTCCTTTTTGACCATATGCGCATCTTGGATTTTATTTTCATCCATCGCATGCCCTCTTTGTTCAAGAAGAAGCATCGATAAGAAATTGTCAATTTTCTGGTTTACATCTTCAGTATTTGATTATCTTCTCAAATTTCGTTACAAAAAGTGATTGAAGCAGATTGGATGTAATCCATGCATCTTTTTTTCTTGTCCTTTTTCCAACCAGCAGGGATAATCATCTTCCTGTCTATTAATGCAAGCGTTTCCATTGCAGATGAATACCAGTTTGTTTTGAGCCAAGACGTCGACCCAGGATATGTTTTTGCTCCGGTAATTTTATGTGCTTCTGATTTCTTCATTTCAACCGCTTTCCAGCGTTCAATTAAAACTGCAGCTTTAACTAGTACAAGTATTTTTATCATCTTTTTGTTTTACTGCCTTGCATGATTTACAACAAGAATAGCTCTGCCTGCAAGGATTCGACCTCCTTTTTATATCACGAATTTAATTTGTCAATTGATCTATTATAATCACCTCACTTGCTGGACACTCGAAAGCGGGCGCTTTAAACTCCCGCATGGCAGCTATTTTTGTGAACGATTTTATTAATGTCAGTGATTTTGTAATCATGCATATATTGCACTCGCTTGATCCTGTTACACCATTAAACAGCGCCATAACGATGTCCCGTGTCTTTTAAAAACTGAATGGGGGTTCCGGTATTGGTACACTGTACCGTTATTGTCTCTGGCTTCAATTCACTCCTGTATTATCCTCCTTTGGTAGTCCAGGAACGTTAATGACCACCTTGTCAACCTGGCGCTTTCTAATTAATCATTCGTATAATCAATCAATGAATCATTGTTTTCAGTGCCCACATGACACCGCTTGCCCCAGGTCTGAGATGGACGCTCGAGATCACCCTTGCAATTTTGAACAAAAAGTTGAACTGGCTTTTAGTCAGGTAAAAACTGTCATCTTACTAACTCAAATTTCAAACATTCAGAGAAAGCTCGAGGGGAAACATTTTTTAGGCAGTTGCAACAAGGCTTATGTGGTATATAGTTTCCTCAACCTTCATTATGTCTTTATATGTGATTTGCTTACCCATTCGATGAAAGTGATGCCAATTTCTATATTTACCTGTAAAAGGCACAGATGCACTCTAACTACTACTACCCTTCCATTACATTGAAGCCTCTGCACGTGGTTGCTAGATGCAGTTCCTCGTTTCGCTTTAAGGGAGCCTATAAGCTAGTTGAGAAGCAATTCTATCTTTACTATGTTTTTTGACTAGCCAAGTAGCTCTAAAGCTACCATGACGCGAAGTGTACAAGGGAAGAAATTGAATGTGATTTCACCAAGTGGGTCCGCGTGCCCTTGTTTTGTGCAGGGTGTTGGAATAATCAAACTGCAATTATCCTGACCTTGAAGAATGTTGTGACCAGTGGGTACAGCTCTATTTGGTATACAGTTTTTGGCTGAATCCAGTTGAGCGAGAAGTTTTCTTTATTGTATATGTTCTCGGATAAAGGAAATAGCCATTTAGTTTCTTCAAAAGCTCTAATTTTGGTTGCAAGAGACCATATCAATCAAGTTAATAAAGATATACGGAATCTGTCAGAATTTCGATTCAAGAGCGATGTTTCGACCATTGCTAGAACTGAATGATGGCGGGCAAAGTAGCAAACGAGAAGACTGATGGGAGAATGCACGTGCTGTGATCCTTCAACACTCAGATCAGAAGAACTGCCGTTTCAATCTTTGCCGTTTCAATCTTTGCTAGGATCTTTACTGGAAAAGTCTGCCTAATCATTGTATTTGCGTACGCTGCAAAATACCAAACAGCAAATTTTAACCAAAATTCAGCGTCACGATTTTGTTAAAGTGACTTTTGTCATTTTGTTAATCGAATATTGTTTCATCTTTTGTGGAAGAGGTTCATCTTGGATCTTCATCATTTTCCTAACAGTCCCTTGTTTGTTTCTTCGCTTTCATTTGAATGTAGGAGCCTGTATGGAGCGATGCAGTTATCCTTTGTAAACTGTCTGCAACATTAACAAAAATGCTCACTTAAGTTGTGGGTCACTGAAAAGCCTTCCTTTTAACATAGGAAGTCAGGTCTTCTGAAAAAAATTCTTTTCGCCACCCGTCTTTTGGATTTTTTGGTGGGCAAGTATCTGTTTCCATTGGCATCACAGAGATCGAAGAGGACGTATGAAACCGCTCACATCATTGCACCGGCTTGACAGAGTAAGGCATCCGATCACGTGCCACGTGCCTTGGGAAAGCTATTGGTTCGCTCTCCATCTGAACTTTCCTTTGATGTTGAAAGCTGCTACACAGAACATGTTAATAATGAAATAGGGATTTTGGAATCTTTCGTGGCACATCTATCCATAAAATGATATCAAGAATAGCAAGCAAATCAGGTGCTATCTTTCATAAGTACTTGTTTTATTTTATTGTTAATGTATTCTTCTCTATTTTAGAGAAATACAACCCTAAAGAGGTGGGGCTATGCTACGGAGAGGTTCTCGTTTCTCATTTTGAAAAAAGGAGAACGCACCAATCAAGGTAAATAGTGTTCGCTTGTTGTTCCAGCAGCAGTCCACAGCAGAACCTTCTAGTCAATGACTGTGGAAGGGTTGCCTCAGCAATACCCGCGTGGATTTGCGACTTATCCGCGGGGGAAATTTATAAAAGTTGTAGTTGTTGTTGTGTCTATATCAGTTATTTTTTATTCACGGTTCTCAATAAACCCAGCTATTCTGTTGAGGTGTCCCGTTGTTACCTCTGGCCAAATTTCCTTCGCATAAAGATAACTGATAAATTGCACTGGTTTTCAATTGCACAGTTATTGAGTCGCGAAAACTTTTCATTTATGCTTCTTTCCTTCAATTGTCGTTTGTAATTCACGGACCACTCTTTGTCGCCTTTTAACAGCAGATTTTTTTCAGTAAAAGGACCTATAGAAGAAATGTTCTTGTCTCTAGTGTTTTTCAATCGCCTGTCATACTTTTTCTGATGCTGCTTTTAGATGCGTCATCGCCTAGGGTTTTGCATCCACCGAAGCGAAGAAAAAATCACGTGATTTGTGACATTTGCAACTCGAATGGTGAGTATGCATGGCTTTGTGTTTGGGCAAAAGCACAATCTATGTTTGATGTTAAAGGCCTTGCTCGGTGTGGGTGTGTTTCGAACTTGCGAAACTCTGTGGCTTCTTCTACTAAAGATTTAAGGCATTAGTAGCATTTGAGAATTAATGATTGTTTGCCGCTTATATCATTCAAGTTTCCTTCAGGATAAGGGTTTCTGTATTTTTCTCAAAGAGCTTTTATTCAAGTTTTACTAGATCTCTGGAAATTAACTTCTCCTATGGCTCATGGTAAAGTTAGGCACATCTTCAATCGCTTAGTCAACATTCCTTTAAAGACGGAGAATGCATTCTTTTCCTTTCCAAGTTATACCTATTCCCCGGTACTTATTAAAAAAAGAAAGGAAGACTCTCCATAGATATGTTTGCTGGTGCTTAGATGAATTTGTGTGTCACACTTTTTGAAAGAATGGACAATTTGAAATATAATCCCATCTCCAAAGTATAATTAAAAGTCCTAACTGAGCGTTGGACTAAACTTAAGACAAAGGCATGCTTTGAAATTTTTTAAAATTTTCATTCACGATCCGTTTCAATGAAAATTCTGTTTATTAAACTTGTACTTCAATAAAATATAAATCTTTATTGATGCTCGATTTTGAATTCGTGTGGCCTATTAATGAACTATTTCCTTCTCTTTAATTACTTAAGAAACAATATGAAAATAATTTTCCCGCAAATAAGTTTTGCTATAAATCAATAATGCCTTTATTCAAGTTTGATATATCCTGTGACCACAAGTTTCAACTCGTTTTGATGAATTCATTTTCGTCAAAGTTCTTTGCACTTTTGGCCCCGCGGCCAAATCAAACTTGTCTTTCATCTTTGAAGAAATCCTCTTCTCAATTTCCTGCGATTGACCTAATTCAGTACGGAAATTAATAGATACTTATAAGCAATAAGTAAAGATTTTTCAACCTTTGCTCTGGATAATCGTTTTCAATTATTGATTCTTTTTAGGCAATATAGAGCAGTATATATTTACACGAAGGAAGGACCCGTAAGTTTTATCTTTGAGCTCTAATTGCTTGTTCGGTTCGATTAATAAGAGTTATTTCAGGTCGCTTTCGAATTGACCGATCGATGTTGTGATTAGAAAAGTTCCTAAGGCTCGCTGGAAATGGTTAATTGCTGTCTGAAAACTTTGGTCTTCATATCTATGCTTCGAAGCAATTCATACTCTGGTCTTCAATAGGCAATAATTTGCTCAAAGTGACACTTTTAGTAAAATTCAGATACCCTTTTAGATTTATTTTTTGCTGAAGATTACAAAGTCCATTGGTAAATCATTAATGTACGGATGAGGGATAGGGTGTTTGTCTCATGCCACGTGATCCAATACGTGCTCCAATAATTGACAAACAGATAACGTTTTAAGCCGCAGGGGCGTATCATACGAGCGTACGAGTTGTGCCACCAATGCGAGGCAAAAGCATAATGGTTTCTTACAGTCGCTCAAGAAATATTTTCACAGTATTCCATGTTTCTGATATTTTCTTATTTTTGTTGGGGATTTTTGAAAAGCGAAGGTAATGGTCGAATCTTAAAACTTCGCTGTGCCTTGTATTACACTATTCCAGGATCTCAACTTGGTGGAATGATCGAGTCCTATTTCATTGATAACGCCCTTTTAAAGCATTTGTCTGCCAGAGGAACTTTCTCTAACGATTGCGTATACGCCAGAGCATATATTTCACCCTTCGACTTTGGTTTTTATTTGGTTAGTTGCCCTGGCAAACCATTTTGTTCATATTACTTTTTTTTCGCCACACCCCTGCTAACCTGATATCAACATCAAATTAGTTTTGTACCTTAACCAAACTCATTTTGGCCAATTTATCAATTAACTCTCCATGTTAAGCCCACCCAAATTAAATTCTATCATTTATACCCTTGAAACTCATTCCCATTTTTCTTGGCTATTTCATTTGGTAGGATATTTTTGAAGGAAATTAAAGAATTTTTGAAAGCGTTGGAGAAACGCAAAGTGGATTCCTGGACAGTTAATTGTCCCTTCCGACACTATTCTTCCACTTTAGATGGATTTCGGGCGTCTGGAAGCCTTCGTGATATGTTTTATTTTGTTCTAGCGACCTGTACAAAGGCGTGAGACATTGTGTGAATTGGGGCGATCTGTTGCCGGACCTTGACAAAAAACTGCCGAAGAAGATAATAACATTTGAGAATGAAGTGATTAGGCCGGACAGCGAGTAGCTGTTTCGTCCACCGACCGCGTGCCCTTCTTTCCTTGACCTTTGCCGTGCCACCTCCCCTACGGCTCCCTAGTAGGCCAAGAGGTATGTTGCTGCGAAGAAGTACAGTCGTGTTAAATGGAATGTATCCGCGTAGCACAAGAAATTGTCAATTCAGTTTTGATAAATATTTCAGTCAATTTGAATATCATTTACTTTACGAAGCGTTTTATACACTTGTCCCCTTCTTCAGTGTCTCATCATAGTCAATAGAAATACCCTATTGACTATGGTCTCACCAACAAACCTTTGCTTCAATGCATTGAAAACCTTCCAGATTTCAGTGCTCTCTCGAACGTTTTTTAACCACACAACAATCGCCATCGTCATCAAAAACATGTCCGAATGTTCTTTGTGAGCGTTTTGTTGTTAAAACTGCAAATGTTTATCTTGACTGCCCTGGGCTGGTTTTGCATTTGTCTTATTATCTGTCTGGGTTCAATAAAGCCGGTTAATGCTGTCCATTGGGTAAAAGGCAGTTTACAATCTCGCTGCAGTTTCAACAGGTGTTCAGTTTATTTTTGCTTCATCTTAAGTTTAACTAGTCCCTGGGGGAACCTAACGTATCGTTGCCTTGGCGACACCTGCATTCCATTAATAAGTAACTTTGTCCGGCAAGCATCGCGTGTGGACTGAGGAAGGTATCATGGCGCACTTTGGGGTAAGTTGAAGCTGCCTCGGTCATTTTAGATTCATGTGTTGACGTGTTGATTGGGGTTTCTTGACGTTGAGCTGGTTTTTAAGTGGCTGCTCCCGCAAAGGGGCTCTGGCAACTGGTTTCTAGGTCGACAAAACAAGATTCTGTTGACAGTTAAGTGTCCTCGTGAAACGAAGAGCTATGTTTCCCATCCTTGATAGTAACGTGTCGTAGTTTTCGAATTTTGTGCTTTAAGATTTTATGCCGATTGTTCTGTTTTGTTACTTGAAAATTGTAAAATGCGAAGCAAGGAATTTTGAAGCTAGGATGCCGATCAAGCTCGATGTTTTTGGAAAGGATTTGAATTGCAGTCGACTTTCTTGCGTAGAAGAGATGCCATGAAAAGCGACTATCATGGGTCATATCAGCAACAGTATTGTCAACAACAAACAATTCCCTGTTAGAATCACCAACCGACTTATATACAGTTATGGCACAAAAGGCAAATCGCGTGAAAAAGAAAGAATTGTTTTTATTCATTTGATTGCGCATGATTAGGAGTCGAAAGCTGAAATCGAGGCAATTCCCGTTACTTTCAGAAGGGCGAGGGGTCTTTAACTGATGCAACTGGAAAAAGTATCTTAGATAAGACTGGGGTTACTAAACAGTCTGATTCATTGTTTGAAAAATTCATTGTTTCAAACTTTGATTGTTTCTTGCTGTTTGCATTGTTGGAAGCTCCCCTATTTTTGGTGGCACCAAGTCGCACATAATTTGAGTCACGTCATTACAACAAGTTATTGTACCAAGCAACTCGCTCTCTGGTCCCTCATTAAAAACGGAGAAAACCTGCAGTCCTCACTTTTCTATATCTATGGATCTTAGGAATTGTTTACATGAAAACCACATCGGGCTAGTTCTCTTTGCTGAGGTAAGAAAATTATGGCTTTTGCGTGAGGTAGGCCATGTCACTTTTCTGATGCAGAAGAAATTCCCAGCTTGCTTGATTGCGTTTACATGGGAAATTCCCAGCCCGCGTAATAGGAATCCGGGGTTCTCAAAGGCGACATCTCGGCTAGATAGCCCTTTCATGTAAGAAGAAAATATTTTCAGGGCCAGTCGTGCAAGAAATCGAATAATGTTTGTCAATAGAGATCAGAAATACATGCATTTACCACATTGTCCTCCTCAAAGACGGCCATTGCTTTCATTTTGATTCAGCGTAGGCCATAAAATCGACTTTCCCAAGAGGTAGCTGACTTTTGTAATTAATTAAACATTGGGCATCCAGCTTCCTTTCCAAAGTAGCCCTGACGAGTTGTTGCCAGGAGTGGCTGGACTTCTTGCTTATCCTGGAAATCTTTTTCCAATTCAAATGCAGTGAACTTGAAGCAACCAATAAGGTTCGAGTATTGCATCAGAATTAGCCAATCAGAGATAAGTGCGTGATTCCAACACCTGCGAAAAGGAAATACCGGAAACAATAGCTGCGGTAAAGATACAGTGGTCTCTATTCTGACGAATACATCACTGTTTCGTCAATGTTTACAAGTAAAAATGCATACACTATTAAAGAGGTCCGTCAATGATAGGCAAATGAGTGGCTCGACCCAAGATGTGAGTATGCTTGGGATTTTTCAGTAGTGAATATTTTGGTGTATTTAGGCCCTTCAACGGTTGCCAAGGAGAGTTCACTCCCTCGCAAGAACGGCTTAGGCCCAAATAGAAAAATTCATAGGGACTTTCCAAAAAGATTTGTCTTGTATCTGGTTGGTTGATCAGCCTTCCTTACACACAACGTTAAAATGATCATGTTAGTTGATAGCTTTATTCTTTCACGTGGGCTGAATTGGTATTATTACCATGTCATGGCGTGAAACCCAAATATATTTTTTGGGTTTTCATAAATATTAACAAGATTATATATAGAACTAGTTGAAATAATAACTATCTTCTTATTACTAATAGATAACTGGTTAATGATAAAGCTTTATTTTATCCTGAACGTTTGCAGACACCAAAATGAAAGGATTATTCAACATTTTACTCACCTTCTAACTAATTTATTTATGATTCCTTTGAAGCCTTAAATTTATTAGATAAGTTGACAGAAAGGATTTTCTAATATTGATAGGTGTCTTATACAACTGTTATTATGAAAATGATTGAAAGCTTATTTTGTCAAATTTTTCTAGATTGTTTGAGAGTCAACTTTTTATGATTTACTTATTTCTAGGTGTCATCTGGGGAAATTACTCCAAAGAAATTCAAAACTCCTATGAGTTTCTCACCAAGAGGAGTTCCATCACCATCAAGGAAAGAGCTTTGGAAGCAAGAACTAGGATTTGATGGTTTGTGCTTTTTCTGGCATTTTCATAGAAGATTTGTTGCAATATCAGAGGCTTTCAACTTTAAGTGTTGTCTGCCTATATTTTATTCAGAATTTCTTTTCTAATTTTTGGTAGAGAGGCAACCTGTTACAAACCATGCATATATTCTCAAAGCGAAAATATCTTTACATAAAAATATGTGTAGAGCTTAACAAGGTCTTGCTGTGTTTTTGTAAAAACTTTAAAAAGATATATGTATTCATTTTCAGCCTAACAATACACTAAAACCTCAGAAAAGAATTAAATGGAAAACAAGAACCGGCTGTTCAGATTTATATCTTTCTTGTGAAAATGTTTTTTCTGTTATGGCTGCTCAAGGTTATGTTTTGGTGCTGATTTGACAAATAGCTGTAAGGATGTCTCCATTAATCCAATCATCTGATTAATAAAGAATTAAACACAGTGACAAATGCAAAAGGACCCCTTAATCAGTAGCCCAAAACATTGATATGTTTATCATTATGCTTAAGTTCTGCAAAGGCTTGCTTTTTGCAGGAAGTTATCTGTTTATGATTGCTCTAGACTAATCAAAGATGATTTTTTTCAGATAATGATATACTCTCTGATGATCAAAGTGACTCCATTTCATCTGGAGATGATGATGATGAACCAGAAGTTGATCAGAACGGAAACAAAAGAGGTAAATGGAACTGTCTTTTTTCTCCATTTTTCATTGTCCCTGCTTTTATAACTTGGGTGAAATTTTTACTTTATGTATCATCATTAATTAGGCAGTCTTGAATAATTCTTTATTATATACAGACCCCATAGGAACTTTGTAATTGAATTTAAATGGACCATTTGCTTTTAAAAATTTTGGCATGCGATGTACCCATGCAGAAAGGACATGAAATAAGAGAACCTACTTTTCAATTAAACTTCCAGAATCAGGACATAAACACATTTTGTGACTGTAGGTTTTAAAATGTTTAGTTCATTTGTTTTCTAAAAATTTCTCTGCATGCAAATTGTAGTTAAACTGGCTCAAATTCTTTATTGGAAATTCACCAGAATTAGGCATTACTTTGAATAGATTTGGAATTATGCTTCTAGCTTCATGTTACTGAGATTTCATTTCCTTTGCCAGATGGCATCAAATTTAGCCCTCATTCCATGATGTAAAGCGTTTCCGCATGATGGCTGTTTAAGCTTGGTTGTGACACTGATTGATTCAAAAACTGTTGAAACATGTTGTTTTTCCCACGCTATTCCACACAAAAATGTAGCACAAAGCAGGGTTGGTTCTTCTTACAAAGAGTGACAACCTTTCCTATACTGAAATAAGTCGCTAACAAGAAAGAGACTCATTTTGATGTTTTCGTTTATGATCAACATAAATGACCAACAGAAAGACTGATATAAGATCAACATATACATATGAAATAAAAGTACATTGCCATTAGAAAGGTGTAAACTAACACAGCAAATCTCAATTTAACATGTTACTATAACACAAAACTGGGACATCACAAAATAAATTTCAAAAGAAGCTAATGTTTACAAACCTCCATTAAAGAATCACTTATCCTGAATTCTGTGCCACTCTTAGTCAATCCTGGGCTACAACAACAACTTTTCTTGTTTGTTTGAAATGCATCAAGTTCTTTCTTCTTTAAGATGGGCACTCTAAAGTTGAAATTGAAGCTTTGGAGTTGGAGCTTGAAAGGAAAGAAAAACAGAAGGATGAAATTTTGTCAAAGCTCAAGGTTTGGGCAATGCTTATGATTCTATGAATGGTCTTTGTATATTATATTGTATATATGGTCTTTGTATATTATATTTTATATATTGTATATAGGCTTTGTATTTGCATTTTTACCTCTTCCATCGACATTCAATCCCATTAACGTTAATGCAACTGCTTCTATTTGATAATTATGGCATCCATTTGATTTTGTGCCTAGACTTCCAGCTGCAATTTTCATAATAATTTTTGATATCGCTGACAAAAACAAATTCTCAAGCGTTCATTTTCTTCTCAAGGACTCTCTTGATAAGATGAAGTCGTACAAGCATGAATTGGATCGAGTACAAGAATCGAAAAGAAATCAATTGAAAATTATGAAAAAAACTTACGAAACGCATTTGCACGAAAAGGAGGAAACTATTCAATCGCTACACGGAATTATAGAGGAGCAGGATAACAAAATAATCGAGCTACATTCGAAAATGGTTGGAGAGTCAACGACAGAGGACGATTTGAGCATTTATCCATCAGTAAAGAAGTTGGTTTCTAAGCTTGGACACTTGCAACAGGAAAAGGCGAATTTGACGTCATCGTTGATGAAGACACAAGGAAGAATGTCGAAGCTAGAAGAAGAACATGAGATGAAGATTAGTGGTGTCGACGAAGAAAAGAGAACGATTGAGCGAGCAAATATAAAGCTGGAAAAGGAAATCCGAGACCTTAAGGTTCGTAACTGTCTTTTGTTTAGATGCTTTAAGGTGTGAGTTTTGCTATTCTTAGCGTTTGAAAGTCATCTTCGCTTTGAAATATATTTATATTTATCATTTTCAAGATTTCCATGGAAAATGGTGGTCCCTCGCTGGAAGATAATGCAACTATAGAGCAGCTGGAGAAAGAAAAGAGGGTTTTACTGAGCAACCTCAGTGACATGGAAAATGAGTTGAATGACCACAAGAAGAGAAACCTCGAGTGGGAACATCGCTTTGAAAGTGAGGTCTCAGCTCTGAGGAGCAATATTCGTCAAACAGAAGCTAAATTTTCGGAAGTCGTCTCAACCCCACCCAAGGTAAGCAACGCACAATCTCTTATCCATAATTCCAATATCGGGATTAAAGACTGAAAGGAAAATTACCTGGCAAGATCTATAGGTGACGATCGTGTTTATGGGAATAAATTAAGTTTGATGTGTCATAAATTTGGTACGATTTGGTAATATATGGATAAAGGGTATTATGGAAAGACCGCTGAGGGTACATAGTCTCAAACAAAGTAGGCAAATCATTTTAGAAGTTTAATAGGGCGCGGCTCGTAAAAAGAACTTGTTGATTTTGGCAGATTTCTGGTTGGTAAATGTTTCAATGATAGACGTGATTATAACATGATGCACAATTGTTGATTGGGTCTAGGGGAGCTTCTTTATTATTGCCATCCCCTTCACTCTATAATGTATGACGTAACAGTAACCAATGAAGATGTATCTCAAGTATTTCATTATGGCGCTGTCACTCACATCATCCAACTTCCAATTGTGTTATTTTTCTCCATCTTTTAGGTCATTTACAAGACTGTAGTTTCAGAAGAAAGTATTCAAAAGATTGATGATTTAGAGTCTAAGAATAGAAGCCTTCTCAAGAAACTTGAGCAAAATGAATTAGAGGTGGGCAATTCGTTTTGGTGCTTCATTTTTTATTTTAGTTTGTTTAATCTTTGAATCATAACGACATATTATAGATAGGGTTGTATTAAAAGTATTTCGGCAAATCATCTTAATTGTATGATTGTTTAAGCCTCTAGTTGTTGACGTGAAGAGCATTTTTTTAAATTCATGTTTTATCCTTAACTTGATTGGACAGGTTTTGACACTTCAGGCTATGAAATGTCCTTTGAATTTAATGGAGACTGCTTCCATGTGCTAGTCTATTGCGTGTTTTTTATGGCCCAAAATACAATCTGGTGTGAACTTTTTCATATTAAATGATTAAAGAATGCACTTGTTTGAAACGAATTCCAGTACTGTTTGTGATCTTTGAGATTTCAGTTATGTTGCGTTCTTTAAGGTTTCATCCCTGAAAGAGAAGATTGAAAAATTGAACAAAGAGAATGGATCAATGCAGGACGATTCGAGAAGACACGAAGCACGAAAAACAGAATTGGAAAAAGAACTTGAAGAAATGAAGAATGTAAGAAGATTGTTTCAGGAAGAGACGAAGAAATGCGAGAGATTATCAGCCGAGGTTTGTTCATTTCAAATTTAAGCCCAGTTGTCCTCGCCTTCGCTGACGCCTTTATGCCATCAAATGGCAATTTGGCTTCGCATGTAAGTCGACCTGATTTTAGATAACTTTTTCAGTATAGCCAAGTAACCAGCCAGTGGTGTAGCGTCTATGAATGCGGCGCAGGCGTAAAAAATCTAGGTCGATTTTTTAAATTTTTGCGCATTTAAAATTAAAAATGTCTTGTTAGAAAGTTTCCGCAATCAATGGCCTTCCCTCTGGTCGTGAGCGGCATGCGATCATCTCCAGTGCAAACAAGCTTGCACAACAGTGCTTTATATATCGCATGCCCAAGTTCAGCGCTCTTGCTACGCTACTGTAACCAGCTTGACAAGAGAAGCGATTCTTTTGGCTGCGGCAACCTTACGGCACCTAATGGAAACCAGGCTCAATAGACGGGATGTTTAGAAAGTCGATCATGGCATAACCTCGATAAAACAAGAGGATATAAAGTGCAATTTTAAATGCAAAAGTTTGCTATGAGATATCATGTTTGTTTTATTTTATGTCTTTTTATCAGATTGGCCTAAAACTGTCTTTTCATGCATTGCTTGTTGCTGAATTTTGCTTATAGTACATTTGAATGCAAATGCGCCCAATTCAATCTAGTACGTTGCTTGTTTTAAAAGCTCCAGGAATCAGCCGAAAATCAGAAGAGGACAGAACATGAATACAGGAGAAAGCATGACCTGCTCTCCAAGGAAATGGACGAACGTGTCCTCGAAGCAGAAATGAAAGCGGAAGCAAGGTTTGCAAATATGACAAACAGTTTCAACGTAATGAAAGCCAAGCTGACCGAAGTACAAGCCGTTGCGAGATCCTTGAAAAAGGACGAGTTGAGAGCGCGGAAAGATGTGATGGCACTTGCTGGTGCTGTCAAGCCAACGGTTAAGGAGACGCAAAAATTGGTAAGATGTTTTATTAATCACGATTTCCGCAACTTATCGTGTTGGTGGTAAGACTAAGCCAAGTTGACTTTGTCGCTTTTTTATATTATTTGGACAAGCTTCTATGAATAGTTGTAAATATCATATCATGTAATTTGTAAACATCAAAATGTAAAGGCAAAGGAGCTAAAAGAGCGCTTATTCAAAGGCTTCGGAAATGCCACATGAAGAAAGTTAGTTTTACGCACGGTTAAAAATGTGTTAATTTTTCATTTCTCTTTTTTGCATTTGCAGATTTCCCAAGCTATAGCAGACATCGACAGCAGAAGTAAGTTGTTAGTGGATCGCTATAGAAGGGAGATGAAGCTTCGCAAGAAGTACTTCAACCAGCTTGTTGAGCTGAAAGGAAATATAAGAGTCTTCTGTCGTGTCCGGCCATCCATCAGGGAGGACGGTTCCGGTCAGTCCGCCGAAAATGTCATCAGCTATGATTTCGAAGACGATGCTGTTATTTCCGTTGAACACCGTGGCAACAACAAGGAGTTTGAGGTGGACAAAGTCTTTAGGCCCGAATCAACGCAAGAAGAGGTTTGTGTGTCCAGGTTTTGATTTATAACTTTGCTTTTCGAAGAGGTACCCAGAGGCACACTTGACCAACTGTTTTTATTGGCTGTAGCCTCCCTCTGCACTTCGAGGTTCTGGATTTTCCCGGCTTCTGCTCTAACTCGGTTCATGTTTGCGACTTTCAAACTTGCGCCACCACTGTGTGTTTGCGCCTTAAAGTTGACTGCCCTAGATATATTCTGTAAATCTGATACTCGCATCTGGCGTAATGGCTGCCTGCCATATATATATGGCCTTTTTAATTGCGTTTGTGACGTTTTCCACCAACTGATTTTATCACCAACTGATTTTATTGGCTTTTTGTGTGCAGGTTTTCAACGAAATGAAATCCTTGGTCACTTCCTGCATCGATGGTTATAATGTTTGCATTTTCGCATACGGCCAGACAGGGAGTGGAAAAACGTTCACCATGGAGGTTTGTCACTTGTTCCCCTTTTCAAATTGGAGCGGAAAGCCTCTCTCCTTAACCTCTCATGAAAAATGTTTGCAATCTGAGGATTGTTGTTGTGGAGGTCAGCATTTGCCAGAAATCACGAGTGAATGTCGTTATGGGTGTTTTGAAGCTAACTCTTTTAAGTTTCTTTAATAATCTTTTTTACTCTACTATGAACTTCACATTTGAGACGTTGAGATTCGATGATAAGGATGGTTTCTATACTCATAAGAAAATTAGGCAAGTAGATCAGAACGAGGCAAGGAAATTAGGCAAGTAGATCAGAACGAGATTTGAATTGGAGATGTACAATACAATGCACTTTTGCCAAAACACGTGACAAAACCACAGGAAGCTTGAAAGCCTTGTTCTCCGTTTCAATTACTCTAAATCCTGTACCTAGCCAGATGGTACGATTTGTCTCAATCGCAGAATCAAACTTCGTCATGGTCAGCAAGGTATTGTTTGGGGGTCGTGGTTGAAAGTGGGTCTGTTTCTCCTTGCAGGGTAACCGAGACAACCCGGGGATCAACCCACGTGCGTTGCAGTTGCTGTTTGACGAGGTCGCCGACAAACTCGATTGGGACTATTCGCTGACCGTCAGCTTGATGGAGATTTATAACGAGACCTTGAAGGACCTGCTGTCGCTGCGACCGCTGGAAATCAAACAAAGCAAGGAGGGCGTCTTCGTTCCCGGTTTGGACGAGGTCGAAGTGAAGAATGCTGACGATGTTCGCAGGGTGAGTTGGGCATACTCAATGCTCTATTTTCATGTTCAAAGCAGTTATCTAAGTTCTTCGTTTACAAGATGGGTCTTTTTTGTGGCTCAGAGTAGGTAAATTGGTTTTTGTTGGTCTCAACTTTGCCATTCTACTTTCAAAAGCCAAACATCTGCTTTCATATTAAATTTGTTCCCAAGGCTTCTGCTGCCCTGTGCTTTCCGCTGGCATTGTTTCTGCCCATTTTAGTAAGCTGAATCTTCCTCAGGTTTTCGACTTGGGACACAAGAACCGCTCCACTGCCTCTACCAACATGAACGAGTATTCGAGCCGGTCACATGCTGTCTTGCTCATCAATGTCACTGGTACTAATAAAAACACGGGGGTCAAGACTGTTGGTATGTAGCAAATGCCGCTTGTTTATTTCCGACCAGCAGTTTTGGCATCCAAAGGTGCTTGCCTAATGGACACGGCTGGTCGGTTTGAATACCCTTCAAAAGCAGTAGATGTGACCTTAAAATAGCCTACCAACATCCTTTTGACTTTTGACTAAACGCGCGATCACCCGTGCCTTATCACGTGGCACTGACCTTTCCTAGGGAAGTTAAACCTCGTCGATTTGGCCGGCTCCGAAAGAGTGTCAAAGTCAGGCGCCGAGGGCGCTAGGATGAAGGAGGCTCAGAATATCAACAAATCACTGTCTTCGCTCGGTGACGTCATCCAAGCGCTGAAAGGAAAAAGCAGCCACATTCCATATCGAAACTCGAAGCTGACGTATCTGCTACAGAACTCGTTAGGTGAGAGTAAGGGCCTTGAAAGAATGCGCTTTTCTTTCAAAATATTGTTGCTTTATTGTTAATTGTGCGAAAGCAGAAGGCTCTTTCAGCCTTTTAATGTGTCCAAGTCAATTTGAGGTGTTTTTGCAATGTTTCACTTTCAAGATTGTCGATGTTTATATTTAGAGCAGTCCTCAAATGACCCATTGTATTCCCGTGAGTGTGACACCCCCCGGCTCTCGTAGGTGGCGACTCGAAGACGTTGATGGTCGTGCAAGTTGCTCCGGTGCGGAAAAACGCAGGCGAGACTTTCTGCAGCCTCGATTTCGCATCGAGGGTTCGAAATGTGGAGCTTGGGCAAGCGACGAAAAAAGTAGAAAGTGTCGACAGCCCCTACAGAAGCGACGTGAGTGCGATTGCTTGCTTTCGTCTTGAGATTGCGACCTTGGATAACCACACAAGCTTATCCACCTTTAAACCATAATATTTTATTGGCTTTTTTAGCCTTTTATAATTGTCAATTGCTAGAACAATTCTTAAGTATATCTCCTTTCTTTCTCTTATCTTTCATAAGGCCTGGAATTTCTTATTCGATTTCGTATCCTTGTTTGTAGGCTTCTTTTGCTCCTTCGTTTTCGGTTTATTCATAGAACTCTCTAGCATTTCAAGCTGAAGTCTTATTTGAGAAATTTGTTTTTGATTCCGCAGACGCCAACAAAGAGCAAAACACCCAAAAAGAGGACTTGAAATCGATAATAATGAAGATGATTATGATAATATTTGTCGACGAAGGCAGAGCGCACGAAGTGGAAATTGAATTAAGTCCTAACAGTGCTCAAGCTTTGATCCATCTAGGTGATGTGCAGTTTGCTTGCCTTTACGGCTGGATCCTAATAATAGGTTGTTGTGTGATTTGTGAAATGCAGTTGGATAAATTGATTGTGCGTTGTTGCCTTGACTGGCGTTAAGGCATTCCATACATTGTAAAAATTTTGTGATAATAATTTCTTTGGTATAATTCATATTTCGAAATAATTCGTATTTGAAATCAACAATCATGCAACCATCTCGTACTTCTCTTTGAACATTTCATATTTCACAAATTATTACAATCATCTACTTTTAATACTCGTTATAGCAACACGAGTTTCTAAAACGCTTCAAATTTTTATTCGTATAACGAAGGTATTTATTTACATATTCTAATTCCATTATGGAAAGAAAACTAAAATTGGTATCCGATATGGATCGTTACTAAACTTAGACGCATCGGCCTAACGACAAATTCCTAATGTCACAATTGTCAAGTTTCCTAATGATGACAACAATTACGTTTGTCAGCTCTAACGCTCTGTGCATTGTCCCCTCCCAAGACTAGTTTGTGGTTTATATTTCAGTTTTGATCATTGGCAGTTTTGAAGAGTTCTGGGTACTTTCAAATGCATCACAGAGAAATGAACAATGATTTTATTTCTCAACATTAACGTCTAAAAACCACGTAATCAAGTTTGAATTAATACCTGGTGATGCGGTTTAAAAGCCAACAAATTGTCCAACATTTCTCTTCTTAAGCATATTTTGTGTGTAATCCAAGCATTTTAAACCGATGAACTGGGATTCGACGTTGAATCCCATAAACTTTACAAGACGGTGGGGCCTTTTTAGCTGAACAAGTGCCCACTTTCAAGTACCTTTGCTAAACTGATCAATTGCCGAACCACAGTGAAGCCCTCGTCAGCATCCTCCTAAGCCAGCCTCGTCTGCCTGAGCGCCGTGGCCTCTTCTCGAGTTGCCTAGGACTCACTCTTGAGCTCCAGCAAAGATAGTTTGTCCAGCGGCCTCCGGTGGGTCTCACGAACGATTTGGGAGCATACTGAATTGAATTTGCGTCGTCCTCTCTGACCGACAATCCAAGCTCGGAGTTTCCAGTGTTTTGCACATTACTGAGACTTTCTTCGAAAATAATTTGGCCGTCTGAAAGAGAATCTTGATCCGTTTCGGGGGGTTTGCTCCCATCAACCTCGTCATTTCCATCTTGCAATAACGCACCATCTTCACTTGACTTAACCGGGCTTTCTCCCCCCTGCTTGTCGCAAAGGTCAGACACAGCTATGTCCCCTGTAATTTCTAATGGGACCAAGGACTGCGTCTCCAAAGACTTGTCTTCAGTATCTTCTGACTGCGCCAGCTTCTGCTTGTGATTTGGAAAGAGTTTGTCGGCAACGGCTTTCACGCCGGCTTCCCGTAAACCGTCCATGTTGTCAACATCACATTTAGGCCCGTTTAGAACTTCGTGATCGAGTGCCAGCGATTTCTTTAGCTGTATCATGGTCCTGAGGTAAGGGTCATCTTCATCGCAATGCTCCTCGAAGTACCTTTTAGCAACGGGAGATTCTTGCGGTGTTGAGATCGCTTCAGAGCCTCCTTTCAGGAACGAGACAATACTCTTTGCACTCCGAAGGTCGCCTACCTTGTCTACGTCGGACAAATCGGCTCCGTGGTAACTTAGCAACCTAGAAAACAGATTATCGCATTCTTACTGTAAAAAGCAATGCAGTGTTCAAGTCTGAGGTAGCTATAAGATTCAACCCCGTAGCAAGATTAAAGCTGATGATTGGATGAGTGAATCTTCTTTGGATTTCACCCATGTTGGGCGCTACACCTGTTGAAATAGCGCGGAAAGGCTCTTAGTTCTTTCTCAGAGCTTCTTGCGTGTTGCGATGGTCAGGCAACTGCCTATGTGGCATTGAGCGCTTAATGGTTGATGACAACACCCTCGCAACAACAAAGAATCCCCACTGCCCCGATGTTTAAATGTCCGGCATCCCCGATGTCCAGCATCGAAGGACATCCATGGCTGCATGAATTGCACGACGCGATAGTGCTCAGATGGCAGAACACAAATGGCAGGTTTGGTTACCTGATGGTCTCAGATCTGCCAAAAATGGTTGAAAATTGGATGGGCGTTTGTCCGGCAGCTGACTTTAGAGTGACATCCGCCCCGTAGTCAATCAGGAGCTTTGTGAATAGGTACCCGGCCGGGTTGGCCAGTCCGGCCGCGAAGTGAATAGCTGCGGAACCATCGACCAGGTCGTTTGGATTGGCTCCTCGCTTGAGCAGGCTAACAATGCGCCTAGGGATGGACATCTGGTCTTAGAATCATCCCAATTCGAAAACATGGGAATCGTTGTAGTGCTCTATGCTAGTTAAATTCAAAACCAGGACGTTTCAGGTCAATAATACTCAACTAAAGAATATGAATACTAGAAGTTGAGCACCTCAAAGTTGAGCATCTCAAAGTTGAGCACCTCAAAGTTGAGCATCTCAAAGTTGAGCATCTCAAAGTTGAGCATCTCAAAGTTGAGCACCTCAAAGTTGAGCATCTCAAAGTTGAGCATCTCAAAGTTGAGCATCTCAAAGTTGAGCACCTCAAAGTTGAGCACCTCAAAGTTGAGCACCTCAAAGTTGAGCATCTCAAAGTTGAGCATCTCAAAGTTGAGCATCTCAAAGTTGAGCACCTCAAAGTTGAGCATCTCAAAGTTGAGCATCTCAAAGTTGAGCATCTCAAAGTTGAGCATCTCAAAGTTGAGTACCTCAAAGTTATACAGCTTGCAACTTGATCTCCAGCTCATTTAACGCATCTTTCAAAGTTTTTTTATTTTCTTTCATTCGTTCATGTCTTTTCAAAGATGCATATCTTCATCTTTCTATTCTTCATATTTTTATAATTATGATCACATTCAAAGTTATTACTGGTAGCGTAAAAGTCTCGAATTGGCACAATTTATAGCATAATTTAATCGTTTCGTTTTGTTGACATACTAATGGCCGAGTGATTCTAACTCGAAATGGATCACGTGAGCATGATTGCGTAGGCGCACCCGCAGCCTCACCTCAGGTCCTGCTTGAACAATGCTCTCTGCAACTGGATCGTCAAGTTGGGCAACGGTGAGAGGTTCCTGCTGACGAACAGAAATGCAAATTAATGATCTATGGAACTGCATCGTTAAAAACTGAGCAGTTCGGCTAGCTCAAAGCTCATCATAACGAGAATGCTGAAGTTGAAACCTCACCCACCCTCTCGATGTGTGCAGCTCACCATCCTTTTTAATCTTGTCGATTCCAGTAAAGGAGTTTCTGCGAATCTGAAAAATGTGGCCACAGTTTAGTTATGTTCAAAGTAGGCCAGTACAATGGGCCAAAAGGATCATCTGCTTGTATCATTGTCGAGGAAATGCTTTGAACGTCTTCCGTGGAATCAGAAGGGCTTATTTTAAGTAGAAATACATGTCCTTGACATGCCCCCTATCGCAACCCCGTCCCTCCCCCTTTCCTGCCGACCAATGCAGTTTGATTACCTGTTCAGAGCATTGTTGCCAGCAGTGACATTGTGAGCAGTTGCATGTCGAAACAGTTTCGTCATCCTTGATCTTGTCTTTTTCGAAATCATCTGCAAAAAGTCGACACTTCTTATCTACAAGCTGTTGTAATTTCCCTGCTTATATAGACCTTAACTAGAGGCAGAGTAAATAACCAATAACCAAATTCTTTCTAGCAAATGTTCTTGGCTTTAGCCGGGTACTAATAGGTAATTATCATGCCTCGATCAGCGGTATGACATCTCGTATGCTTCTAGTATGTGGCGAATGGCTTACTGCAAATGCCTTACTTATGATTCATCACGTGTTCCACTTTCCATGTTTCCATGAATCATGTTGTGCTCAGTACAAACTTCAATGAAAGCTTATTCACACACTCAAGAATTACAATGACTAATAACGCAATACCAACTACAAATAGAATGCTAGCAGTTGTTTGGACTAGGCATACCTTTGTATTCACTGTTGTCCAACGGATTCGGCTTTATCTTTGGGTAGGCCTACAACACAAATCTGATGATTAGGTGAGCACATCGGCACAATCTCTTCGAATCAACTGCGCAAGGAAAACAAAGCCTTAGGCCTCTGTTTTTTTTCAAATTTATTTAAAGAGTAAACAATGCTTGGTGAATTCCGTCTGCTCGGTTTGACCACATTCTCTTCAAGTTATGCGAGCGCTTGTTTCTGTTTTATGGCTTTCAATGCTCTAAATTCCTTTCTTTAGAGCATTATTCAAGCTACTTCAATGTATTTGCTTCGACTAAACAAGCAACGATCTTGAAACGCAGTCTTCCTCAACTTTCAGCTGGTCGAATGATGCAAATAATGTAAAAGAATTGTGGCGAAATTTGCAAGACCAAAATATATTTATACCAGCTTTGGCTTTAATTTCAATTCTTCTTAACTTAGTTGCATAAAGTTTAGATAGGCATATCGGCTTTTAGCAATAGATTGCACGCCTTCCTGAACAACAAGACACTATTTTAGTTTCCAAAATTAATCCCATTTTCCTCATTGCTTCAATGCATGTTTGGTGCATTGTTTTCCCTAATAATTGCCAGCCTCGCGCATAATCAATGATGCTCTGGCTTCTCTCTCATCCGCTCTAACATTGCAAAAAAGCCCACCTCATCAACTCTACCATTTATCGTCTGCCTCAATTTTCTTTTCTTGCTTGTGGCGGCAACTGCCTTCTTTATGTTCTTCCTCTCTATTCATATAAAAAGTGTGCATTATTTTCTTGAAGTGTAATAGCGTCTTCGCCAGAGGACTTAAGCTAAGCTTGCAATATGTGTTCTTACTGCTTGCTTGCTTTCTATACCTTTCACGGAGCAAGAGCAGTGTTTATGCTTCTTTCAAACGCTTCATTTGAGCGCACACTCCTGCCACACGGCAAGAAAAAGAAAGAAAGGAAGAAGTGTAAGCCAAAGTGCATTAGTAGACATGTTGTACCAATAGATGATGCTTCTGCTCTAGCCTTCACCAAAGAGGCTATGCGCGGAAAGCAAATGGCCCTCACCGTCATGTTGGTTGTTGATGTAAATCAGGATTTCTATCCTCTTCTTGGATTTTGGCTTCTCTTGCTCCTGCAGAAGAGTTTCTGTATTATAGAATTCAATTTAATGTCTTTGAGACAGGTCTTCCTCAAAGAAGCTAACGGTAAATATGTTAAGCAGTGCCAGGGCCATGACACCTAGAAGCAGTCTTTTGCTGGGTGTCTTGGTATGCTTCATAGGTTGATCTACTCTCCAAAGATTGAAAGTGAAGTCTCTAATTGCAGGTCTATCATGTGACTATCGCTAATTGCGATTAAAAGGAGTGAGGAAGTAGGACTGAGCTGCCTCGCAATTGTGGAGGCGCTTCAAGCTTCACTTAGGGGGCAGGTCTAAGGAATTCACAATCACGATGATCTTATGAATAATTCCAACAAACTCGAGAAAATAAAGAGAAGCATTACGTGTTGTGCAGCAGAGATGTAAGCGACTTCTGTTTTCTTGTTGCATCCTGCAAGAAAACCAGCGTTATTCCAAATATGCTGCATGGAAACATTTCGACTAGCCAGATTACACTGAGGAATTACACATTACACATAAACCACAACCTAGCCGATCCACCCAGCTAAAGGCACAAGACAGCAAATCCAGTATAGACAGTATCAATTTATCAATTTACTTCGAGAATGTAATGTCAATTTAACATCAAACAAGAAAAATCCCCATTTAGTAGGAAAAAGGGCACTAACATCTGCAACATTTTTAACAACGAAGAAATCTCTGAAAAGCGTTTTCCTTTCTATAGAAACCAGCCAAGCAGATTGTTGATTT
Organism: Nemopilema nomurai; assembly: GCA_003864495.1. Taxonomy (NCBI): domain Eukaryota; kingdom Metazoa; phylum Cnidaria; class Scyphozoa; order Rhizostomeae; family Rhizostomatidae; genus Nemopilema; species Nemopilema nomurai. The sequence continues at coordinate 3,759,291 of ML133454.1, forward strand.
ATAACTCATTATAACAAGCAGATTGTTGATTTTACCCTCGGCATAGCTGATAAGACCACACAGGTCGTAGCGTTTCCTGTTTTTGCTTGACTTCGAGAGGCAAGGCGAGAAGTCCAGACTTGGAAACAGAAGTTCCTTGCTCAACCCAAAGTTGCTGCAATCAAAAGACTCGATGACAATTGCTCATACTAACAAACTCAATGAGCATAAATGAGTATTGTCATGTGTTTCCTATCTATGCGGTGATCGGAACACAATGACTTGATGACTGGATCACATTAAAGTTTAACTATTCATTGGTGAAAATCATTATTTTTAACTACCAGTTAAAATGACTAAATGTGATCTTCTATTTGTTGGTTGATGACTTATTACTGAATGCCCAAAGCAACAGTTTGCGATTGCCCCTCCGCTCTGTCATCCCACAAGAACAGCAAATTAGACACAAGATGAAACTATAGGAATGTCATGTTCTGCTGCTTTTCATTCCTCTCATTGTCTTCTCCTTCAAAGACAAAGGTCAGGAGGTTTTTCATTTACTTTTTTCATCTAAAGGGGCCTCTTTCTTTACAACCGACCAATAAAGCACACAGCGGCATTATGATCTCATACCTGTTGTTGGTCAATACCAGAAAGTCAGGGTACGAAATCACAGTTCTTGTGCTTTCCATATTTCTCTCTACGCCACAGCGGTTGCATGCGACTTTGTTCTCCCTTTTGAAAAATTGACAGCTATTAGGGTCCTTGATCCCTTGCAATATTAGGAAAGCCATTTATTTTATTTTATTCTATCCAGAAGGGTCTAGCCAAAGAGCTAGTTGCCTAGCAACTTACCCGCGTCGGAAACCAGCGAGTCCTTCAGAAACCGTGTAGACTTTGGCAGGGACCCCCCTGGCAAAACTCTCGTGCTCCAACACTGTTGATTGCTGCAACAGGGAATCAAAATGTAAAAAACTTCTCTATTAACAAATTAAACATTACTACTTGGAAGTGTATTTTCTTTCTGTTAGATTTAATGGCTTCCAAAGGCTTGTTTTGGAGTTTTTTCTTTATACCAAACATTGATTGTGTGTAAGTCTCAATGCTGTTGCAACAATCATTTAACGGTACCTTAAGCCTCATGACAGGTGGTATGAAGATGACAATCTTGCAATCTCTGTCCAATGAAAATTCTTTGCTTGATGTCACGTGACAGCCAGAACAGTTTTGCTCATTGCAAACAGCGCAGGCATTGTCCTAAATGGAAATGAGTCATTAATTTCCTCGAAAACACTTGAGGACTCAAAATTTTGCAGCAGAGAGATTCAAGAGCTCCAGGTTTAATCCCGCCCTCTTAGTCCCGCGTTTGCGCTGACGTGATATGCAGAGAATAATGTCACATGTCTTCTCCTATGCACTGTTTGTTCATTAGCTCATCTTCTTTCCTTCTATCTCCCGCTTTCCTAACAACACTGAGGGGTCTCCTCTGCATGACCTGTCATTTCCAAACACTTACCAGTGACAGCTCTACGGTGTCTGGGCAAGGAACACACCCAAGATCTGACATAACCTTTACGATTTAGCCATATAAACCGAGTGACATATAAACCGCAGATTTCCTTATTCCTTTTGTGGGATCATATCTTTAACTCCTTTCGCATTATTCTGGTCAAAATTTGCTGTAACGACGTTTTCGTTAGCGGAAAGCCGAGAGGGTGGAGGTCGATATGTTCTTTGTAATATTATTTCTACGGTTGTACTGTCCAAAATCAATGCGTATCGTTCGTATTAATGTTAAAATGCTTCATCAGTGATGCCTTGTCTAAAAATGCAGAAATGAAATAAGGCGAATCCTTGAGACCCCGAATAGTCAGCGTATCAGAATTTCATCAGAGTAGGAATTCTTCGTAGGTGGTTTTCATTTCTAATGGGGAATTTCATCAATCAAGTGAACCAACCGATATCCTTAGAACAACGATGAAAATTCTTTTGCATTCATCTTCAGTTGCTCCAAGAAGGTACTTAGGAATTCTGGCGACGACGTCCCCCTCAATTGTCTTTCGAATTTGGATGAAGGCCGGAGGGACTTGGTTTCTACCACAACGCTCCTAAATCATGGAAGAGGAAGGTCTTGTCATCGTAGCACTTCGTAACAAACAGTTCTAAACTGAATTTCTTTAATGGCGTTTGACGAATACAGCGGCTTGCAACTTAGAGTTACTTAGGTCAGGTGGAATAATCAATGGGGGTAGGAAACTTGTGGGGGTGATTGTCTTGTAAGTAATCTTTGGTACCCTAGTTGCGTTGCTTTAGTCAGTTAAATCAGCACACGAAAGCTACTTTTGATTTTTTACACTCTTGTCAAATAACAATCTAAATGCAAGGCCATTTATATTTTACTTTCTTGCCAGAGGGACAAGTACGCTACCGAGGTACAAAATCTTTGAGTGATACTCACAAATCCATCGTCTTGGAAAACAACAGGAACTGTTATTACTTCACCTCTCTTCGGGTTTACACTCTCCTTCCCATGACTCTTTCCTTCTTCCTCAGCAAAATCTATAGGAGCTGGTGTGCTGGTGAATGGATACGAGTCTCCATCGGCCTCGGAATCATGAGCGGTTCCTTTAGGCCGCTTGCGGATTATCTGAAATGCTTGCAGCTCACCATCCTCGCACATAGCTTCGAAAGCCGTTGTTGTTGCCCTCTAGAAACGATTCAAAGCTTATAAATTATTTTTCTCTTTATATGAATATAGATTTTAATCGTGCAGAGGACTGAAAATGGGGAACAATGTGCCACCAAAAAGCCTTCTATTCCAGTGCCTAGCCCTATATATGAAAATGGACCCTTACTTAGTGATAGTAGAGTACTCTTTTTGCATTTTCGATCGCTATAAAATCTTTGAACTCAAGATTTTATAGCTTAAAAATCTTGGCTTTCACAGCAAGTGAATCGATACTAAAAATGGTGGATCTAGAACTCAAGTCTATTTGCCAAAAGCCTTCTCTAGGCACCTCCCACCGTTGTTAGGTACAGACGCACGAAGAACAAGAATACCTGCTATTCTAATGATTCATTTGACTGTGAACAGGGCCTCGAACGGTAGGTGTCGAAATCTGGCCTATGTCACAGTCGCAATGGCATCCAAAACCGTTTATTTTGCTGTCCAATAACAAGAAAGCTTTCTGGCCTTCGGCGTTGGAAAAGCAACTCACGTGGACCACCATGACGTCATTGTTCTTCACTGAAGCGATAACGAGGTCAGACGGGTCGAAGCTGCTAATCTGCGACAGTTTGCATCTGATATCGTCTATGTAGGTGTGTTGGTTTAGCTGAACTAAATATCTGGATAGAAATAGGGCGTGTTAGCTGTTCAAACAAACCTAGCGCAGTTCCAGAGTGACTACAAACTGCTGTTTAAACACATTAAAATCGCATTATGTGGCCACTGTCAAGCGAACGAAGACCGAAACACAGACAGCGCAGGACCGATGACCCGCAATGACCAATGGATTAGGCCTTAGACATACCTAACAACCCGGAACGTCTTATCCTTCCCTCTTGTGTTAACTGCAATCACTGTGGAAAGGAGAACCAAGCTCTACAAATGCGAAGAAGCAGCTAAAAAGCATTTAAAGATTATCTAAGAAGTTTATAATTGTTTATGAGTGCAGAAAGAGTTTGATCGCACAAGCTATGCGATGGTGGGTGCAGCCATTGAGCATGCGCAAAGAAGGCCATAGTACTCTCTATCAATCTCACCAAGTGTTTTTTCGTCCAGCGCCGATGAGAAAAGCGGAATCGATGTAAAGGGTTCATGCGAAATGTTTTGATATCCACACGGGCATAGGTCCTGCAAGTCAAGAGAATGCTAAATCCATTCATTGCAAGTGTAGATACAATCATACACTAATGATTGAATGCATTGATTCGAGCAATGTCTAGAAGAATTCTCCGTGGTGAATTATTAAGAAATACCCGTGCCGTGTTTCATTGTTTTGGCGTATTAACCTGCTGTTGGTTTGGCATTAACAGCTGACAGTGCTTTGTGCTTCGGTGAACATTAAAAGATACAATGACAAGTTACACAGGGCTTTATTAGCAACCTCTAACAAACTGTCTTCTTATACAGAAGTGAGGCGTGTTATCAAAACTGCCTGTATAATAGCTGTGAAGTGATTAGACTTGCAGGCTCGATATGAAAAGAGAAGGAACACGACAAAGCCATCTGCTTGTTATTGAATGGTTTTGAGATAAAAATGCCACGTTGGTTTTATCTGTGTGTCAAGGGCAAGGGCGCCTGGACGTCCCTCTTTTCGCAGCCGTATTTACAAAGCACAAACAATAACATAGACTCTTTCATATTCCAAGTCAAACAAGAGCAACCGAATCGATATTAACGATAAACAGTACTTGCCTGTTTCTTGAGATGTCCTCGAAATAAGTGGCTGATGATGGAATGATTGCTGCGATTTGATTGCCTAAGGTCGAATTTGGAGTTGATTGGGTGAAGAGAAGGCGTACATGTTCATTCAATCGAAGGTTAATAAAGTGTTCAGCAATGCTGTTACTAAGTGTTGCACCAAGTCTGTACTTATTCGTCGTACCTGCATTTCCTTAGGCAGGTTCGCTTGAGATTCCCGTTGTTCTTTGCCAGAATGATTTCTTCATGAAGTTTCCCTAGCATTCCCTTTAATGTCTCAAAACATGTCTGAAAGGTACAAACGCCCTTTAGTCTAAAATCAGTTGATTCAATGTCCTTTATAGGGAGTGACCATGAAATATGCTGTTGCATTCAAAGAATCTAACAGGGTACAACCAGTCAACCAATCAGATGTGCCTGAAAATCAACTAGGAGATAGATGATGATACCTCTGCAATCAACAGCTCCATTTGAAATTCAGCAGCCAGCCTGGATATTTCTTTCTGCTTCTCCTCTTCCTGCATACGTCGGGTCTTTCGGAAAACTTTTATCACATACTCAAGAGTTGCACTTTTTTGCTGAAGAACAGAAGTCACATTCACATAAATGAAGGGCAGGAAATGAGTTAAGTGCTAGCTAAATTTGATTGATGGCTAATTTTTACCATAATGATTATTGTATCCATATCGTGACACGGTTTATATACCATCGTAATAACCACCCTTAATGGCCTAGCTAGATGTCTAAGTAGTGACAACACCCATTGCTGTAGTAGGCCTTTCATAATTTGCAGCAACAGCAAAGGTGATACTTGCTTCATGTGAACAAGCATGTACCTTGTGTACCTGTGAGTGCTCTACGCAGCCAGCTTGATATTCGCCTTGCTCTTGAACCACATCATGATAAATGACTCCTAGAACATGACATAATAGCATTACTCTTCCGAATTGGTGAAGACAAAGTGCCAACCCGTAAGGGCATCAAAATATACTCTGCGCATTTATCTGATGCCGTCTGTTTCTCTTGCAAAGTTGACGTCAAAAGACATTCCATATGAAAATCACAGCTTTCAACTGTGCTGCAAAGTGCCTATTGCCTTAGAAAAAGAGAGCTGATATCGTCCTGCTTGTTGGCTGCAAAAATCATGGTCTGGATGGTGCAACATGCGTGTGCGTGATACATCAACTCAATTTACCCCTGAAGCATTCGGAGCATTCATTTGAAAGAAGGTCTTAAAGATGATTAAGCATAAAACGGTTGCTGTTTCGAAAGCGTACCTCTGAAATACCTCTGAAAAGGCTCGATTGCAAGGAGGCAACAGACAGCAGCAATCAGCCTTGAATTTTCCTCCTCAGAGTCAAAGCATTGTCCTTCAATCTCTAACGTGAAACCGAACATATCACAAGCTTAAAGAGATCCCTCGAATGGGAATGAATCGTAATCAAAATGCAAGTTTATATTAAAGAAAGGCATCCTGAGAGTGTTGGAAGAAGGTAAATCCTGTATTCGTTTTGTGCACTGCATAATTGGGAATTCTTGCTTTCCTTGGGTAAAGTGGACTAGCAAAATTTAACATGCCTTGTATTGGCCATGAAACAACGCCATGTCTTGTAAAACGATGATTAATCATTTCCCCCTTCTCTAGTGACACTAAGCTACCCCATTCCCTCCCCCGGTAGAACAGAAAGCATTTTAAAGCATGGAAAAGTAATAGTTGGTAGAATAACTGACAACCAAATGTGTGAAAAGAGGAGTTAGCTAAATGTGTGCTAATCATTTTTGTGATCGAATATTGGTCACTCACCGGTGTTTGCTAGAGTAACTTCATCTAGGTCACTTTTCAAAATTTTATCAGGCTCATCGTTCCCTTCATTTCTAAACCCGAAAGGAAACAAGAGTCATTTCAAGGTAATAAAAACTGGGTGGTATTTCAAAGCTTTTAAAGCTCTACTCTAGCTGACTAGGGATTTTGAATTAGCTTTGAGCACACAATCTACAATGAGAACATAGTTACTAGGAATTGAGCATGGTCTGGACAAAAGCCGGTGGAAGGAGATCTTCTGTCTTTTAAACTAGATGTGCACTAAGGATCAAATTTAGTTAGAAGAGATCACTGATGCTTATTACAAAATAGTCAGAAGAAAAAAGGCAAGCAATTTACGTTTCTTCTGCAAATCTCCTTTGACCAAACCAATGTCGTATCATTGATGTCTATCAGAAAGAATTCAAGATTTTAGAAAGTGCCTCCTAGCACTAATTTGTAGATGAGAAAGAAAACTTTGGGCATCATGTGCTAATGTAATGCATTGTGGATTGCATAATGTATTGAAGTATTAAAGTAAAAAGCGAGTTGGCAGGAAATGATGTTACTACTGGTGGAAAAGTCATAGCAAGTGAAATTCTTGTTTGCACCTCTCTGTGATAATCGACGCCTTCAACCCGCACTTCGTCTTCTTGTCGAATAACTGGTAGGGATGATCGCGCTGTATCCAGACAGGATTCTGTTGAACAAAGAGGAGTTAATGGCCATAAATGCAAGAGGAGTTAATGGCCATAAATGCTTGCTGACAATGCTTTCTGATCCCTAAACACAACACAATCACCTACAGTCGTTGTTGTGGCCTTTTGCTTGAATTGGGAATCTTTCTACTTGGGCAGAACTTTTAGCTATGGTAGTTTTCCTGCAAAGCCAAAAGTTTGATAAATGATGGCATTTTGACGGAATTGTGGAAGTGTACACAATTATCAAATGTAAAGCTGCTTACCGTATTTGGACACCGATCCATCGTCACCAAGGGAAAGTTGATGACACGCAGTATGTCCACAGGATATGGCTGATTCGCTAGAAGAATCAAATCCTGATTAGTTAGTTTTGGTCTAGACCTGTTCAAAAGGACTCCAGAAAAAAAACGGTCTCTGATCAGACATGAAGGGGAAAGGGACACGAAATGGTCTCACCTGTCGTGCAGGTCATATAAAGACGTGCAACGAGCCTCCTCTTCATGAGCATCAGTGTGAGGCACCACATACTGCTCTTGGAATTCCTAAAAGCATAGTCAAGAGCATTTATTATGAACTTAGAAGTACTTCCTACAATATCAATATGCCTGACAATAAAGTGGCTCATGAAAACTCTTTTTAGTTTCAGAAACAGCAATAGGTGTAGGGGCAAGCACCCCCCCCCCCCGAATTTGCAAGCGAGCTTTTGGCTAAGTTGTCCAATTTAATATCTAGCTATTCTTTATTAGTCTTTGAGTCATGAATATATGATATCTCTTTTTAAATCCCCGAGCACCGGTGAGTATATGTGTTTCCTTATTTGCAAGCATTTCCTAAAAATGCTGTTAGAGGGTTAACAAAAGCAACATGAATAATTTTTGCCTGGAAGACATTGAATATTATGTTCTTAGACAGCATCAAATATTTTGGATTTTATTGCAGAATTGAAGTGTCGTGGTAGTTGTTGTCGAGGAAGCACTGCGGATAAACATCGTGTAACCTTTAATTCCAGGTCATTCGTGCATATTTTGCCCAAATCTATCGTCTCAATCACAAGCTGCAAGTTACCATCGCAAATTATATTCAAAATACCTTTAAATTCGCTCTTTCTTTCTTCCAAGACTCAAAAATCCTCCAATTCTCACCACTTAATCTCCTCGCTGGGCTCATGATCTGCAATCAAAACTTAGCTTTCGAAAACTATTGAAAGCAAATTTTTGAGCTAGGAATAAACGCTCCCAATAAACGCATCGTTTTAAATACTCGCTCGATTCTTTATGCACACTTAGTTGATCTATAAGAATTTGAGAAACTCTCAGCACTTCAGGCAAGTTGTTCATGCAACACTTTTCAAACCTCAACCTTCACAGCTCGCGATATTAAGCTCAATTGTTGTTCAAGACGTATTTATACTCATTGCCTGAAATTTTCGAGAAGTCGCTGTAGATATACTTCTGCATTTATGACCGCAGTGCAATATACACAAACCACACCTTTGAAGAGGTTTTTGATTGCAAAAGAATAACTAACGTACGCTAGAAAGATTTCAGCATTTCTAAGGCTTCAAACTTGAAGCAACGGTTGGAATTTGTTGTGCATGATGTATCCATGATGTACGTTAAATTCAATAAAAGCTAGTGCAAATAATCTTGGATGAAAGTTTATTCGACTTTTAAGTTACAGTCTTTAATTGCGAGCGAAGTATAAAGAATTAGCATTCACCTCATCCATCTTTTCTGTGAAATGGTTGGAGATTGTTTCAGCAAGAATTTATTTACACTGAAACAAAAATTTTTGATGTAACAATTCTTTTACAGTATGAATACTACACAATAAATGCAGCTTAAAGTTCTGTGTACGGGCAAAACAAGGTTGATGAATTCATTTTGATTGTAAAAAAAATTAGCTTTAGCCTAAAGTTGGTCGATGGTTTTTTAAATCGATTTAAATCGATAAGTTGATCGATTGCTCTGTAAAAATATTTTTCATTGCCTCCTGTCCACATCACAAATTAGTCAGTTAATATTTACAAGCGTAATATTTACATAATTGCTCAGTTCACAAATGCAGGCAACTAACCTATAAGTTAAGAAATATTTCGCTTTCAAGACGATAGCAACTTACCATTTAAATAGGAGATTCAATGACGCACGAAATTTAATTTTTTAACAATTGTTTTCAAAATATATTTGAACTGTTTTTAGAATAATCGAAATTAACAGCATTCGAATTTGGAACGGAATTCGTTTACAGTAAGCCTCGTTTTCAAAACATTTCAGCGAAAATAATTCCTTTATGGAATTCTTGCTATGCAACATTTTTATCACAAAGGGATGAGTTGTTACTAGGTGTTTTTATCATTTATATTCAACTACCCATGGAACCACGCTTTTTCTATCGTCAATTCTTCATTAAAAAAAGAGCGCAGTCAGTTAAAGCTGTGTAAAAAATTAGTTTCATAATCGATAAAGTTTGCATGGATTTTAATTAATCCTTTAGAGCAATTATTGCAATAAAGTCACGAAGTCTAACTTTTAGATAAGACAGTGAAAATCTTCTCAGTTATAATGATTTTTGTAAAAACGCTCCTGCATTTGTGAAAAGGAGTGTCTATTGTTTGGGCCTAAAAATGCGAATAATATTTTTCTCTAGACTGTATTCAATTTTGTTGCTTTTCTAAGAGAAGATTCCTTTTTCTGTTGAACACTATCACAATTTATCAGTTGGTTCCACTTTTCTCATCGTTTTGATGTCCTATCTTTCTGCATTGTTTTTAATCAAATCTTCCTTTATCATGTATAGCGTTATCACTGCATGTTGATCTACATTTTAAACTATGAAATGAAACTTCAGTCAACTGTTTTGGCTCGCAGACAGATGTGCGTTTTTGCTGAGAAACAAGATCAATTATAAGAGAGACGTGACTGATTAACAAGGAGATGGTCTCAAAAGATCATCTCTAATCAGGCCCGGCGATTTGCATTTGAAAGTGGGGTGATCAGAGAATGAAGATTATGAACGGATTTAGTAATGAATAAAATATCAAGCAGTTATTGGTATTGGCTAGCAGATTTATAGATATTCGTCGATTGATGATGAATAAATTGATAAGAATTTATCCATCAGCACCAGCAGGGACTTGTAGTCAAATGTGAAGTGTCCGTTGCAAAATGAAGTGTCCTGAATTCTGCAATTTACTACCTCTAAGGGTAGAAAAATTTCTAAATTTGATAATACTCAGGTTGTGAAAAGTGTTTTGATTAGCTTGCCAGCTTTAGTAAAGTTTAATGACTTGAACTTTTGTTAGTATGATTCTGTAATGACAGAAATCAACCAGCTATTCACTCTCCCTGCATTATACAAGCTGAAAAACAGATCGCAAACAATTTCTGAGCAATGATTCACCACTGACCATACTTTCTCAATGCTACCTTAACCATTAGAGTATTAAATTAAACTGTAGCACAGGTTATAGTGGATACTTACTCTTGTTGTTGCCACTAAGCCACAGAACTGTTAACCACAAAAATTACACTGCTTAGTTTCAACTTCTTTCTTTCGATATTATGCAAAGGTAATGATTTGGAAGCTGGAGGAAACAGGCGAATCGATAATAATCCAGCATCTAATCAGTGCTAATTGCTATATTATCCACTCTATTCATCGCTACTACGTACTGCACTATATCCCACAATGCTTTGCTTATACAGCCAGCACTGGTTAGGTGAAGCAGCATTTGCAAGCCCGAAAAGTTTGAATACATGATTAGCAAGAATTACTATATCCAATGTTAGTTTATGACTGCCAGAAGAAAAAACTTATTACTACCGTTACATGCTTCACTGCTTAGGCTAAAGACTACTACCGTTAGGGGTTTCCAATATTTTACAATAATTACGTCAGCTTGGACTACCAAGTAGCCCCACCTCCTGGACGGTTCTTCAGTTTCAAGTGCAACATGTTTGAATGGATCAAAGGAAACACGTAATTTTTACAGCACAATCGTGGCTTGGGTAAAAACGTCAAATTTAACGAACTTACGATTACGAAGTCAAGGTTTTTAGCATAAGACTCTAGATCTACGTTCTTGTAGAAAAAGTTAGAGACAATTTAGAAAATTACTTTGGTCTTGAGTGTAATTGTTTTCACGTTTGCACCTCAACTGCGATTCACATTTTAGCAACTTGAAATTCATTTCGCGTCTTCTAAATATTTTAATCATGAAATCATGGCCTACTAAACAAAACAAATAACCGAATAAGACGTTCTTTGTCTCTACTTGTAACCTTCTTCCCGTTTCTTTCTACGTGGCCTTAAACATATTTTTTTAGGCAAAAATTTCTTCACCTTATAGGTGACAATGTCAAGAAACCAAACGAATTTATATTTTTAAAGACAAAAAGTACTACCTTGTAAAAACACCTGCAATTAGTTTCTGAAATGCATGCTTGGTGTTAAACTCTGTTTGTACTTTTAGAATGCTGAGAAAGATTACTCTAACCGCTAGAGGAACAAAAGGCCGGTTAAAATGGTCCCTAATGTTATAATCAATGTAATGATTTCTTGTTAACTCCGCACGTCATTGAAAGGTGATAGAGCCAATGGCTTTGCAACGGAGATCTCCCATCACCAGAAGGTTAATTCATTTCTTAGACAATTACGAGCATCGTTGTGAGCTATCATGCAAAAAGACTGCATTTTCCGGTGGGTTCTTGATCAAAGAAATTTTTTTGCAATGACAGGTCTGTTTGTGGGGGTGAACTGAGCACCTTTTGTTTGAAGTGTGTAAAATGACTGTGCTCATCACTTAACAGATGAAGTACCGAACAGACATATAGTTATCCAAATGGAGTGGTGAGCACTGATTCTTTCCCTCGAGCCAGATCCAGCAAGGATGCCGCCATTTTTGTTGCGTGACAGGGCACGTGACCAATCGTTCTAAGAACCTAATGCGCATGACCGAGTTTCGGTCGTCGATGTGCGGTTGCGTTAAAAAGCATCCTTTAGACGGTATGTTTATGGTTTGACAACGTTAACAATATGATTATGATTATAAATTCTTACTCTTATTAAAAAAGGAAATTCAATTTGAATGACTTCAAAATAAGTTTAGCTATGAATTTGAATTCAAGAACATGGCAAGTTCGATTAAAATGTAAGGGTTGACCGGGGGCTCTGAGCAATTTACCGACAGGGTTGATTAAAGATAGTTAATCATAGCGCTAAAGCTTCACCCTCTAGTACCGTAGTGGTTCCTTTGTGTCTAAGCTGGATATAACAAAAGTACAAATCTAACTCTTCCCCAAAATACCGACACGCTGTTATAGTTGTTTCAACATTTACCGACAGGCAAAAAATTACCGACGGCTTCTACAAAAAGTGTGACATCCCCCCCTCCCTTGTTTATTTCACTTTCAAGTTGCAAATGTTTGAAATAGGAGAAATGATGAACTAGCGTTATGATGATTATGAATGCTTTCGTGTCTGCTTTCGCGTCGCATGATGGGATTGCAACTCTTGCCCATGGCAAATTTGGTCGATTGGGCCTATGTGCTTTAGTACTGATAATTAGAGCAATCCAGTATAGTGCAGAGAAGGTGTAATGTTAACAGTTTTATGCTTGGAGTATAAACATTTTACTGAGAACCCATACATTTGGACTTGCTTTTTATGACAAATATAGCATTTTGAAGATGGTAAAAATAGATTGAATCGTCGCCAGTGTCACAGTGCTGCTTGCGTCGCCTTGAAGATGGTTTGTAAAGAAGGAGTTGTTATATGGTTTAGGGGCCTGCAAGGAGACGAACGGATCGATCTAATGTGTAGCTTGTTAGATTGCTGTGTTCCATTAGAACTCCGATTCCTTGGCACATATATTGAGTTTGCTGCGAGTAAACACTACTCAAACTTACAGAAATACGAGAAAACGGTGAACGAAAGTTCCTTTGGTGAGCTTAGAGACCTTTACGATGCAAGGATTAGGCGAAAATTTCTTATCTATCTCGCACTTTTGTATTCTTATAATAAAAAAGCTGCAACTGATATGTTCAAATATTTAGAAGATTTTGAATTACCTAGTGAAAAACAGAATTCAAAGAACGATAATTTGTCATTGAATGGAGAAGCTGGTTCTGACGAAGAGACTTGCTTGGATGAAATTAAGTTGCTGTTGTCGATGGCCTCCTATCACCCCGCTTTTACATTTCACCAAAAGCAGACCATACGAAACAAGCTCGTAAGTATATTCAACTGATTGCCTCAAGTAGTAAAGATCTTTATTAACAGCTACGATATTGGCTAGTCAAAGGCTTCGCTTCTTTTAAGCTTTCCCTGAAGTCTCGAACACGTTGCATGCTCATCAGTTGACTGAAAATGCATGATGCAGAAATTGCAAAGTGCTTTTCCAAACCTTATAGACAATCCTGCAATGAAATTTATTTAGAATTAAAGACTGTTCTCCATAGTTCGCTCTACAGATAGATATTTTGATAGTTGAGCTCACAAGTATGATGGAAGGGAAGCCAGACATTATTCACCTTGCCCAAATAAGTTGCCATACTTTATACAAATATGATTGCCACTATATGTTGTTGCCACTAATGGGTTTATTTATTGTGAGTCTTGTTCACTTTGTAGCCCCATTTACCAACTTATTATGGCTTTAAATTTCACCAAATCTTAGGTTTCCCAAAATGTAAATTTCCTGGAAATTCTTCTTTGATATACCTAAACAGACCTTTAACTACTATGATTATTGACTTTTTCAGTAGAAAATCTTGTGTTTCTGTAGTGTATTTTTCAATGACAAATTTGCAGTCTGGTTTTAGAGAAATGGAAAAGTTGATGATTCTCCATCACTATTTGGCTCAGTACTCTCTTAACAAGTGAATTTCCATGACGTTCTATGCATAGAAATGTGTATATATATTATTTGACAGAATGTAGCGATAGGTTTTTTATGGCTGAAACACATACCAGTTTCTATGTACATTTGAATGTTTGAATGAATAGCACCTAAAATAACTGATGCTCGAAGCTTCATTCCGCAGAAGAAATAATCAATGATACTTAGTTTTGCCAACCTTAGACCATGCATTAGTTTCGTTTTCTTTGTTTTGGTATAAGGGCATTTTGATTTTCCTGTTAGTTATTTTAAGGTTGTGCAGATAGCCTTCTGCAATGCTTCATTTATCCAGCTGTTTGCTCATTTTTCATTTGTTTGCTTTTTTCAATGTCCAAATGACCTAAAAAACTGGGTGAAAGTACTTTTCAAACAATGTAAGGCATGTCTCTTGTACTATGGTTAACATTTTATCCTAGGATAATGACTTATTAGAAACTTTGAGGAATTTAGATTGTAAAAGTTTTGAAAACCATACAATTTTCATTGAATGTATGAACCCAAAGATAAACAATGGCAGGTTTTAGCAAATACTTTTTTTTGTTAAATCTTCTTTTCTCAATCCCAATATCCATGGTAATAGCAGGTATCCTTCTTGATAAGAGTTTTGCCTCATCAATTGTAAAGATGGTCTAGCACAAGTTTCAAGTATTCATTTAGAAAAAAATAAATTCCTACAACACTTTTTGTTTTGGTGCTTTGATTCTTTGCCAAATAGTTCAATGACTTACAGCCAACCATTTATGAAGTTGTTTTGTAAATGAACTACACATCTAAATTCTGGCAGGAAAAGTTGTTTTTTAGCTATTCAGTAATATTTCCCAGTAGTGACTTTTAATTTTTTAGCATGGGTATTTTGATTTGTGGTGTTATTGAAATTAAGCTGATTTTGCATTTCCTTTGTTTTGGTTTTGAAATTGCATTTGTTAGATTTGGTTCTCCTAAAACTTTAATACTGATACTTAATTACATCTAAAGTCTCTTGTGGGATGATTATTTTACCCTGTGGCTACAACTTTTGTGGATGTTTGATACCAACACTTGTGAATAATGACTCTGCAAAATGAACTGTAACATCAATAGTTATGTTTTATTAATAACCTTGTAGGATTTTCCACAAAAGCCAACACAATCAACAAGCACCATCCAACAAAAAGAAGCTCCGACTGAGTCAATAAGGAAAAGTCCACAAGTCTGTTCTAATCTCAACGAACTTGTTTATGTCCGGACTGACATTTCAAACATTTCATTATCAAGTGGTAAGTTTATATTTACTTTAAGTTAGATAGAGAATAACATTTCTTCAGATTTTTTCATTTCTTGTCTTGATCCTGGAGTGGCTTTTCTCCAAAGAGGTTATGTTTAAAGTCAATTTGATTTGTTTAATGTAGCTCATAAAATCTCATTCAATTGCCAATGAAAGCTCTGAAATCTTCTGTAACATATAATCATTTGCTGGGTTACTTTATACACTATCTCTTATTTTATAACTAGTTATAATATAAATTTATGTTTACAAACTGTTGGCTTCCCACCTATGTTTGTCTCCTTAAACAGTTTATCTGTTATTGTGTCCCTTTATTAAGCTCTCAAACATGTGCAAAACTTCCTCTACCTTGTAAAATGATTTTAAAATTTTAAAAATTTGCAGTGCAACAGTCATTCTTTAGCAATGGCTGCTATTTGGCTGGTAGGGTTATTACTGATATCTGCTTGAAATTTTCAAGCCATTCAGATTTCGATTTCTTAGAACAAGCTATGTTTGAACTGAGGAGAGCATATGTTTGTTCTCTACCTTGCTTTATTGGGTTTAATCTGAATATCTTCTATTATCTTGCCCTATATTCATTTTACAGAACACGAATGATAACTGTATGCTTGCTGTACTGATAGGGAGTCCCTCTATATAACTTCATGAATTACTATCTTCATTATCTGCTACTTTCTGTGGCTTTCATCATAACTGCATTTTGGTTTAGTGTCTGTTTGACTTTTTTATCTCTTCATTCATTTTAAAAGTAAGGCAAAGCATCAGCCTGTTAACTTAATAGTGAAAATGCTTCTAAGAAGAAGTGGCTTTGAAATGTTTTTGGAGGCTCCTAGTTTTTTCTTTAAGAAAACAATATTGGAAGGCATGACCTGGAACGATATAGCAGAATTAGATGCCCCTTCTTTATCCAGAAACTTATTCATTTCGATTCAGACAATTTATTCCAGGGTTAAGATCAATTTTCTGAGCTTTCGGTCATTTCAGAACCATGCCCGATTGTTAGTGAATTCTTCATTTGTTAACAAAATCCGTGTCACGGATGTTAAGTTCACAAAGAGAGGCAGATAGCACTGTGTCTTTACCGGCATCCTTTCCCTTAAGTGCTGCGCTTGCAACTGCTTTGTTGCTTATGAATGCAGAATCATGTAGCTTTCCATCATTGTTCAAGAACTCGAGTTTGACCCAAAATGTCCCTTGTTGTGACCCTTTGGCAAAGTCGCCAAGGCCTTGTGTTGGAAACATCAAACGTCGCTTCGACGCTTTTTTAGTTTACCTGCTGTGTTTCAATTTGAAAGTGGGATGGTTTGTGTAGGGCTTTCGAAGAAGGTTTTAATCATGTGGGAGTAGTGAAGGGAAATAGGCAACCCACGTGTGTTGAGTCAACAAACATCTTCACAGTTTGCGAGCTCAGTAAAGTATGTGCCTTCCTCGGCATTTGCAATCTAGAGTGTTTGCGCAGTGGCTGGTCTGACCTGTTTTGAATAATCTTGATTCTTGAGGGTTATCGTCTTTGACCATGGTCGTTATGCTTCCACAAAACTTGAGCGATACTTTGCTATTTTGCAACTCGCGATTAAGATTTGTGGTGGTAGAAATCAGGCAGATGCATCTCCTGGTCAAGTTTGCCTGGAAATTCTCGACTTGTTTGCTTCTTTAAAGTGTTTGCTTCTTTATGGGCAATTTTCATGTCTGTAAAGTGTTTTCAGTGCGTTGCTTTTTGGGATTCTCCCTACCTTTCTCGTTGGAGCATATTTCAGAGTGCTTCGCTAAAGCACCCTGTCATTAGCTACCAGCTGAAGAAGTCAATGGCTCACCGGCACAAATGCTGGTATCAAGTGCGCACATGGGTTCTCCGGCACTAGATGTATCTACTTCGTTCCTGGAAAATGTCTTTTGCGGCTAGTGTAACCGCAATCTATAGATACACCCAAAGCCTTCATTTCTATTGACCCGTTCACTGGAAGCCTGTCTGGAGTTGTTTCCTCTTTGCGAAACCAGACGCTTGTTGATTGGCCTATCTTGTTAATAGCTTTCAATGGACGCTCTTAAACCGTGACGCGTCTGGTCCAGAGTCCTTTCGATGGAATCCGGCAATCTTGAATTGCATAACAGCACCACTCGCCTGCTAAGCTGTGTGGAGGAGAGCAAATTAGAGAAAGGCTGGCTGTGCGGGGGGGGGGGGGGGACAAATTAGTGAGAATCCTGCTGTGCTGCGTGGAGGAGGGCTAATTAGAGAAAGGCTGGCTGTGCTGTGTGGAGGTGGGCTGAGTGGGAATATAGAGGTGAAAAATGACGGAGCAGCTGGTTGTATAGTTTGAAGAAGAGAAAGCAGAAGTCGGATATTTTTAACTTGATAATGCTTCCGGCTTAATCTCAACTTAGAAGAACACTGTAGTTGATTGCGCAAATATGGATAACAGTGTGAAATATTTCCCGGCTGAAATTAGCACTTCGGCAGTATACTATTTCCTGGACGAGTAGTAAATTTTTTTATGTGTTACCCTTAGGAAATAAGGTGCAATGACATTGTTGAAAGCTCACTCTTCTCCTTGTGTGGCTGTTGTAGAGATGACACTAGCTGGTTAACTGAAAGCACCTTTGTTTGCTCTGTTTCGGATTTCTAAACTTTTAAGATCTGTTTGAGATCTGTTTGAGATCTGTTTGAGATCTGTTTGAGATCTGTTTGAGATTTGTTTGAGATCTGTTTGAGGTCTGTTTGATGCTTAAAGTCGATGGCTATGATTCTTAAACTTGATGGCTATGATGCTTAAACTTGATGGCTATGATTCTTAAACTTGATGGCTATGATTCTTAAACCTGATGGCTATGATTCTTAAACTTGATGGCTATGATTCTTAAACTGATGGCTATGATTCTTAAACTTGATGGCTATGATTCTTAAACTTGATGGCTATGATTCTTAAACTTGATGGCTATGATTCTTAAACTGATGGCTATGATTCTTAAACTTGATGGCTATGATTCTTAAACTTGATGGCTATGATTCTTAAACTTGATGGCTATGATTCTTAAACTTGATGGCTATGATTCTTAAACTTGATGGCTATGATTCTTAAACTGATGGCTATGATTCTTAAACTTGATGGCTATGATTCTTAAACTTGATGGCTATGATCTTAAACTTGATGGCTATGATCTTAAACTTGATGGCTATGATTCTTAAACTTGATGGCTATGATTCTTAAACTTGATGGCTATGATTCTTAAACTTGATGGCTATGATTCTTAAACTTGATGGCTATGATTCTTAAACCTGATGGCTATGATTCTTAAACTTGATGGCTATGATCTTAAACTGATGGCTATGATTCTTAAACTTGATGGCTATGATGCTTAAACTTGATGGCTATGATTCTTAAACTTGATGGCTATGATTCTTAAACTTGATGGCTATGATTCTTAAACCTGATGGCTATGATTCTTAAACTTGATGGCTATGATCTTAAACTTGATGGCTATGATCTTAAACTTGATGGCTATGATTCTTAAACTTGATGGCTATGATTCTTAAACCTGATGGCTATGATTCTTAAACTTGAGGCTATGATCTTAAACTTGATGGCTATGATTCTTAAACTGATGGCTATGATTCTTAAACTGATGGCTATGATTCTTAAACTGATGGCTATGATTCTTAAACTTGATGGCTATGATCTTAAACTTGATGGCTATGATTCTTAAACTTGATGGCTATGATTCTTAAACTTGATGGCTATGATTCTTAAACTTGATGGCTATGATTCTTAAACTTGATGGCTATGATGTCTGTTTTAGGTATCACATCGGGAACAAGACTGCAGTCTCCGCTGGACAACCGATTGCCCACCCGATACCAAGCCGTGCCCTTCGCCCCCCTGTTCTCGCAGGCACCGGCCATACCCACAACTCCATTTCAAAGCATTCCAGTATGCAATATTGGGAGCATGCACGCTATTCCCGGCCCGATCACTGTTTACCCAACCAACCCCCATACTCAAGTACCGCCGACCTTACAACCAATGTTGGTTAAGCCCAGTTCAGTTGGAAAAAGCGGGGGGTTAGCGCAAGGACCGAATGGAGTCATTCACACAATTTATCCAGCACCAGTATTCGGTGAGTAGCGCACAGCCTAAAGTTTGGTTTTCCTGTTTCAATGACCTTCTCATCGTCAATCGACAGCTTTATTGCAGGGGGTGATTTTGCTTGTCACTCGAAGTTCTTAGGCTTTATAACACTGATGCAACACAACAACAACAATCACAACAACAACAATCACAACAAAAACACCTGGCTCTCAGCGGCCTAGCCCTCGGCAGGTGATTCTTTTGAAAAACTGCTCTTGATTTTAGTCTTGGAGCTAACTGTAGCGTCGAGTTCCCTGGTCGATTAATTATCGTCTAGACCCCGTCTTTCAGATAAGACTGCCTACGGCCTAGTCAAAACCTTTCTTTGAAAATCCTTAAGTCTCGCAAAGCCTATATATAATTTTCCTAAGTACTTAAGATTGCCAAATGATTTTCACAAGCATTTTCAAATAATGATTTCCGCTCTAACGTTTGGGGTTTTTCTCAAAATTAAAGGTAAAAGACTTGAAATTGAAATTTGGTCAAGTTTGAAATTTAAAATTTTTGTGTCAAAGGCCGCTTCATCCTGAAACGTGGAGTTTCATAATTAGGCAGCTTGAAAAGGATACGCTTATGGTCCGACCGGGATTCAACTTGAAGCCCATTTAGGAGTCGTTAGGGTGGTGGGGTGCAATTGATAGCTTCATTTGTTGGCGGCGCTTTATTGGATCCATTTGGCCATATCCTGTTACAGGCAGATCGCCAATACTGGATCTCTTCCCTTCTTTTACTTTAGTTGACTGGAAGAATTCGACTTTGATGATATCGTCTTGATCGGGTACAATTCAGGGGATCTCTATTTGCTACCACCTCTATCTAGTCTTTGCGGTCCACATCTCTGAACCTAGAACACAATGCAGTGTATCTGTTGACCATAAATTGCTGTTTGCCCAAGCGAATAAGGCTACTCTGGAGCGTTGTCCTAAGCTGCAATACAAATGGGATTGGTATGGCTTCATTACCAAAAGGACATTAAGAGGACGAAATAACTGCGAATCGATTCTAGAGCACGCTAAGCCAAAGTCCATTGTGTACTTTGTTTTGATCCCTTTGTTGCTAAGGGTAAGGAGGGGCAATAGATTGATTTTAGAGAATTTTCTGGCAAATCAATTATATGCCGTCCTAAGCTTTTTTGTGGGGATGTCCCGTTTTGGCTCGAGATCAACCCAACTGCCATCAGTGAAGGGGATTTTGACAGGGAATCTCCACGTCACGAGGGTTCTCACCAGTTAACATCACACCAGCGAATTTCCTCGTTTGTTAGCAAGGTTCTTGTGCTACTCGTTGTATTTAGCTAAAAAAATTATAGTCTTGTGCCCGTCCAATTTCTTAGTTTTATAATCATACTCGTAAAAGACGGCCATTCGAAGGCTAAACACATTACCCAAGACCTTGTCTGCATCTTTGTTGACTTTAATTAAAATTATTAAGAATTCTTATCCGAACATATTGTCGAGAAGTTGCTGCCAGCTAAGGTCTCGTCGATCTTTGTTGAATCCAGAGTAAGGTTTCTTATGATTTTTTCCTAGACTTTTGTTATTTTGTCAAGAGACTGAAGCCCATGCTAAGCGTACCTCTTGATATTTCTGTATTGTTGTTCCAAATTGAGAAGAATCTTGATTGTCAGTCAGCCACGTGGTGAATCCGGTGACGGGGCGTAATTCTGAGACCGTCTTGTGATCCGTTTGACCCTGTTGCATTGGTCCTCTGCCTCCTGCGCTTGTTTGGTTGGCCAAGAAGGTTTCTGGTTTTGCCACCCACCTTGTCTTACGTTATCGTCGCGCGAAGAACTTCTCAATCAGCCCTCCTTCTGATGGTTGATTGTTGCTATCAGAGTTTGTGAAGTAGCAAGTGATTGTGTGCAAAGCAGTGTTGCGAGAATCTCAATGTGGATGTAGCCATGTTTCCATTTGAAATAAAAGAATCAGTCTAATACACAGATCCCCAGCTATCTTCTAGACACGTCCAATGTGTCTCATATGACAACTTTTCTTTTTTTACTTCCATTTGCACTTTCATTGGTTACTGGTTATTGGTTTCGACCATTCGATATCATTCTGTATGTGCTAATTAAGCTTTGACTTATTTAATCTTTTTTATGTCTGTGTAAATCAATTCTGAATAGATGCAAGATACACAAAGTGAATACAAGCGATATCTGCTCAGGCTCGGCCCATTTGATGGCTGTTCCCCATCCGAAAAAGAGCCTCCAAAACTTTGCATCTGTTCCATCCTTGTTTAGGTTCCCCCAAAACTACCCGTCCTTCGTTGAGTTTCATTCACAAACCACTAACTGCTTGGTGTTTTGTTTTTCAGCAGCCAATCCAAGTCCGACGTCGTCTTCGGTGGTCACGTGCACACCAAGTGAATACCGATTCGCCAGTGCGCCGATTCCCGTCAGACCAACCAGAATGTATGGTCCTGTCAATCAACCCAGCTTCAATCCTGCGCAACAACATCAACAACAGCAAAAGTTCTTCAGTTTTGGCATGTCCCCTTACCAATCACCCATGGACTCCCCTTTGACCTCTCCATTCACATCACCCTCGCCATCCCCAAAGTCTTCCCCTTTGCCGTCACCTAGACTGTCGCCTTTTCCATCCCCAGTCGAAAGTCCGATGTTCCGAAAAAAGTTCGGCAGCGACCGACTTTCCGGGCGCCGGAATTCCGACCAATTTGCTTCGGTTTATGATTGGTTAAGGAGCCTGCGATTGCACAAGTATTCGGAAACTTTTAAAGATTATACTTTTGATCAAGTGAGTGTCTTTTCACATGACTTTTCAATGATTTTCTTGTCAGTCAGTCGTCATGGTGATGCAAATATCGCTGACCCTTCATTCATCCTTTCTCGATTGTTCTTACATTTAAGCAATTCGTTCATCAACCAAATTGTTAAACAATCAGCCATCTTGTAGTCATTGTTGCTATTTTCTCGTCTTGAGAAATGTTTTTCTGTTAGCTTCCTTGCTGTTTTTAATTTCAAATTCCAATGATAGACTTTCTATACTTTCTCCTGGTTCTCTTTAATTTTTATTAATTGCTCTTTTGCTTCATTTTTAGATGAAAGACCTAAAAGACGACGATCTTGCCAAACTTGGACTGACGCAAGGTGCTAGGAAGAAGTTCAGATTAAACATCAATGCCCTTCTGTGAGTTTTTTTCGTCTCACTTCTATTTATTGTAGTCATTCCTTGTTTCCACATTACACACTATAAATGTTACTCCATACATTACTTCATACATATATATATTGTTTAATATTTGCAATTGTTTTGTTCTTGTCCTCGTGTCTATAACACCTCGTCTTTATCACCTCATTGTAGATAAGCTTCAAAGCGTATGACGGTACGGCTTTCTGGTGATTCTAAAGTTTCCACCACCATATGTGTTGATGCCTTCTGATTTCACAGTCAACTTTTTTGTGCAGTAAAGGCACCTTTGCGTTTTGCGATTTGAATCTTCTAGAATTCTTGTTTTTCTTCTTCTTATCTGGCTGTCTGTTGCTTGCATTTAAAGCCGAGGAACTGCCATGGCCTCCGTCAAAAGATCAATCACTTTAAATTGACGAAAGCACGATTTAAGAATACCACACAGTTTAGAAGCAATCGTTTTCCCTTTTGATTTACGTTCAGATTTTCTTTAAGAGTTGGTACTCTTGAAGACATTTTCCAGTTTGCTAGTACTTTGTCATGTTATTCATATCTCGAAACTGCCCTCAGAACGTGACTGCTACTTTTGAAGATACTCGTTGATCTAGAAATGCGAAAGTTTCATTTAATGGCTCTAGTTTCACGGCTGCTTTTGACTTTTGAATCGCATTCCGGTTCATAGTCCACAGTCATGCTCCAAAAAGATCTTGTCTTTTGGTTTGTGCTGTGATCCCGATTTTCCGTTACTCTCATTATTTCTACTCTCCAGAATGCCGGGCGAGAGAGTACTTGAATCTGTTTTGAGGTGCTCCCACCCATACTATCACCCTATGTGTTAGATCGTTTTGTAAACACGCCTGGGCCGTTCGTTCACATGAACTGTCTCTTCTTCCAGCGAAAAAGGGTTCAGGGGTTTCGGGCTGCACAGCAACAGCTTGCCCGACCCCGCAAGGCCAGGGCAAGCAGGTAACCAGCTGGACACGCCCCCTCGAAGGAAGACGTCCAGCGCGTCCGATTCGAAGCCTGTGTCCGGAAGTGCATCGGGCGAGCTGCGAAGGCAGAGCTCGACTGGTGCCGCAACGGAGGCGAAGACAGCAAGCCAGAAAGCTGAGGATGCGTCGGCGATGAAGGACAAGGACTGCTCTGGGAAGAGTGCCACTGCGGGGGAGAGCGACGATGGAAGTCAGGATACCTCCGAGAGTTTGGAAGACTTTCTTTCCGATGATGAGGTGTGTTGGTCGTCAACATGGCTTGCGCTGTTTTTAATAATACTGATTACCGGAGTGGAAAACCTGCCAGTAAACTCATACGAAAGAGCAAGGAGCTCTTTGCTTTGTTCGACCCTCGGGAGAACAAGCCCTTGGTCATGATTAACGTCTGCCGGATTTGTTGTTGTAGTTGTTATGTATTCAAAAAGCAGGACTTTAATTCTTGGCTGTGTATTTGCAGGTGTTTATGACGCGGCGGCCAACTGTTATAGAAAACAAGGACTGCCAGTTCCCCATCGTCTCGTGTTACAACTGCGGCTCAAAGGACCACTTCGGGGAACAGTGCATGAAGCAGACTATGGAGGGCGAAACATACCAAAGATACGGTGGGTTCTTTTTCGCTTTGTTTCTCTTAATCCCGCGATCAGTTTGCTTAGAGCTCGCGGCCAGAAGGCACACAGGCCGCT
The DNA here is from genome assembly GCA_003864495.1 of Nemopilema nomurai. Classification (NCBI taxonomy): domain Eukaryota; kingdom Metazoa; phylum Cnidaria; class Scyphozoa; order Rhizostomeae; family Rhizostomatidae; genus Nemopilema; species Nemopilema nomurai. The sequence goes on from ML133454.1 coordinate 3,783,314, forward strand.
TTAACCAGGATTGGAAATCGCTCCCTCGCAGCTATTAGGTAAAGTAGCGGACTGCATTGCTTGCAAAAGCACGCGGAGCACCCACGCAGTTTGGGTTGTTGTTGTTGATCTTTATCTAGTCCAAACGTTAACAATGGGCTAGTCAGCTCCGCTCCTGCAAAACATTACTCGACATGCTCCTTTACTTTCAAAGCTCAAGTAAACAAAGACAACAGGAGTCGTTGAAAAGAAATGTTCAAAGGGAAGTGCTTCCGCGTTCGGTTGAAAATGCCTTCATAACATCGTGCTCCTTTTTGCATTTCAAAAGTTAAAAATGTCCGAAATATGAGCAGATGCCAGCAATGCTGGATGTTAATTTCATAAAACAGCATCATGCCTTTCTCATGAAGTTATGACAAATGAGCTAGGAAGACTAAAAGTATTTTCAGTTATTCAATCATCTGCTCACAGCTTTTATGAGATGTCTAGCCTTGCGTAGACATGTTTGCATGGTTTTATTATTGAAAGAAAATTTATGGAATGCGAAAGAATGGAATAGAAAACTTATGAACAGTGGCGTTAAGTGAATCGAAGCTGAGCTGTAACAAGGAAGAGTAATGTAGGTAATGCTCACGAAATGGGTCAGTCCGCGTTGAGCTGTGGTTGAGATAAAGGCTGCCGAAAGGAGAGCTGAATTTTGTTTGCAAAAAGATGCAAGCGAGGATTGCGAAATAATTCTTTTGCCTCCAATAAATGCCGCACAGCCACAGATACAAGATATTGCTTCGTCTTTTAACTTTCCAGAAGGGCATCCAAGCTTTTGGTTACTTCCACACTCGCAATGTCATTTTGGTTATTTGCAACTTTAGCAACCCTAAAGCCGCAGAAATACGTATGATCTCACCGCGAGGGCTTTCGCTGGTCTGAATTAGCCATGTTGTTTGATAAATCGGAAGAGTATGACATACCAACGATGATCAATCCTTTTTCGCATTCGCATGGCTATGAGGACCCTTCACCATTGCGATTTTCAACAATGTTTGCTATAGCTTCTTGTGTTGATTTTGATGTTTGCTAATTTGATTTTATGTTTGGATTGGAAAATATGTTTTCCTGCATATCCTGTCCAGATTTGCCAAAAGTCTTGTTTAAGTTTTATCCTCTTTTTAAAAGGCGACTTGTTTCTGCAAACAGCCACTTGGCTTCCGCATTTCTCAAATCCTCACAATCTTGGTTCATTAGAATAACCACGGAAGGCTAACAATCTTGAACAAGCTGTCCCAAACCGGTCATTTCTACGCTTTGAATTTAGCTACTTGTAACATTGCAATGCGAGGATTGACAAGATGACAATTCTGGTTTGCTCACACCGCTATCTAAGTAACGATCTGCTATACGATCTGTTAAGACGGATTTGAAACTTGCGATAGGAAGATGCAGAGTCCAGAAAATTTGACGGCTCCACGGCTAGGAGCCGGAGGAAGGTTTTGCCAGTTAATGTCGTGTTTGAAGAGGGTTTATTGGTGATTTTTACTATAAACAACGACAGTTTTTAGTTGGTGAGGAAGTGACAACGATAGTGATGAGGAAGGTTGGATTTATAGGAATCGTAGTCGTATGAAAGCCTCAACTCTGCGAAGATGGTTATTTGTCTGTTAATCAAAGTTCCTTTTTACAGTGAAATGATATCGGATCATGTGGAAATTTTGACCATCAATTATTCATATGAAGTACAACATTCGCCAATGTTGATTGATTTTTATGAAACTGAATGTGTCGTCTTGTTATTAAATTGACTTACATCATTTCAATCGCTGTAGGAAAACCTTGCCAACTCCAACTTCTTTTTGTGGCGAGATGTAAGACCTAACCCACACTATCTTTCAGTATAATGTCATAACATGAATAATATTTGTATTAAACGTTTTAAGTAAATGTTAGTGTTCTCTTTCAAAGCATTGGCTTACGTTGATGTCACATTATCTTTCATAGAAAATAAGACAAGGATGTTTTTCCTAGCCATTCCTCGTTGTCGTCTTACTAATGAAATATTGATCTCTCTTACAGGATACCGCTTAAAATATGATGGCGAGCGACTGAAAGATGAGAGATGACAGAAAGTGCTGGAAATATAATATATTAAGAGGACTATTGTTTTTTATAGGTTTGAAATTTTTTAGGATATTATCAATGGTGCGTTTGCTGTATGAAGTGCAGCCACTCCAAGATTAGTGGATTGTATTGGAAAGTATAGCGAATTTGTCGAAAGTCGCAAGTGAACTCCAGATTATAATATAGAATCTAAGCTTTTATGGTCAGTATGGAAGGGACTTGCTTTCTCCGTTCTTTCCAGCTTTTTTACCACACTGCCGGCACTGCTGGTAGCGCTTGTCTAAGGAGTTTTCACGTATTTTATTCTTACGATTCTTTGCTAGCATATGGGGGCGTCAATATTGCATCAAAAATATGTTCAATTTTACGTCACAATGTTACGTACAATATTACGTACACAGCAGCAATAGCACACGTAAACAGATCTGACCTTCTACCCTGTTATTTAGGCCTGGGACAGTGTAGGCTAGTCTGCATGCCTTCCTGACGTAATCATGTGACGCCTGCATTTGTAGTAACAGGTATATGGCTAATGGCGGCTCGGAATATCTTCCCAAGCTAAGCAAGAAGATGTCCCCATAGAAAAAATGTACCTCCGTGAATGTCGACTTGTGTGTCTTTACACCTAACTCCTTATGGTACACTTCTGTCTGGGTTGGCCCAGCAACGTCCTTGAGGCGTTTAATGATGTACGTGTCACATGAACGCTGACCTCGATCCGTATTTTAAACGTTCCATAAGATGAGGATTTGATGGGCAAAATAGGTTGGTTTTGATATAGAAAGGCGTGCAATTTTATAAACACATCGGTTAATGTTCAGTGTTAATTTGATGGTCTAGACGTTAATGGGTAGCTTAACGTCGCTTCTCTAAGCTTCCGTCTCTCATAAAACTTTTGTCCGTCGTTTACGTAACCTAGAACATTCGAAAGTTCAAGACCAGTTAGGCTAGATGGCAGTGTTCAGGCGATACCGATGTTTGGACGGTACCGATGTTTATCAAGTACAGAGGAGGTAGTCAGTTGCCGAATCAGATGTATGGACGCAGTCACTAGCGAAGCATTGGAAACGTAACGTTGGTTTAGCAAGAGGCCACTGTCATAAACTAATGAAACCACTCAACCCCCAACCCCCCCCCCCCATGACATTATGTCCTTCGCTGAAATGCCTTTGTCCCATGCATCCTGTCCGGTTTCTCGTTTCAAGTCCCTCCCAGATTCCATTTCAGATGCGTGTTCTCACTCCCTTGTCTGTTCTAACGAAGTAAATAAAGCTTCGTACCAGGGACATGACCCCTTCTTTTCATTCTGCAACGGAATAAACTTCCGCATGTTTCCGGCTTTAGTGGCCAATTAGAAACTTTTTAATTATATTGTAACATATGTTCAATTTAGAATTGGTGTTTGAAGATTTCTAGGTGCATTTGTGCGTGGTTCTCTCGTCTTCCCTGAATGTTCCAAAGAACTTGCGTTACTCCAATCGGGCGTAACAGACATGGAACGTAGCCAAAGAAGTCAGCGGATTCTACAGCGCCATTCATTGGCAGCGATGTTGATGGAGCCCATGTTATATATCCGTACAAAGGAACTGATAGCACATCGGTAGATCCATAGTTCCGTCTCCAAGCATGCCTTGATGAATTAGAGATAGGCCTAAGTTTGAAATGCGAAGAAACGCATAATGTTCACAATGTCACAGATAATTCTCTCTACGAAATGAAGCTACAATAATCTTGTTCTTCAACAGTTCTTCTTCTGAGTTATACGTCAATAAGTTGAATTAATTCAATTCGCTTCTCTCCTCTTCAGCCGTGTCAACTTGCTCATTTTCTTTCATCCTTAAGAGACTTAAGAGATTCTTTATCTTCCCTTTTGAAACGGAAATACCCTTCAGCTTGAACAAACAATTTCTTCTTCATTAGCTGAAAGTGAATTATTGCAAGTCACTGAAGATATAAAGCTATTGCTAAATTTTAGCTGATCAAGTGACAATAAATAGATATTTACATGTAACCATCTATAACAGTATCTATTACAAACGAAAGCTGTAAGACAAGCGGAAAAAACTCATTAGAGCTATCTAGCCACGTGCTCCTCTTTGACATGAATTTGTGTAGTAGAGTTTGTGCTGTGTAGTAAAATTATGAATTTGACTTAAAATGTAGGAGGTAAAAAAGAAAGATATATAATATTTATACGCTCAAAATTATTTATATTTCCACGATGATAGGTGGGTATTGACAAATTGATCAGTACAACAGGATATAACGGAGAAGAACAAAAAAAAATATTACGCTCAAAAATGAAAAGTATAGATGAATGTGAAGAGGGTATCAATTTGAAGGTGTGGATATGATGCAATAGTCTGTGCGATTAAAAGATGGTTAGGTAGCGTTTCATTTTTGTGATGAATAGCGTTTTAGTTTTCCTTATTTCAAGAGGTAAAGTGTTCTAAAATTTTAGCCTTGAAAGATTATCGATTTTTTTCTGAATTCAGTTGAGAACAAAGAAAGTTTTTCTTGCGGAATTTCTGGTGTGAAATGATGAAGAAAAGAGATTATGACAAATTTTTTATTAAATAGCTCATTATGATTTTTACTGTAGATTTCGAAAATGAATTCATATACCTCTAATTTGTGTGCAGAATCAAAAGCAAGAGTATTTAGGTTTTTGAAGAGAGTTTAGCTACAAGTTATTTTCTTTGCAAAGCAAATAGCTTTAAATGTTTTACGTAGTTTGCGTTCTTTAGGTTCCAGATTGGGATATTTTTGCCCCTATCAAAAATACCATATAGAATATGTGGCGCGTTTAAGAATTTGTCTGGGAACATCATGGCGCGTTTTGAAAGAATACCTAGGCCTTTGGCAAGTTAACATTTATTGATTTATATGTTCTTTCTAAGATAGGTGAGAATCAATTGTAACACCAAGACATTTAGTATAATTTTGATGTTTTAATAGTTCTTTTTGATAGATAATTTGATGTTAGTTTTTATGAAATTAGTTTTCTTTTGTATTGGGTGTATTGTAAGAAAGTTAGATTTGGATACATTAAGTTTATTTTCAAGGGGCCAATATGAAACATTCAATAACTCTCTATTAACCACAGTTTCGAGATGTTCTAAATCTTATTCCTGAAGACTAGGCTCGTATCATCAACAAACAAATGGAAATCAAGTAAAGCTAAGATAGTAATGGTTAATTAATTCGTGTAAAGTAAAAATAAAGTAAAAATAGAAAGGGCCTAAAACACATGCTACAAGTACCATCGACGGCAAAGAAACCAAATGGGAATGAAGCCTAGACTGAACGGGACAGCAGAGTGGTCAGAACCCTGTGATGCGGTGCAACCCTGACTGGTTCCCAAGCGTGGTTTGCAAACAACATAGCTGCTATCACCTCCTTTCAATTGACCTCCTCCTCTCTTGAGGCCACAACCACATTCGCACAGATATCTTCATATTCCGGCTATTCAATAAAAACAATAGCTGTTTAAGCCTCTGTGATAAAATTTAAATCCGCTTTGGAAAACGTTTAATGGTTTTTCTGTAATCACCGGTTAGAGGTGTCTTATGGCATAATTTCATTGCGAGATGTAAAAGCAATTTGTATTGTAAAGGAATATTCGCAGTTATACCAAAAATTTCATTGATGGCTTCAGGGAAAACTATTTTCTTTCGAAATAAAAGTTACCCAGAAAGCTTTTTGCAACTTAAAATATTATTGTCGGCTTACAGATAAGACTCTCTCGGATAGATTTTTTTTATTTGGGAATCAACCATTAACATATCACGTGCACATTCGAGATGGCAGCTTGGGCCTCCCACTTCTAAGAAGTGAACTCGCACAACCTAAGATGGCGGACGAGAAGATCAAGAAGGCCACGGAAGGCCTGCTCAACTCGGTCCTAATCAGCACCAAGGGTGGTGTTCCCTTGCACCAACTTGCAAGAGAGTATCGCGAGGTATTATTTGCCAATTTTCACGTGTCTTTTAAGGATAGAAGTGCTCGTTCTGACGCAGTCTTTTATCGTTAACACTGTTGGACGAGAAAAGCGGGTATATGAAATACCCTTAAATAATTTCGGGCTGTTAGATTAGGAAAGTTGCTACTTCATACTGTCTTTTTATGCTTTAATACGGACATGTTTGAAATGGTTTGTAATAGTCCATTTCAATTTTGTACAAAAGTGATATATACAAATTGAAAATTGGAATAAGTATAAATAGTGCAGTACATGAAAGCAGTGGTGGATAGTATTAGTAACAAATGAGAGCTGGGGTTTCCAAACATGATTTTATTCATTTGTTCTTTTTATAAGCTATCCATATAATTTCTTTGACGTTATTTAGGTGGACTATATTTTGACATACCTTCTTTAACATCTGCAGACAATTATTATGGATGAATAAAGTTTCCATACAGAACTTCTTGTCATAAAAAGGAAAGCCTCAGCAACTGAACAAGAAAAGCACTCTTTTATTTTAATGTTTCTATGACACATCTTGACTTGCCACCATCTCAGCATTAGTGGTGGCAAATATAGGGTTTTTCTCAATCAACTGTCAAAATGCCAAGCGGAGCAGTTATTTAGAACAATTCCAACAAATTGCTGTTCTTGCATCAAAATCTCTTTCAAACAATAGTTTAGTTTTTTTCTTTCTTGGGTATGAAATGATTGAACAATTCATTTGTCAAGCTAACATCTTAGCATGCTTGAAAATTATGGTTTTCAAGAAACCTTTTAGCCAAATCTACCAGCAAAGTCAAGAGAATACTATTTATGAAGTACCTAATTTTAATCTTTTAGAAAAATGGATAAAATGTTTTTTCTTGATAGGTCACAATGTCAGATATTCCTTTGGAAAAACTTGGGTTTTCAACCATCGAGTCTTACATTAGATCAATCCCACATTGTGCTTTTTTGCAAACAAGTGAAAATGGAATGCTTATTGTAAAGGGTGTCACAAATGAAAGTAACCACCACATCGCAAAGTTAGTGTCAGGCCAGAAAAAAGGAAAGAAAAAGTCCAGCTCTGTGGTTAAAGCTGTATCCAGAGGGAGAGGCAAGTACGCAAGAGGCAATGTGTACAGAATTGCAAGCAATTTGAGAGGCAGTGGTAGCAACTATCGCCCCTCATTTCATCAAACAACAGCCAAAAGGCCTTTTTCTGGAGCAACTTACATAAGCAAATCTGCAAGTTCCCCCAGCTTCGCCACAAAGCCAAATACCCAATTAAGTGGAAGGGCATGGGAATCTGGAAGGACTTTGCAGAATGGGAGTTCAAATTTCTGGTCACAACCAAGTTCTAATGTTCCAATGCCTCGGCCACAAATAAATTTTAATTTGCCACCTAGAATGAAAAAATTGCAAAATACTGCAAATATTTTTAATAGAAGTGACAATAGGGCTGAAATGAGACATAATGATGCACAACCCCAGCACACTTCCAATGAAAAAGACATGAAGTTTGATGCAAGAAGTATGATAAACAAAGGACATCAGATTAAAGGTATTTTGTTTTTCTTGATTTTGCTTCAAATGTGCTAATGTCTCATGCAATTAGTTTTGACTGAATCAGTGGTACCCTTTTTACTTTATCAACATTATCAACACCATTGATTAAATGTGTGTGCGCAGAGAGAGTTTGGATATCTTTTTCTAGCCATATTTGGTATTTTCCTGGAACAGCCATTTGATGTTTTACAAGTTGAGAGTATGTTCTTGGTATAAAATATTCGCAAAAAGTTGACTTCTTTACTGTTGAGTGCATTTCCAACTTTGGAGCCCAGCAGACTTGACCCCTTGGGCCATAAACCTAACAGAGCTTGCATGTTATGCAAAATGCAAAGAGAAAATTTTGGCAGACCATTTTGTGCCACTTTTTGAATCATTTTGCAAACTAGCTTATATTCCCAGACAGAACACATAATCAATAAATTTCTCAAGACTTCATTGCTTGGGTGTCCATGTTTTTCAAGATCTAATGGAGAATGTGAAAGTTCTGGATTCTTATTTTTTGTGATAAACATAAACATAATTGGCTCTCTTTAACATTTCCTTTTGGTTTCTTTAATTTCTGTTCTGTTGAAATAAGTTGTTTCTCTTGTCCTGACTCCTTTTGAAGTGACTTATTTTTTGGTGACTAGAAAGACTTACACTCGTTCAGGCTCCCAGGCCTCTAGGCCTATGGGCTCAAAGAATGTAGAGGCTTGGGCTCTTGGTTTCTAGATTCTGCAATGGCTCAAGACTACTTAGCTCTAAAGTTAGGCCTTTTCATTTCTGCTTGTGCTCATGTTTCTTCTTTTTATTCTAGATGTAAGGCAGAATGTTCTCAAGGTTTGTATGAAATGCATTTGTTTTTGTTGTTTTTTCAGAAGTAAAAAATTCACATTTTATTTTCTTTATGGCACCGGTCAGAATCGCTTTCTTTGCTTCAGGTGAAAACGTGTGCGCGTTCTGTTTCGTATATTTTTCCTCGTTACAGTGCTCGTCAGTCAAGCCCAAATTGTATCAGAAATATCTGTTTGATTTTGATCCGGACCTTGGTGTATACATTAAGTGAAGCCCATACTGCCTGATGATACTCTCTTGCCCTCGAATAGAAGGTTAATTTTATTTTGTACAGCGAATGTTAATACGGCTAGCAGTCAAGCATAGGCTCATCTCCCTTACCAAGCTGAGGATATTTTCGTCGAATTACATTGCGGCCTCCCTCAGTACTTCGCTGAAGCCGCTGGAAGGGTGGAAGTTGCGTTGTGGGTTATGTATACACAGTAGACTCGTTTGTGATCTCTCACCCCAATCACCTTTCCAGATTCTGGATCGGTTCCCCAATGGCATTTGGCGTGGTTTCTTTTGCAACCAATACAAAGAAGAAACTGGAAGTACGCCTGACGACCTTATGAATTTTTTGAAGGTGGAAATGAAAGAAGTGGTTGAAGTGAAGAGGTAATTCCCTCTCAGGTTTTTTGTGTTATTTTCTCGTTTGGGGAAAACGAGATGATCTGAAAATAATACTCATCATAATCACTGCTTCAGCTCTATAGTTAGATGTCTGCTATGTATCGGGCCACCCCGAGAAAATTGTGGCATAGGCAAAGATGATTGTGCCACGATTGTTGTAATTGCTAAAGGCCCATGGGATTTGTCTAGTCCCAGTCCTCTCCTGTCAGCCACAGTGCGTATGATGCCTTCAAATTTTTCATTAAACATTGCACGGCCCCACGAGAGCCAGTGTGCGAGTTGGTGCATCGCGCGCAAAGCTAAGGATACCTAATTACAAATAGATTCTTCTAGCTCAATCAGTCAGCATTCTTCTATCATTCTTCTAGCTCAATCAGTCAGCATTCTTCTATCATTCTTCTAGCTCAATCAGTCAGCATTCTTCTATCATTCTTCTAGCTCAATCAGTCAGCATTCTTCTATCATTCTTCTAGCTCAATCAGTCAGCATTCTTCTATCATTCTTCTAGCTCAATCAGTCAGCATTCTTCTATCATTCTTCTAGCTCAATCAGTCAGCATTCTTCTATCATTCTTCTAGCTCAATCAGTCAGCATTCTTCTATCATTCTTCTAGCTCAATCAGTCAGCATTCTTCTATCATTCTTCTAGCTCAATCAGTCAGCATTCTTCTATCATTCTTCTAGCTCAATCAGTCAGCATTCTTCTATCATTCTTCTAGCTCAATCAGTCAGCATTCTTCTATCATTCTTCTAGCTCAATCAGTCAGCATTCTTCTATCATTCTTCTAGCTCAATCAGTCAGCATTCTTCTATCATTCTTCTAGCTCAATCAGTCAGCATTCTTCTGTCATTCTTCTAGCTCAATCAGTCAGCATTCTTCTATCATTCTTCTAGCTCAATCAGTCAGCATTCTTCTATCATTCTTCTAGCTCAATCAGTCAGCATTCTTCTTCATTCTTCTAGCTCAATCAGTCAGCATTCTTCTATCATTCTTCTAGCTCAATCAGTCAGCATTCTTCTATCATTCTTCTAGCTCAATCAGTCAGCATTCTTCTATCATTCTTCTAGCTCAATCAGTCAGCATTCTTCTATCATTCTTCTAGCTCAATCATTCAGCATTCTTCTATATTCTTCTAGCTCAATCAGTCAGCATTCTTCTATCATTTATCTAGCTCAATCAGTCAGCATTCTTCTATCATTCTTCTAGCTCAATCAGTCATTACGTGGAAGCAGTTTGTCATAACTTGGTCACGAGTTTTCATCAAGCCATCAATCAGTTGACCAATCAGCATTTTTTACAGCAATCAACTCTTAGAACTAGTGTTGCCGCTTCCTCACTGGCCACCCTGGGGCCATACTGCTCTGGTCACCCTTCGTTGTTGTGTAATTGTGTTGCAAACTCACTTAACTGCTTCTTTTCTATGCAGCATGGTCGGCGACAACGAAATAATCTGCCTTCGAAAGGTAAAACGAGCCAAAGACATTATTTTCTTTTTTTTGTAAACTATACCTGTTATAGGTCATGTATTCTGTCATATCTGTTTTAGTAAATTTTGCAGCTGTCAGTTTGTTGGGAGAAGAAAAATGGTTGCGTCCTTAGAGCCAACAACACCCTTTTAGAGCACAATTGCTCCAAGTCGTGAAACATTGAACCAAGTACTAGATAAACTGTTAATATTTTTTAAAGAGCATTTGCCACCCCTACTTGGAAATGAACTTTTTATTGGCATTAATTTTTCTTGTATCGCACCCTCGTTGGAAATTCTCGGCATATCGTGATCAATGTAATTTTGGGTTTGCTAAATGTTACCCCATGTTTCTGTATTGCAACCTTTGTTTCTTGTCATCTCTCATATCAAGGATTTACTCCACTTAATCGATTCATCTTGCTCATTCGATGACCAACAAACAGCTCTCTCCGATCTATAACCCGGAAACTTTTATGTGTGGGCTGGCTTTAATTTAGCTGTAAACCAAAACCATTTATACCTTCCAGCCAAAACTGCAGCAAGAAAAAGTGAAAGAGGAGAAGGGCAACGTGGAGGTGACGGTTCAAGGGGATACCAGAGGTATTGAAAAGCAGTTAATGTGACAGAAAGGCATTCTGCACCACTTTATCGTAACTCACATTTTTTTCCCTGTAGTTTGTAGAATGGGGCTTTAAAACGTCCTGTGGGAAGAATTCCTTTCTTTCGGGTATCCATTTTGAAGTATGCGATGCCTCGTGTTTCAGTCAAACCTGCAACTGTAGATCAACAGATATATATATATGTCCTATTATAAAGAACCACCCTATTTTTGATCCTTTTTCCAAAGCTTTAAACTGTACCTTTTTCTAAAGTTGATGTTGATGGTGCTGGTATTTGTACTGTCCATCTGTAAATGCTGTCATATTGCCCAATCATATTGCCCATCATATTGCCCAATCGTATTGCCCAATCGTATTGCCCAATCGTATTGCCCAATCGTATTGCAATGTATGCCAATCGTATTGCCCAATCGTATTGCCCAATCGTATTGCCCAATCGTATTGCCCAATCGTATTGCCCAATCATATTGCCACGTAACCTTTCAAATGTTTTAGTCATAGCTGTTGCCAAAGCAACGCAAGGACACCAGACGAATGAGGCCATACCACAAGAAAAAGAACTTAACATTACACAACAAGAAGTCCCGAAAATTGGGTGAGCGCCTTTACGCGAACTGAATGCTTGTCAATTGCAATGCAACAAAAGTTTTATACTGTGGTCCATTGACACAGCAACTGCCAAGGTTTTTCAGTACAACGTCTTTTAGGTAACGCAAAATTCTGTTGGTAAGCTGATCACAAATTTGAAAATTGTATTCTTGTTCTTTCAGGGAAACCTTTTCTCTCTATGTTTGTCACGTGGATACAATTGATCGATTCTTTGCTCAAAGAAGTGATTCTGAAATCACGGATCTTTCAGAGAAAATCCAGTCACATTACGAAGTATAGTTTTTACTAGTTTTTAATTGAGTAATTTTTTTAATTAATGTAAATCAATCAAAGTGGGAGTTAAACTTCAAAATGTTAGTCATTTTGTTGTAAGTGCCGCAATGTGTTCCAATATTATGTATTAAATATTATGTGTTTCATTGAAAGCTGTAAAATTTCTTTCTCTGACTCGGCCACACTACTTGAATTTTTCTCTAGGCAGTCCTCTTTTATTTTCAAAGCCTTTCACTGTTAGTTTTCATGACGAATTTTATTGCGTTGTCTTTTAGTCGAAAAGCAAGAGGTCAAAGTGGACGCCGAAAGTCGGAGGTGTATGCTGTGCCACTTACTTGGGACAGTGGTACAGGGCAAGGGTCATTTCGACAAAGACAACGGGACAGACGTGAGTGAATTTGGCTCTCATACAGCTTTAGAGACCCTGTTGCTAATGTCAACCGGTACTTTTTTGGTTTCATTGGTGGCCCTTTCCATTTGTCTGTTCTGTGCCACAGTTTTTTACTTGTTATTCTTCAAGCAATGCTGAGAATTTGCGATTAATTAATGGAAAATCGATTTTAGAAATATCTATATATATCAAGCTTCAAGTCAAAGTTTGATTATGGCCTTTATTAAGTAGGGGTTCCCGTAAATAGAGTCAAACCAAACCGACCTATACTTCAAATAAATTGGAAAAACATTTCCTGGATCATGGGTGCTAAAACATCTTTTTCAGGGCATCTGCAGCGACCAAACTAACATCTCAATCGGCCGGTCAGGTAAATCTTGTTGAAATGTTCACAACCTTTCAGTCTTGCTTGTTTTCAGAGCCACTGATTCAGCTTAAGAGATCGAAAGTCAAGAATGCTTGTATCTGAAGATCCTTCTTTAGAGTTATTCACTTTTATCATATAGTTTTGCAGAAAGCAGCGGTACACGATTGGATCTGTCCAGCGACATTGCCCCTAGAGTTTGTAACGGGGCCAGTTTTGGGGGGCTTTTAGATGGTTTGTAATAAGAAGGAATTACAAAATGAAGACAAAAGAAGAAAAATATAAAAATTCTAGAATTTCTTTCTCAAATTTAGAATACGCATGTTAATAACTGAGAACGAAAAATGCCTAAAGTGTTTGTTTGGCTTGAATATGGCTCAAGACCAGCTCTTAATATGTGCATTGGCAGAAGAGCACCAAACAACTTCACTTTAGGTGCATTTTCCTGTAGCTCATGTAGTGCATTTGCACTTGAGTCTCAGCTAGTGTCCTGCACAGTAAGACATAGTGAATACAGCTTGTGATGGCAATATTTCGATTCTGCCTTAAAGCAGACTTGGTATGTTTATGTGCTATTTGCAATTAGAGATGTTTGTCCTTCAAGGCATACACATTGAATACACAAAAATCATTGAACACATTTCTTTAGATAGAATTCAATATTTTCTATTTATGAATGCAGAAACTCTCCATGAGCAGAAAGGGCCAAGAATTATGAGAATAAAGTCAGTTGAATCGAATGGCCACAAGTACGGCTAACCAAAGCACCTCATCATTGTGCATTTCTTGTTCTTTGCAGAACGAAGCGAGTAATTGCGTTTACACAGTATTCTATCTAGACTTTGGGAACTTGGAGACGGTTGGAGATGACGAAATCAGGAAACTGGAAACGGAGTTCTGTCATTTGCCTGCACAGGCTATACAATGTCGTCTTCGGGGTGTTGCATGGACGGGGGTATGTCCTTACCTGATTCCTCTGTTGTCATTACGCAACATACATTCTCCCAACGGGACAACTTTCCTAGGTTCAAATTGCTTTAGCGTAAGAATCATCTATTCAAGGTTGATCGATTGATTGACTGATGGATTGATTGACTGGTTGATTGGTTGATTTGTTTGTTGACTGATAGATTGATTGGGACCAACCTGCCTTATCTTCATTTTCTGCTCCTCACATCCTCCCCATTGCACCATTACTTTTACTGCACCATCCCGCCCCATCTCGATGCCCCATTTCCCGCTTCTCCTTTGCCACCTCTGCCTTGGCACTTAGCTATTCTTTTTAAATAACCGTTGTGCCTATTTTTGGCATCTATTTGTCAAATTTGCTTATTTTAGGCCGAACAGGAATGGAGTTCAGAATCAATAGCGTTGTTTCGGGAGCTGACTGAGGATGTTCTCCTCAGAGCTAAAGTTGCAGACATGAGAGGTAGCATTGCATGCATTTCACAGTGATGTTTTTCTCTAGGAACTGTTGTGCGATCACCTCCATTCTGTTCTGATCTTTTCATACGAGTCAAGAGTTCTGGTTAAAGGGGTTGCAATGAATTTAGTGTTTGGTATCCTAACTCCTAACTGAAATTTAGGGGCGATTCCCAACAGCTACTTTTCAGATGATGCAAGGGTTACATGTAGCCCCGCCGTGTTGGGTTTTGAATCTGGAGTCAAGAATGGGGTTTTTAATTAGGCCAATGTTTATGGAAGCTCTTTTATTAATTCCTACTAACGGAGTGATGAGTGAGCCCCCCTGGCCTAAGACCTTTCCTTGTCTTGTTCAGACAATATCATCGTCATCGACCTAAGAACCCCAGAAGGCAAAAGTGTTGCCGATGCGCTGGCGGAGAAGGGCCTGGCCATATCGGAGCACAAACAGCGAACGGCATCATTACCTTTGCTGCCGATTGTGTCCACGGGGGTCTCGCCGGAGAAGGAGGAATCGCAACCAGACGAAATATTGAGGTCAGTCTTTCTGATGTGTTTGTCGAAGGACTGTAGGAAAGGAAAGTGGTAAAGGGCTGTAGAGAGAAAGTGCGAGAGTTTATCACACTGCTAATGTTGGAAGTTGACCGTTTGGTATTGTGTTCCATACTAGAATTTGTTTCATCCATAGACTTTATCTTTTGTTCTAGCAATACGATGGTTTCTTTTAGCGAATTAACTTTTCTGGTGTGTATCATTTACTTAACGGTTTTCTCTAATGACAAACATTTCACAGTGACGAAAATGGCGGTACTTAGAGGAGGTTCAGATTTTTAGACCAAAGGAACTCCTACCTTGGGAAAGTGTCCCAGAAATAGCATTCAAGGAAGCCGTGTCAATATGATCCGATCAGATTGCATTAAAAATGATGAATTCATCTGCTTTTTTAATAAAATGCACATTTGAGTTTGACTTGAGTTTGGCAACAACACCGCATCTATTAAAAGGATCTGCTAAAACTTGATCAAGTGCAAACCTTTAGTCCTGATGTCCAGTCCAAACAAAGCTTGGCTCAACGAAGAGAATGAGGTCGTGTATATTCAGAGACGGTCGCGAACTCAATTTAATGTTTGTGAATTTCAGTCCAAAGCCATCGCTGTTGTATCGACTGAACAGTCTCACTTTGGATGAACAGGAGGACGCCGAGGGTGAGTGTACTCGGAAAGCGTTGGAAAAATCTAGGCCTAGGATCGCGCTTAAATTGGAATGCTATCTTTCTTCTTTTGCCAATGTACAAGGTTTCTCCTACGAAAACACCAATTCATGTTTTTATTTTGTGAAGTTTTTGATTTTCCTGTAATTTACATTCCGCATTTCGTTTGAACTCAGTGTAAGATATCTCATGTGATTCGGTGTCTCTTCGATAGCTGTATTTAGTTTTGTGTGAAGTCACACTAGCAGATTAAGTTAGGAACTAGTAACTAATAGGAATTATATTGACTCGGTGTTAGGAATTATTACTTGCCAAAAGACTCGCTTTTTAGGTATGACGTAAAGCGAACTAATTGCAGATAGAGATTGAGCCTTGAATGTTTTTACTTTAATCTTAAGTCAAAAGTTTCCTGCAACATAGAGGGATTTTTCGTAGGATGAAAGTATAGACATTTCATTTGTTTATCATCCTAGTTTATCTATTTTCAGACGACATATTTTGTTTGTGCAAGATAGAATATTACTTGAATTTTGCAAGATTCAACTTTGAGTACAAATCAGGACATTCATTTTTATTTTGCTGCAATAGTGAAGCAAGTGGAGCTGCCAAAAGATGACACATTCGACGTTCTTGTCACTGCAGTCAACTCACTCAATGAGATATCCGCTGTTTTGGTTGATGACCACTATCAGGTTAGTGGCCCTTTCATTTCCGAACCATCCATGGAATGCAGGCCAACCTATGCTGTATAGAAGGCCTGGTAAATTCTCTCGCAAGCTCTTGTTAACATAAATCGTCACGAAGAAAGAGGCCAAAGCAATCTTGTCTCCAGAATTTATTTGCCCTTTGGATGTCGCGTTTTTGACCTGGTTCATTTGGTTGTAGGGTCGCCTGAAAGTCTTGGAAGCAGGCATGCAGATCTATTTCGACTCTGATCCATCAGGTTAGTTGTCGATTTGCATTTCATATTAGACAAAATGTGTTGTATGAGTGGATTAGTCTGAAGCAGCATGCATGCGAGTACTTTTTAAAGTTTGTAAATAATTAGAAGGTTGGCGTAGAAGTAGAATAAGTATGTATGTTGCATATTGCGCGGCGTCTGTTGAATGTCCAATCCTTTATTTGCGGTAATCCCGCTAATTCTGGAACACGTATTCTTATCCAACTTGACTCGCTTTCAGATGAAAAGCTCGAAATTGAAATTGGGTGTGTTTATGCTGCGTTCTTCGAAGAGGCCTGGTACCGAGTGAGAGTGACTGAGCTCTGGGAAGACAATGCGGAGATTCATTTTGTTGATCGCGGCGACATTGGGAAGGCGCAGATTTCGTGCATCAAGAAATTGCCCGCACAGTTCAAAGTGTTGCCGTTGCAGGTATTCGAGTTTTGCCAAACAGTTCACCTGTTTTATATTGTATTATATATTACTACATAATATTGTATTTTATTATATTGTATATTATTACATTATATTGTATATTATTACATTATATTGTATTTTATTATATTATTTGATGTTGTATTATATATTATGCTATATAAGTATATATTATGTTTATTTTGTTTTATTAATCATGTTATATTATATTTTATTATAATGTATTATAGTATACTGAATTGTATTTTATTATATTTTATTGTATTACATTATGTTGTATTATATGATATTTTATTATATCATATTTTATTATATCATATTACATTATATCAAATTACATTACATCATATTACATTATATCAAATTACACATCATATTACATTACATCATATTACATTATATCATATTACATATATCATAATTCATATTACATTATATCAAATTACATTACATCATATTACATTATATCATATGCTATATAATATAATATAATATAATATAATATGCTATTACATTGTATATTACATTATATAATTCCTCGATAGGCAATCGAATTGACCCTGGCTGAGCTGCCGGATAGTGACAACCAGAAACACATCCAAGTTCTGTGTGACGCCATTTTGGGAAAAGAATGCGTTGCTATCGTCTATGATCGGTAAAGTTTAACCACTTTGTTTTTATAGGGAGCCAATTAAAGCTCGCTGCATATTACTCGTTTACTTCTTTTGGTTTTGTTTAGAATGGCACTTGCACAACTGAATATTCTCCTTTTGCTTTACAGAGAGGAAGACGTGACTGTGGTGGAATTGTTGGAAGGCAGCTCTGAGGATGGCATCAGCGTCAATGTGAAGATAGCAACTGAACTGAATTTGAACGACGAGGAGATCTTCAAACAGACCCTACCCCCGGTAAATTATTCAGTGCACGTGACTTGTGTTGTGTTTGTGACGTGTCTTGACTTGATCGATGGCATATCATATTAAAAGATTATATAAGAAATCATTGTCACTATACTCCATATAAACACGGCCTTTGGGCATTCTGCAAGGGTAGAGAAATATTCCTTATTATTGTTTTTAGATTGGTGATGTTATGGATGGATTTGTCTCCAACATTTCCGAGTCTGGCGTTTTCAATGTCTCTCTCAATGGTCCAGGCATCCAGCAGCTGGACACGCTGAACGAAGAACTTCAAAAATACTACGCAAAGGTAGTTGCTAATTGCTAATACTGAATGTCAATTGCTGGCGGATATTTATTCTATAGAGAGATTGTATTTTTTCTTTTTAAAGGCTTCAGGCTTCAATCCTTCCACGGCCAAAAAATATTGTGCAATTAAGTTTTTTTCTAAGAAATTTCCTACTTAAAGCGCAATTGAGGTGAGAGAATTCAGAATGATTATTTTGAATTCACAGAAACCAATTTTTACTTAGCATTTATTCGCCAAAAGTATTCTTTTTTGTTGCACGTGAAGGTTCTTTTTGGAAGTATGAAAATGCCAATTTTGTGTTAGCATGCGAACGGATATTTCACATTGTGCTGCACTGCACTGAGAAATGCTCTTTTCTGGCTTTCAGTAATGTATTATCTTGCCTGAATTATTCCACCAAATGACCTGGGAATGAGTTATTCGCTCTGTTTCTTGAGACCGGTGCAAGATGTGAAGGAGCTCTCCCCTGTAGTTGGCTCCTTCGTCCGTTGTGCTTTTATAGGGCATGAGTTCTCAATTTGTGACTCTTGGCTCAATTTTTCTGCAGGGATTGAAAGCAGCGGACTTCGTGAAGAGCCCAGAGACGGACCAGATCGTCTGCGTCAAACACAAAGAGGATGGGGTCTGGTGCAGAGCGTCCATAACATGCATCATGGCCCTTGAAAGAAGGTATTCTCGTCGTAACCAAGTAACAAGCTAACTTAGTCGATCGATGGCTTTATTTTCACTCGATTGCCTTCTTAGAGTGTTAGACAGAAAGTGGATCAAAGCTGGTTAGTGCAGCTCATTTTGTTGTCATTCTGTAGAGGATGTGTTTTTGCGACTTGATTGTGGTTGTGGTCGACCTTAGTGTACGCATCAGCGGCAACACTAGCTCTATGTTTATGTCGTTCTAGGCTGAGGTCGAGTTTATGTCGTTCTAGGCTGAGGTCGAGTTTATGTCGTTCTAGGCTGAGGTCGAGTTTATGTCGTTCTAGGCTGAGGTCGAGTTTATGTCGTTCTAGGCTGAGGTCGAGTTTATGTCGTTCTAGGCTGAGGTCGAGTTTATGTCGTTCTAGGCTGAGGTCGAGTTTATGTCGTTCTAGGCTGAGGTCGAGTTTATGTCGTTCTAGGCTGAGGTCGAGTTTATTGACTACGGAACCAGAAGCGTGATCAGCATCAGGGCGCTGCGGAAGATTCCGGAGACGCTGGAGGAGCTGCGAACCCACCCCCCTCAGGTAACGTCAAGACTAGCACGACTCTTTTCATGCCGTCGAACCTTCAGAGTCGGTGCCTTGAGCAGTTAGAGCGGGCTGGGATGGTGCTGCTAGCGTGATTTGCTAGTCGTTGATCGTCTTGTTCTTCCTTTTTATAAACGCCTTTAGCATGGACAAGTAGTCGAAATGGTAGTCAGATGCTTGACGAAAATTAATGCGACTTCCGATTCTGTGCTATACTCGATGATGAAGACTAAGTCACTGAAATATCATCTAGAAGTTCGCTGTTTGTCCTTACGATGTTGTGTGACAAAAAAGACTAGTGGCTATCATGCTCAAAATTGTTTTTCAAACATTTCTTGGCTTAAATATCAATTGCCCCATTGATTCCGTTTTTGATCATTATCATATTTCAGACCGTTAGATGCCAACTTGCGGACTGCCCTGAAGAAGCTCACGTGAGTTGCGTTGCTTTTTAGAATGCTCGCTTGCTGGAGTAATCATTCTCGTACAGTCACCTATCGCGAGTGACGGTCAACTATTTGTTAAACGTAACCAGAAGATGAAAAATGACGTAAACTTCTTTTGAAATATTTGATGATCATCAGGTGTCTTAGTTTATGTCTGCAATGTGACAATGTCATGAGAATTTTGTTCCTCACATCTTTTTCCGTTTTGTTATTTGATGAACCCGTCATTGGCGATGTTGGGTTCTGCATACACACTGTGTACTCCCATTTCTTTTCAATTCGTGCAATTCTTCCGATAAATGGATGTTCTTACTGAGGCTTTTTCTCTTGCAAGGGCCTGTGGAAGGATGGATTGGCCGCGCGATTGCTTGCCGCTTGGAAGACGAAAACTGTCGTTATCAAGGTAACGGTTATTTTTCGTTGGATTGAAATATCTTGTTTCATTTTTTCACATGCATACTAAACGCCATTGATGAGAAGAAAGCTGATTTGATAAACCTATTCAGGTAGCCAAGCTGTTGATGTTTGAGAACTAAAGTTCTTGTTTTTGGTCGGGTCGACAGCGATATTTATCGTGTTTGGCTGTTTTTTAAAAATCCTTTGGTCGATAAGGCAAAGCTGCTCTAATTTTGCATGCAAGTATAAAGGGCTTAAAATAGAAAAGTAAAAATAAATAAAAAGAAACAAAATAAAATAGAATAAAACAAGTTTCTTTTCAACAATACGTCAATTGTTCCAACATGCTCTAAACGTTTTTGGTCGTCAGCTTCGAAAATATTTTCCTCCATCAGCTTCGGGTGGCTTTGTTCGTTTCTCAATCCGTTTGCATAAGAGCATGCTCTACTTTGCTATATCATTCGTATCGACTTGACTTTTTTGTATGGCAAGACTTGAATAGCGTTGCTCAACCGTTGGTTTTCAGCCTGTTAAAGAAGCCGATGATCATTCTTTGGCCTCGGTCCAACTTCTGCTATCTGACCCTATTGACGCTGCCAAGTTCACATCCATTGCTGAAGATGTTCGCGAGATTTGTTCGTCTTTAAGGTTTAAATGAAACCAATTTATTTGCTTGTATAATTCCTATTGATTCAACCGAATTGAAATTGATACAGAAACTGTTTTAGCATCTTCTTATTTTTGGAATTGATTCTAGAAAACCGCACTTAGAGTCTTCTTAACTCGCCGGCACCGCTGAAGTCATTTTGCTCTCTTTTGGAAGAATAGCTTTGACAACATCTATCGATATGCTCGATGTGTTATATTTGTTTCCATGCAGGAATGTGCACCCACCCCCTGGTGATAGGGATGACAAACAGACACAGCCGTCCGTCGAAACGAGTCCTCCAGCCCCCGTAGAGGCTGGCTTCGTGTCTGCGCAGCACCAAGATAATGGCAAGTCCGAGAATCCGCCAATTTCGAGTCAAATGTCCCATTCAAGTTCTGCCAGTGACACTCATCAAGATAGACGGGGGTTCACTATTCGAAACGCTGTCGTTCCTTGCTTAGAGATCGAGGAATCTTTTGTTGCTGTTTATGTTTCCAACGTGCAAAGCCCATCGAACTTTCACGTGAGCGAATTTCATTCTGTACTCCACCTGTAACGCAATCGCTATTTCGAAGTTTCTGGATTCGAGGTTGTTCTATTGGTCACCTCTCTGGCAACAGTGCATTTGAATGACGTGTTAATAAGGGGTCAGGTTTAATACTTGAATGACATCAAATGATGTTGCTGATGTTGTTGTTGTTAATATTTTCGTGCACCGTTGCTCGATGCCCTTTAGGTCACCTGCTAAGGTGCATGCATGTGTACATTTCTTTTGGGCTCTCTAGAACCCTCGCTCTTGATCCGTGCTGTTAAAGGATTCCCTCAAACGTGGTTTTACGTTTATCATTAAATTTCAGTTTTTGCTCCACAAAAATTTGTCGATATTCGCTGACATGATGGAAGAGCTGCAGAAGCATTACAAGGTATGTTCTCTTTGGGTCCTCACTAGGTATGTTCTTTTCCGATCCTTACAAAGTATGTTCTCTTCGGGTCCTTACTAGGTATGTTCTCTTTGGGTCCTTACAAGGTATGTTCTCTTTGGGTCCTTACTAGGTATGTTCTTTTCCGATCCTTACACGGTATGTTCTCTTTGGGTCCTTACACAAGGTATGTTCTCTTCCGATCCTTACTAGGTATGTTCTCTTCGGGTCCTTACACAAGGTATGTTCTCTTCCGATCCTTACTAGGTATGTTCTCTTCGGGTCCTTACACAAGGTATGTTCTCTTCCGATCCTTACTAGGTATGTTCTCTTCGGGTCCTTACTAGGTATGTTCTCTTCGGGTCCTTACACAAGGTATGTTCTCTTCCGATCCTTACTAGGTATGTTCTCTTCGGGTCCTTACTAGGTATGTTCTCTTCGGGTCCTTACTAGGTATGTTCTCTTCGGGTCCTTACACAAGGTATGTTCTCTTCCGATCCTTACTAGGTATGTTCTCTTCGGGTCCTTACACAAGGTATGTTCTCTTCCGATCCTTACTAGGTATGTTCTCTTCGGGTCCTTACTAGGTATGTTCTCTTCGGGTCCTTACTAGGTATGTTCTCTTCGGGTCCTTACACAAGGTATGTTCTCTTCCGATCCTTACTAGGTATGTTCTCTTCGGGTCCTTACTAGGTATGTTCTCTTCGGGTCCTTACTAGGTATGTTCTCTTCGGGTCCTTACTAGGTATGTTCTCTTTGGGTCCTTACAAAGTATGTTCTCTTCGGGTCCTTACACAAGGTATGTTCTCTTCCGATCCTTACTAGGTATGTTCTCTTCGGGTCCTTACTAGGTATGTTCTCTTTGGGTCCTTACAAAGTATGTTCTCTTCGGGTCCTTACACAAGGTATGTTCTCTTCCGATCCTTACTAGGTATGTTCTCTTTGGGTCCTCACTAGGTATGTTCTCTTTGGGTCCTTACAAGGTATGTTCTCTTCGGGTCCTTACAAGGTATGTTCTCTTCGGGTCCTTACAAGGTATGTTCTCTTCGGGTCCTTACTAGGTATGTTCTCTTTGGGTCCTTACAAAGTATGTTCTCTTCGGGTCCTTAACACAAGGTATGTTCTCTTCCGATCCTTACTAGGTATGTTCTCTTTGGGTCCTCACTAGGTATGTTCTCTTTGGGTCCTTACAAGGTATGTTCTCTTCGGGTCCTTACAAAGGTATGTTCTCTTCGGTCCTTACAAGGTATGTTCTCTTCGGGTCCTTACACAAGGTATGTTCTCTTCCGATCCTTACTAGGTATGTTCTCTTCGGGTCCTTACTAGGTATGTTCTCTTTGGGTCCTTACAAAGTATGTTCTCTTCGGGTCCTTACACAAGGTATGTTCTCTTCCGATCCTTACTAGGTATGTTCTTTTGGGTCCTCACTAGGTATCTTCTCTTTGGGTCCTTACAAGGTATGTTCTCTTCGGGTCCTTACAAGGTATGTTCTCTTCGGGTCCTTACAAGGTATGTTCTCTTCGGGTCCTTACTAGGTATGTTCTCTTTGGGTCCTTACAAAGTATGTTCTCTTCGGGTCCTTACACAAGGTATGTTCTCTTCCGATCCTTACTAGGTATGTTCTCTTTGGGTCCTCACTAGGTATGTTCTCTTTGGGTCCTTACAAGGTATGTTCTCTTCGGGTCCTTACAAAGTATGTTCTCTTCGGGTCCTTACAAGGTATGTTCTCTTCGGGTCCTTACACAAGGTATGTTCTCTTCCGATCCTTACTAGGTATGTTCTCTTTGGGTCCTCACTAGGTATGTTCTCTTTGGGTCCTTACTAGGTATGTTCTCTTCGGGTCCTTACAAGGTATGTTCTTTTCCGATCCTTACACGGTATGTTCTCTTTGGGTCCTTACAAGGTATGTTCTCTTCCAATCCTTACTAGGTATGTTCTCTTTGGGTCCTCACTAGGTATGTTCTCTTTGGGTCCTTACAAGGTATGTTCTCTTCGGGTCCTTACAAGGTATGTTCTCTTCGGGTCCTTACAAGGTATGTTCTCTTCGGGTCCTTACTAGGTATGTTCTCTTTGGGTCCTTACAAAGTATGTTCTCTTCGGGTCCTTACAAAGTATGTTCTCTTTGGGTCCTTACAAGGTATGTTCTCTTCGGGTCCTCACTAGGTATGTTCTCTTTGGGTCCTTACAAGGTATGTTCTCTTTGGGTCCTCGCTAGGTATGTTCTTTCGATCCTTACAAATATGTTCTCTTCGGGTCCTTACAAGTATGTTCTCTTCGGGTCCTTACAAGGTATGTTCTCTTCGGGTCCTTACAAGGTATGTTCTCTTCGGTCCTTACTAGGTATGTTCTCTTTGGGTCCTTACAAGGTATGTTCTCTTCGGGTCCTTACTAGGTATGTTCTTTTCCGATCCTTACACGGTATGTTCTCTTTGGGTCCTTACAAGGTATGTTCTCTTCCAATCCTTACTAGGTATGTTCTCTTTGGGTCCTCACTAGGTATGTTCTCTTTGGGTCCTTACAAGGTATGTTCTCTTCGGGCCTTACAAGGTATGTTCTCTTCCTGGTCCTTACAAGGTATGTTCTCTTTGGGTCCTTACTAGGTATGTTCTCTTTGGGTCCTTACAAGGTATGTTCTCTTCGGGTCCTTACAAGGTATGTTCTCTTCGGGTCCTTACAAGGTATGTTCTCTTCGGGTCCTTACTAGGTATGTTCTCTTCGGGTCCTTACAAAGTATGTTCTCTTTGGGTCCTTACGTATGTTCTCTTTGGTCCTTACAAATATGTTCTCTTCGGGTCCTTACAAGTATGTTCTCTTCGGGTCCTTACAAGGTATGTTCTCTTCGGGTCCTTACAAGGTATGTTCTCTTCGGGTCCTTACAAGGTATGTTCTCTTCGGGTCCTTACAAGGTATGTTCTCTTCGGGTCCTTACAAGGTATGTTCCTCTTCGGGTCCTTACAGGTATGTTCTCTTCGGGTCCTTACTGTGTTCTCTTCGGGTCCTTACAAGGTATGTTTTCTCTTCGGGTCCTTAATAGGTATGTTCTCTTCGGGTCTTTACAAGGTATGTTCTCTTTGGGTCCTTACAAGGTATGTTCTCTTTGGGTCCTTAATAGGTATGTTCTCTTCGGGTCCCTTCGGCTGAAGAGAGAATGCCATTTGTTTTCTATGGAGAGGTCGCAGTTAGCAGTCCTTGATTATGTGATCCTTTTGAACCAAAACCACAAAAACGTCGCGCGCATGACAGCTGTAGCCTCAATGCCAAAGTTATTTCTATTACTCATTATAAATATTCATGATTTTTCATTCGATCGTCCGGCTCCATTCAAAATGTAAGTGTCTAACAACAGCTTGCTCAGGCTGAATGTTTAAGTTGATTGGATTTTGTTTGGACGTACAGCAACCTTGGGCCTTCCCCCAACTAGAAGGGCTTGGATCGCATTGAATCGCTGGGTATTAAACTCTGCTAGTTATGATAGTCAAACTTGCACGTGACTGGTCTTGTCCTCGTGGTTTCGTGCTAGCCATTGAAAGAGAGGCTACTCATGTGTCACTTGTCAATCATTTGTTGGGTACTGAGCTACAGTTCGTGAAAACGCTTCTGAGTCGGTTTTGATTTCATCGCGTATCATAAAGTCAACAGGTGTAAATAGAAGTTTTTCAATAGTAGTAGGTATGTTTCTCGATTGACCCCCAACGTCTTCCCTGCTTCCACAACTGCCTTCGTTCTCAATAGCACTCAGAAGACGCATTCGACGACTACTGCGAAGGAGACGTTTGCGCAGTTCTGACAGAAGAAGATGAAACGTGGTACAGAGGAATCATTCGCTCAATTGACGAAATCGAGGTAGCATATTTCATTCACCTGAGTTTTTATTTTTCTATACGAGGCAAAGTGGAAATTGAAGTGGTCTGCATTGTCACGTGCTAGGAAGCTAGTTATAGCAGTTGCTTTGAATGGATATGCCAAAAGGAATCGAGGAAAGTAATCTTTAAAGAAGGAAAAGGCTTTTGGAAGCGGCCTATGTATTCCATTCGTTGGTTTTTATATTTACTGAACTGGAGGAATACTTTGTAAATCTGTTTGTTGATTTTATTATCCGGCCTCGCTAACAGAATTGTCGTTAGTTCAAGGTATTCAAGAAGAACTAGAAGCTTATGGCCTGTGTAAATTTTTGCATTTTAGTGCTTTGGTGATGAAATTTTTAAATGCTAAGAAAGGCAGAGGGCCTAACCCTTACCGAGCCCCTAAACCTTTTGACTTTCAGTTTTGTTTTCGGCCAAATTAATAACAGTTCGCTCCTTGGCATTTCTCGCATTGCACTTTTTTGACTGGAAGTAAACATCAACTGACCCTCGAGACTCCTTCAGTCAGCTGCGCATGTCCCACGTTGAGATAGTGTCTTGAGATATCCAGGGTTTCTGTTTTCTCACGTCCGCTTTTCTTTTTCCGCAAGGACCTACTCAGTGTGCTGTTAGCTGATGAGGGCAAAACGAGGCTGGTCCCCTCATGTGACGTCAGGCCGCTGCATCAGTCGTTTCTTTCGTTGCCGTTTCAAGCTGTCAAAGGATCATTAGCAGGTATTTTCATTGACGTCATCTAAGGGGCCTTTTACCTAAGACCCCGTCTACACGGATGCGTTTTCAAATGCGTTTTCAGATGAATGAAAACGCAACAAAAGTTTTGCGTCTACACGAGCGTTTTCACTACGTTTTCGCTACGTTTTCGTTCTTCGGTAACCACTTTGTTGTCCAAAAGTTTTGCCACCATGCAGATGTCCGACCCGGCCTAATCCAGAATCGACGAGGTTTACGTCTACAATATCCAACAGAATTCTTGGTGTGATATGACTGGCTTTGAAGCAAAAGATTTAAAGGCTTTCTTTCCTTTGAGCTGACACAATATGATGCAAAGATATTAAAGAAAGATTCATCTGATACAAAGCTATTAAATTTAACAACAATGAAAGAATGGCAGCTAATTTTTCCTCCATGATGAAATTTAGCGCCAACTTGAACATTGCAAATAGTTGTTGCTATTGCACCGTTTTCAAATGTTTGCGTTTTTAGTGTCTACATGGGCAAATAGCGTTTTCAAAAAGTTGCGTTTTCAAAAGATTCCACTTTGGTAAGCGTTTTCAAAAGTTTGCGTTTTCAGTCAAAGATTACCGGTGTCGTGTAGACGGGAGGTGAAAACGCAAAGAAATTGTTGCGCTTTTGAAAACGCATCCGTGTAGACGGGGCCTAAATGTTGTCTGAGCCTGTGGCCAGACTCCGGCGAACCATATAATTTGCCTATTTTTACTGCCTTACTGTAATGTCTTTTTTCCCCTGCCTCTGCTTGATATGAATCTGATCATTGCACGTAACTTTCCTTCGCTCTAGACGTACCGCGACCCTCTGGTGGCAAGTGGAGGAGGACAGTTTGTAAGGCGCTCGAAGACATGACGTTTGAGCACGTGTTTTACGCCAAAATTCACACGCCTGGATTGAAGTATCCTGCGATGTATTCGCTTGCCGACCACACAACACTGGACGTAACTTTGCACTGCACTGGAGAAGCTGATCAATATGTTGTTAATACGCTCATTAGGGATCTTAAAGAGTAGAGTATCTCAGTAGAAATATTTAGGCCATTTCTCTTGTCACTAGTTTTTGTACGGCACAGCAAATCTTTATCGAGACGCTTTGGAAAAATGCGAATTTATTAAAACGTATCTGATGTGATATTATAGTGCAAGTATCGAAGTTGCCATTTGATTGCTTGCTCTTCATTGATTAAGCAATTTGGTGAAATAACGAAGAAGAGAATATCCCATGGGTACAGGCCACTTGCATTTAGAAAATGAGTCAGGTTGCATAAGCAGATAAACCAATGCATGATCAAGAAATACGCCAACACTAGTCAATTGGATTGAAAAACCTTTGCATAGTTGAAATACTCTCGAGTTCTATTCCCCAAACATCTAAGCAGCCAATCTCTGTTTAAACTCCTTAAGAACATCCGTGTTCATAACATTAGCCAAACGAACACTTGTTCTTGGTTCCTCTAAATTTCATTTTCACTAAGAAATGGCCGAAACTTGTTTATAGTCCCAAAAGCTTCGGAATAACGGTTTATAGACATCGTTGCAATTTTTGTTCATAGAGATTTCATAATTGAGTTGATGTCTAGAAATCTTCTAAAATTGCTGCTTGCAAGATATTTCTCCACATTGTTTTTGCGAATTTACTATTCTGGTCATAAAGACCAGCAACAACCGTAGCATTCTCAGCAGGTCAAAGTTCACTTAAAGGTATTATCACTTAAAATCAGCAACAATGCTTTAGAAGCGCATAAGTAATCATTCGTTTCGCACCCTGCACATGTGCTAGACAGGTCCAGTCGACATGAATTTGTGCATTAGAAAATGAATCTTTCTTTGCCTTCAAATCTTGTCCTTTTCTACGCGACTTTGGAAAGCATAGCCGCCACCAAACTCAGTGCAACGTCTTAAGGTAGCAACAGCGTTGACTCCTTCGCATGCAGTTAGGAGTTCTAATTCCGAATTTTTGATATGTCATTCAGTGGCGCACAGTATTCACAGGGGCAGGGCTTGAAAAAAGTTTTTTCTTCCTGGCAGCAAAATTAGAAATTAAGAATTTCCTGTGAAACCTTTAAATATGTCCTGCAATAGCAAGTAATATCTTAAATTGCTTAATATTTTAAATATTGTTCTAAATATTAACTGTCATACTACCAAGAAATTAATTGTCAGTCAAGTCGTTGATTTTTAATCATACCTAGAAATGGTCATATCAAGAAATTATTTTTCGGCTTGTGTCAAAAAGCTTGAATCATTTGTTTATACTGTATTAGACGAACTTAAATAAACGGATCCACCCTTTTCTCCATAGCCACTACACTTTTTTAACAGTTAAGCTGCCTAATATTATCAAATTGCAGTTTTAAAGTTTAGGTTTTGTTTTTCATAATTGCATGGAAGGTAGCCTTGAGTTCTCTTGAAGCAGTTTGTTTATAACTTTTGATACACCTGGTGCATCAAACGACTTTCTTTTACTGGCTTTTTTCACGAAGCGAATGCCATTCTGTCCTTTCAAATGCTTTTTCATACCTGCCATCGCAACTTTGTCACATCTACTTGGCAATGGCCCATTTACAATTTTCATCATTTCATTAAAAGCAGTTTCTTCTTTGACATTATAAAATTTATCAGAATGAATTTCAAGTTTTGAGGTCAGTTATTCAATCACTAAGAAGAAATGTCTCGTGAAGTTTTACTTCATGATGAAAAGATAAAAACATGCAACGTTGTTCAATTTCGGGTATTCAAGACGAGCATCTCACCAATGAGAGTCCTATGCAAGGGAAGGCGCAAAATTTGAATTTGTTTTACTTTTAACCAAAGAATTTTGGCAATTCAATCAATTGGCAAGATTTTTCCCAGCTAGTTATTTCAATCCTTCAAAAACATAGTAAAAGAAAGATGGTTTGATCCGCATCTGCCTACGGTCTCGTGATATTTGGTCTGACTTTTTGCTTGCACATTGCCATAAATCTATAATAATGGCCTGCTTATACAATGCAAATAAACGACAAACAGAAAATGAAGTGCTGGTAATACCAGATAGTTGTAATCTGAAAGCCAATCAATCAGTTAAATTTTCCAGAACAAAAATTGAATAAGAAGTGAAAGTGAGCCATATAAAGTCAATATCCATATTAACAACATTGGAGATTTCACCCTAAAAATTTCCTGTGAGGATTGTAACAAATTTCCTGTGAGGATTTGCTGGCAAAAATTTCCTGGCAGCGGCGCTGCCGGACACTTTCAAGCCCTGCACAGAGGTAAACAGAATTAGATTCCCTGAGTGTATGCAAGTGAATAATGTAACAACGAAGCTGTTACTCATAGAGATGATGATGCCTTTACAAGGATGCGTAAAATACTCTTTAGTCCAATTATTAAATGTCTATCTTCCGTAATGATTTATGTACAAAATATTAACATTGCGGTTTAATTCCAAGTGAGTATTATCACTTGTCCAACGATTTTTTAAGCTGTTCGTTTTCTTCCGTTATTGACCTCCACAACTGGTCGACCTCGTTTTCAAATTGACTAGAAAGAAAGAATATCTGGTAAAAGGAAAGAATCAAGGAATGCGAGGCGCTTCTAACTGGCTCTTTCATATCAACGAAATATGAAGAGCATGGATTGCAAGTCCTTGGAACAAATCGCATTCAAAAAGGGCATTCAAATAGGATACTTCAATGTTTTCAACAAGAAGTTATTACCAGTGCAGTGGGCCACGCTGAAGGCGTAAAAACATTTCCTCCATAGAAAGCTCTCGGCTATAAACTCTGTCGCATCCGTTCTCCGCGACACTCTCCACACAGTGTGATCTACAGAATTGGTTTCACTAGGAGCACCCGAGCAATAGCGATGATGCGGTGCGCTAGAAAAGCACCAAATAAAAGCGTTTTGAGAGAGAAAGAAGCCTCACACACTGATTACCTGTGACCTGTTTGCGCAACATCCAACATGTTTTTTCTGCTTGCAATTATTTGCCTCAAATTATCAATTTCTTGATCATAATTGTTCTTTATGTTCAGAATCTCATTATCCTTCTCCTTAATTCTAAAAAGCAAAAATATGAAAAGTAAATCGTTGACGTGCATTTAAGAGAGCCGACTGCATGATATTTAGCAAGCAAAGCTAAGAGGAAAACTTGAGTCTGGTCATTTGAAGTAGATGTAAGAAACCAGCTATCAGACATACCTTTCGTAAACTTCGACTGTTTTCCTTTTTGCCAGATCTTTGTATTTCTGGAAAACAAGCATATTAGTTATTCAGAAAGTGCTTCCTTTGTACGTCGGGTGTGGTCGAACAGAGTTACATAAGATTGTAACGTCGATGCAAAATGAGGACCAGGGTAGATGTTTTGCTGTGATTTGGTTAAGCAAGCAAATATCCGGCATCATCACTGCTGCAAGAGGTGTTTGGCTGCTTTCTGCTTCTTGCACTAAAGGCTTCTGCACATCATTATGGCCATGTACCACGGATTGCTACTACCAAAATTATATATTTAATGAAGACCAGTCACAAATAGTCAAATGAAAATGGCGCCATCCTTCTGCTATCGTATTCGTTCTCTGGACATCAAGAAATCGTCAATTCGTTTGGGACGCGTTCCCACAGGAATCAACGACTACCTCGAGAAATGCAGATGCAATACAATGCTAGATACCAATACAATGCTAGATACCAATACAATGATGCTGGATGACAATACAATGCTAGATACCAATACAATGCTAGATACCAATACAATGCTAGATACCAATACAATGATGCTGGATGACAATACAATGCTAGATACCAATACAATGCTAGATACCAATACAATGCTAGATACCAATACAATGATGCTGGATGACAATACAATGCTAGATACCAATACAATGCTAGATGCAGATTCAACGAAAACAGGCCTTGCCTCTTAGTGCGCCCTAGAGTGAAACATTTTTATTCACCCACCTCTACTTCTTTCCTAAGATCTTCCAGTCTCCTTTCGTTGGCCATTCTTTGCTTAGTGGTTAATATAGTTTCATTGTTTTGAGATTCGACCTAGAATTCGAGAGGTTACTATGTCATATGCATAAATCTCAGTATCAAATTTAAGAGACGAAATGAGTACAGACCACGGATCGTTTGGATATAGGCAACAGGATGTATACAACAGGATATAGGCAACAGTCCCCGCGCATGCGTTGTTGGGGTGCTTGCCTGTATTCAGTGACCTAAATTCGAAATGAAAAGCCGTACCAACTTGGCAAAGACGTCTCTTTCCTTTGAGTTTTCTTCAGCCTAAAAGGTAAAGCTTTTCAGATGAAGCGCTTCTGGTCGAGTAGTATAAATGGAGATCATGAAACACCAGAGAAAATCTTACCAAAGCTCAAAAGGAGAAGGCACTCTTATCAAGCAAAAATTTCAAAAAGAAATAAGGTAAGAACCAGTCGCAGACACTTTTAGAAATCACCTACAGTAATCATTTCTTGAGTAGCATGAATAAAACTGGTATGTTTGATAAATCAAAGTTGATAATCAGAAGCACAGCAAACGTGTCGAATGATATTAGAAAGAACTATATGCACTAAACAGGAGCGTAAGAAAATTGGATCATACTGACACAAATGCTGAACATGAAAGGAAGAAAGGATCTATTGTGTTGCCAGAAATTGGAAAAAAGAAAAGTGGATATAGACTTTCAAATGCAGGTCTTTACAAGAGGAAATTGGCGTACCACTAAGAGGACTTGCTTCAGGGTTTCCGTTGCAATCATTTCTTTCTCACTCGCGGTGCCAACTTTTCTGTCTAAGACAACTAGCTTCCTTTCAGCTTTTCTGAAAAGCAAAAGCAAATAACTTTTTGAAGCTGTACTCAGAACCCAGTATGACCAAGAAAAAGAACAAAATTCCCAGAAGTGGATAACGACAATTGATACACAAGGCCGCTTGTAAACAAGGGAATGAAATACGAGCCAAGTCACTACTAGCTAGGAAAGATTCTTGTAAAAGACAACCTCAATGACTTCGTTAGCAGTCCCACTTCCATTTGAAGTCGTGACACCATCGAATTTGCATCTAGAATAAATGAAATAATGGAGAAACGCTCCACACTATTTTGAAACAAAAAGATAATGGAGGGAAATCAAAGTCCGTAGGTCTCTAGAAAGCACCAAGGTCTGAAGCCAATGGCATCTATGTGGCGTAAAATACATCGTTTTTTCCAGCAATGTCAAAGGAAAACTAGTATTTGCTGTTGAAGGCAGTTTATAAAAAGAGATGACAAGAAAAAGGTTTCAAATTACACGCAGAAGTGGTAAGGAAAAGGCTTCAAATTACCACACTGGTGTAGAACTGCAAACATGACAAGACATCATAAACTGTCGGGTGCAAAGATATAAATGCCATCTTACCAGTGAGTCGGATGGCCAGCTCCTGTTTCTCTTTCATCACTGCCTGTAAATTTATTAGGAAAATCAAACAAACAACTCAGATAATGAATATACACAAACAGAAAATAATTCGATAATGATTAATAGTACAAAACAAAACATATGTATATATGTTTACCTTAAAGGTGAATGAAGAGTCGTCCTTGTTTCTTTTCATGTCTTCGATTGCTTGTTCGAGAGGCCTTAAACAAAGTATGAAATAGACAGAGAGCGAAAATGGTGACGAAAAATAGCCGAAAAAGCAACCTAGTTGGCAGTAAAAAGGGAAACCATCCTAATGAGAGATGAATCGATAAAGTCAGCATGGTCTATTGCAACATTGCTCAAAGAGCTAGTATAAGTGTTCCCTCCTCATTAAAAAAAGACGAAGAAGTGAACAGGAAAATAAGCCATTCTCACTGCCATGAAAGGGCTCCGTTAAACACTTTGCCTGTCATTAAACTCTCAAGCCATCACAAGTTCTTCGGGTACCTACCTTTGAATCTCTTCAATTCGTCGTCTGACCTCCTCCTCAGTGACTCTTTTTTCCATCTCTGCCATAGCCTCGTTGTGCCGTTTTTTCCAAGCCTCATTGTCGATTTGCATGTCGGCTTTTGTCCTTTGAAGGCTTCGCTTCTCGTTCTCCAGAACCCGAACTCTTTTTGTGAAGTTTGAAACTATCAAGAAAAAATGGACATAAAAATATTGATAAATTATGATCTTCCAAATTCTGACGGATGAGGAGAAATGCTGTAGAAAGAAAAAAGCATAGTCATCACAATAGTTGCCACTGATGATAAGAAACAAACATTTCCAAAGATTTCTAAAGACATGTTGAAACAATGGACTACAACGTTTATGTTAGAAATAATGCACAATTCAATGCACTGTCGATACAATTTTCATCATTATACCCCTATGTGCTTTTGCTATCAATCATTGCCATAAAAAAGCATGAAAAAGTTTTGCCTTATAAGATTGAAAATTCTGCACAAACAACTGAACTGCAAGACTCACTTTCAAGTTGATGCTCATCCTGAATTTCGGAAATCCTTCTGTCCTTCAAATCAACTTCCTGCATCAAAATTGCATTTTCGTTGACCACTAACTTTGCCTGTTCTTGTAAAACATTCCTGCAATAGCAAAGACACAGAGGTCTTTAAATAGCTCGAGAATGAATAAATAAACCAAAAGCTCGAATTATTAACAGAGATGGCAACATTAATGTCATCACAAAGATAGAATATAAAAACCAAAGGATACAAAATACGACCGCCAAGAGTATATAAAATGAAATGATGTGTATTATTTGTAGACCAATACCCAGCTACCAAAACCAATACCAATACCAGAATGCTGAAAACCAGCTGGAGCCACATAATACTATCAACCAACAACGACAACAACGCTAATATGCCTTCTTTTGAAAATAGATAGAAACAAACATCAATCATTGGTGGACACGTACCATTCGTCAACAGCAACTTCATAATCTTGTTCCGACTTTTCACTGACCATCTTCAAAAAAGGTAGCATTACTTAATCATAGGAATTGTCGTAAGAAATCCTGTTGCCTATGACCCGTACAGAAATCTATTGCACAAAACCATTTTTCTGTAGTGCCGGATAACAAGTGGACAATACACGTGATCAACTAGCCACATTTGAAAGGCATAGGTAGATCCTGTTATCACTATAAAGTTGGTTGATCAGGAATTCACGTAACAAGGCAACAATTAAGAGAAATGAGAAACTTCGTAATCGCACAAAGGTAAGGAACTGATATCATACAAGCGAAGGAATGGTTTTGGTGTTGAAGAACCCTCCGAAACTTACCATGTGAAGTCTTTGATTTTCCTGAACGATTTCTTGCATTCTGGTTTTGAAAGAAGCTAAATGATCCTATGAGAAAAACATTTGACAGATATTTCGAGATAGAATACAACATTAAAATCTAAAATGCTAACTGCATTAAGAACTATGATTCCTTTTGCATAATGAATCACGGAAAAAAATTAGACCAAGAAGACTAACAAACCTCGTATGCACGAATGACCTCATTTTTGTCGTTAATTCTGTCATCATATGCCATTATCAGGGGTGACAAATATTTGACATTTACCTAAGAAAAAAAAACTGACAAAATGCGAGCTACTGTTGCAAGAACCTTGAAAGCAGACTCAACGGGGAACAAAAAAGATCAAGGGAAGAAATATGGCAGTACAAGCATTCAGAAAACTTTCAATTGGAAGTTATACACCAACAACAACTTGATGAAAAGGTAAAACAGAACTTTTTTCGAGTGGCCTTATATTGCTAATTTGAAAGGGGCAAGTCTTCATTAAACTTCAAAGTGGATTTGATAATAATTAATTTCAAAGCGAGCTAGGTGAGAAAAATTAAAAAATAAGAAGAAACACAGATTTGCTTGGTGGAACTTCCACAACGACGTAATGCATTCTCACCAGCCATTCAGGAATAGGCCCTTCTTGTGGAAGAGACAGACCTTCGATTTCCTGCAAGAATACGCAAAAAGAATAGACGGGGATTATGTTTCGAAGCCATGATGACGCTGACGTCATGTTAAACAAAGAAATAGAAACACAGAATGGCGAGTAGAGAGCAAGCAATTCAGTAAAAACAAGCAACAGCATTTGTCTAGAAAGAGAGTGGAAGTAGAAATACATCAAAGTTTGGGAGGATATGAAGCTTTAGGCTGGTTTATAAAAAGGTAAATGCAAAATTGTTACACCAATCACGAGGAGCTGGCAACATAAATGAGAGGACACTTACGTCAGTGCGAGGAGGCCTGTACTTGGCTTGGTAGCGACTCAGCTCGATGTTCAGCCGGTGAACTGACAGGAAAAAAGAGAGAAATTGAAAAGCACTGCGCATTTTGAAAGACAGATTCACCACATCTTTAACGGCCTCAAAAATGATCTTCCGATTGGTAATGGGCCGTGCATGGTCCAAAAAACCGTTGAAGCCTACGCCTAAGCCCCTATGCATACATCCACCAATCTCCACCCGCAACTTCTGCTTTAAACAGTGCATCACAGCTTTTTCAAATACTATCCCCCATTATTTAGGACAGAGATAATTTTGTCGACCATACTACAATTCAAGTTTAATCAGGTGATCACATCTTGAATCTCACCTAAAGATTTTAAATTGTTGTTGCTCTCAACAAGGTCTGAATTTTGTTTCTTGAAAATTGCTCCTGATTGATCTAAAAATCAAGCAAAAACTCTTAACCAGTTCAAATGGAAATTTAAGTTTGAAAGGAAGTGACGGTTACCTTATGTACTATATGATTTGAGACATACGCAAAAGGAAAAATTAAATAGTAGAAAAGAAGGCTGTAAGGAACTACGAGTAAGCAACTGGAGCTGTTCAGCAAATGGCTAGAACATCAGAAATGTGGCTAGAACAAAACTTAGTAATTAATTCTACTAATTTTCAAGAAAGGTTTTCAATAAAATCGCATAAAAACAGTTGCTAAATCGTGGGACACATTTCGGCAGCCTCGCCTCTTTGCTGATGACACTAGGTAGTCATGGAAACAAAAATGATGCTATAGAAACTGACCGGTACTGTTCTGGCTAAATGCCAGTCTCTTGAGAGCTTCGTTTTCATCGTGCATTGACGTATTCAGCTCAAGAAGAGCGGATCTTTCAGCCTCCAATGACTTCAGGCGGTCCTCCAGCATTTTGAATTGGATTGGTTGCTGGTGGAAATCTCGCTTTGGGCGAGCATCTTCCTGGTGCTTTCGAGGGGACACCGGGGAATCTGAAAAGCGAGACGGGGGACGTTTTGCTCGCTTTTCTGAAGCCAGTTGCTGTGTTGCAAGGATCTTTCGTTCATGGTCATTGAGCATCTGCAAAAGATGTACGTGTCGATGAGTGCGTACGATACAAGACAAGGCAAACAGAATGAACCTGAGCGACGCTCCTACTTGTTGATGTGATTTGAACGAACGAAAGAGTGAACTCCTACTTGGCTGGAGCATCAAGCCTTGTTTTAACGCGCAGTTTCAAGGCGAGTTTATCTTACAGGTTGGCGAGTGTTGATCACCTTTTGGTGCTCTGCGAATCTTTGCTGCTCTGATGATATCAAGGACCGCAACAACAACAGCTGTTCATTCTGAGCCTCTTTGTCTCTCTTGTCAGTGGCGATTGTTGTCGTCACGAGGTCAAACTGCTTTTCTGAAAGAGAGGGAGAGAGTGGTTATCAGACGACCAACGGACACGTTTCGTTCACGATGAAGGTGGAAGCTAGAGAGGACAATTCTTACATGCAAAATCGGGTACACCTTTCGAATGTAGGACTACAAACGCACCATAACAACTGCTACCAACCAGAGACATTACTCATGCTGGCTAAAATGGGCCAAAAGCTCCCACTTCAATATCGCATAAGAACAGGTACCACTAACTTGGGCCTCACCTAGGGCGGCAATGGTCGCGAGGATCTTGTCCTGGTTTTGCTTCACTTCGTCCTGCACCTGTTCCGGCACCCTGGGAGACTGGGGCACCTGGCCAGCCACAGAATCAACGACCTTGGGCTTTGATGGGACCTGATCCACAGGTCTAACGTGCGACGAGCCTCCTTGTGGACTCTGCCTCCTTTCAGGATGTACGCACATATCATCAACTCTTTTGCTGAGGGCTTCTTGATTTTGAAGGACTGCCTGTAACAGCTCTTTCTGCCGTTCGATCTCTGGGTCTAACGCCCCTTGTTCCGTCAGCGCGAGAATCCTCTCAGCACCTACCGACTTTTCGCAGCTGACATCATCTTTCGACCGCTTGATGACGTCACCGCTCTTGGATGACATTACGTCACCGCTCTTTGATGACCTTATGACACCACTCTTGGATGACATTACGTCACCGCTCTTGGATGACATTACGTCACCACTCCTGGATGACATTACGTCACCACTCCTGTATGACATTACGTCACCACTCCCGGATGACAATGCGTCACCACTCCTGGATGACATAATTACTTTTAGGTTCGTGCCTGGACTGCTAGGCACAGTGGCAGGCTTCTCCCGGTCTTCTGGCAGTGGCGCAGCAGACTGCCTCTCATCCATGAGATCGTCCAGCCTCATCTCATGACTCGACATTTCATACAAAGCCTGGGAGAACCCGACATGAGGCTCCTCCACCACACTATCATTCTTCGCAGCTCTCTCCATCCTTTGATGTGAATCGAACATCTTTGCCATTGCGGCAACGCTGCCACTCGCTTCTGGATATTTCATCACACGTGACTGGTCAGTGGCCGGAGATTCGATGTCCGGCTGCACGTGACTTGGCGCGGACTGAACAACGTCGATGAATAGTGGGCCCTCGACAGTTTCACATTCAGCTCCACTGTTGTAACTGGAATTGAGAGACATGCCAAACTCTTTGCTGATCGCATCAAACCCCAACTCCTCCAGCCGCTTTAGGGCAGCCTCTCTTCCCATGTCACGTGGTGTTTGCGGTCTGGATTGTCGTCTTTCCTGGCCGC
This sequence comes from Nemopilema nomurai, assembly GCA_003864495.1. Taxonomy (NCBI): domain Eukaryota; kingdom Metazoa; phylum Cnidaria; class Scyphozoa; order Rhizostomeae; family Rhizostomatidae; genus Nemopilema; species Nemopilema nomurai. The sequence goes on from ML133454.1 coordinate 3,821,452, forward strand.
CGGTGGAATCATGGGAAGAGGCTACAAAGGTGAAACCATACAACAACAAATAATGAAGGCATTCACTTATGGAAAAATAAACAAACAATTTGGTGAATGGTGCAAATAAGCATCCAACACACAACTTTCTATGAATAAAAGTTTTAAGATATGGTATGCAGAATCAACAACTGCGATAAATTAGCCGAGAGAACGGGGGGATGCATCGATGTAAAGATCCAATGACGAGGAATCCTTTGAGTGCGGAGAGGAGTGTGATACTAAGAATTTCCTGGCTGATTCTTGAGCTAAAATCAAATTTTTCATGTAAAGATATACAGTCAAAACAAATATTCTACACAATCAGGTAAACACAATCCATTCAGCATATATATTTTACTCAAAGTATTGTTCGAACCTTTGCTTCGGGCACTGGCTGGTGAGACAACGCCATCGCTTGATCTTGACTTGAAATTTTCGCCTTCCAGCTCCTCGATCGTTTCAAATTGCCTGCCCACGACAGGCTCGTTGGTGATGGCGTCAAATGGGAGGCGGTAGATGATTTCGCCGTCGCTCGGACCACTACTGTCTTCGTTTTGTGCATCGACGAGTTGCCTCCCCTGGGCCCTTTTCGAAAACGACCCCGGAACTAGGTCTTCTTCCATCTCACTCACGAACGTCAAGTCATCACTGTCATCTTGTTGGTCACCCATCTTTTGCAGCTTGGGCGAGAAAAGGAGCATCATACCTTAAAATCTCTATTGAGCCCTCTCTTTCTATTACGTCTCCTCTCCAATAAGCCTCCCTTTCTACTAAGACCCCCTTTAGGATCCAAAAATTAAATAAGCACTCCAGGGGCTTAACAGAGCTTTTGGCTATCAAAATCTGGAAGTATATAGTTAGCATTTTCAAAAATTTTGAACAATTTCCATCATGCTATTACATACAGGCCAAATAACCAAGTGCTTTTATCAGAATAACTTGGAAAACTTTAAAAAACATCAATTTGGAACAGCTAACTTGCTAAAAAAAATATGAAAGGATATTCCTTTTGTTAAGCAAGGCATTAATGTACCTAATTAAAAATCCTTGCTAGAGTGATTTGATTCACACTCTAAGATAAAAAAAAATGTTTCCCAGAGACTGCCTCTGTAGCCTCTTCAGAACAAAATATATTTTTTTAACGCTCCAGTTTGAGACCAGAATTTCATACTGACACTTAAAAAGTTTTTATGCATTGTAAAACGGAAATGAGATTCAAATAAAAAAGAAAATTTTCATACCTTTTCAATTATTCTTCCTTGCTTTACAACTTTAGAGTAGATATGATCAGGGATCTGAGCACTTTCTTTGACATCTGACTCGTCAGGTAATGGCATTGGGGGTCTCCCAGCAACTGGGCTTTTAACAATATCTTTTGAATCGATTCCAGAAGAAACACCTTTGATTGATTCATACCCAGGAGCAAAATCAACTTCATCATCAATGGGGAATCTGGAGGGTCCTGGGTGTGATTTGGATAAATTCTTTGATTGGGCAAGTCCAGCTGACTGGGACTGGAAAAACAGTTCCTGGACTGAAAGAGATCGGCCCAATTTTGGCCCAGCTACAATGCTATGGCCAATCTTACCAGCAAAAACAACAGCCCGTGCCAGTGGAGATGGGGACCGATTCTTGCCAACATATTTCATAACATTAGGACTTGCTGAGGCAACAGCAGCAGATGGAAGAATCCCAGAAGCAATGCGGGACTGGAAAACAAAAAAGCTAAATGTCAGTTTCATAGTCACCCACAGGGTCATTGCACATGACAGGGTGCTAAACTAAGGACCCAACTCAAAACTAAAGACCCTTCAATAAAACTCCTTTGGTGGAAACAATCAGCTTTTTTTTAAACTCAAGTGTTTTGCTTATAACAAGAAGGATACTGATATTGTACCTTAAGTAAGATAAAAAAAGAAGATTAGATAGACAACAGTGATTGGCTGACTATGTGTTACCAATATAACCCTAGTATCAAATCATGTTTTTATTTTCAATGCAAAGCCTTGTGTTGAAGGTTTGATTAATAAAAATGTAATCATGTTCTCAGAATGCCTATCAAAAAGTCAACAACACTAGGAGAAATGAAGTACAATGAAAGCCTATGGAAAGTCATTGTCAGATGTGCAAAAAGCTATATGTGAAATCCAAGCATAGTTCATTGAATGGCAGTTAAATGTACTAGGTTATTGAAAAGGAAAATTAAATCATGGACTTGGATTCTCATAAAAAGTTATAAGTTGAAGTTAATATTTTTATAAAAGTCTTAAATTGTAAATCTGAGATTTCAATTTATGGTCTATAGTTTTTAGTCTAAGAATTGTATTGAGAACTCTTTGATTGCCTTCCATTTTGAGCTTTTCCCATAATCTTAAAAGCCATTAGAACCATTTAAATAAAGAGAGGGCTACTTATAGTATAAGTTGTCTGTTTTATTCAACGAATTAACGATTTAAGATACCTTTTCAAATTTTAAATAATTTTTAAAATGTACATCCTTGATAATTCATGAAAAACGAAATACAAATTCCTCAGTGGAATCTTCCTTTGCAAATCATGAACGGTAGCTTCGTTGATGGCATTTACAATGTACGTAGAGTGTTGACGTGTTTTGAAATCAAATGAGGCAAAACCCCTGGCCTAAATTCGAAATTACATTTACTTACAAACGGTTCCCGCTTTTTCTTCGACTTGCCCTTTTTCGACAGAGCCCGCTTTTTTGATCTTCCACGCGTAGCATTTTCGCGTTTTTCTGGGTTTCCCTCTGGGGTTTCTCCCTGTTCCATGGTTGTATATCTTGCTTTAATTTATCTTCTGATCTTTCGTTTACCGTTTATTTGAATTTGGAATGAGACAACAACAACGGCAACAACATGATTACAGCAACAACTATGATGGCGCTTTGCCATGGCAACATACAGGTGGTACATAGGCTCCATTCAGTGTCACGGTTGACTCCTGCATGAGTTTCATTTTAAACTAAACTGCAAATATTAACGACACTGTTGCGAGTTCAATTTCCGGCTGATCCTTAACAGAGGTTGAAAAGTGAAATTATGAGGCACGAGGTCGTGGCTTTCTAAAGAGCAGTAATCGATAATTCGGAGCCATTTCGAAGGAACCACTCCCACACTCCCCCCGGTATGCCCCTGAAATTGAGCTTCCCATCTGCTTCCCAAAAATTGAACTTCTATCCTACATGGCATTTCTTTTTATCAAGTAGCAACGTGGGGCTTATGCAAACTTCAGGCTGGCTGGAATAAATATGCAGGCCTGATCAAAATACACTACCGTTCAGAAAGTCTTGGGACGATTCGAAGTTTCGAAAGACGCTTATGATAAAAGCTTTACAAAACATGCATTTGATCCTGTCTTATTACGTACGACAACCGGCTATTTCCATGAAACTTTCATAAGACATTGTTCATGTTTCGAAGTATTTCAATTTCACCACATTATTAAAAAAAGATTAACCGTAAAATTGTTCTAGGCCAGAAACATGAGCATAGAGGTTATCAAACGTCGTAAAATATCATACAAGAAGCGTCTGGAAATTATCTTTTATAAAAATATTGTTAAAAGCTACCAAGAAACTGCATCAATTGTGGGCTGCTCAAAGAATGCAGCTTTCGCTGTATGCAAAAAGTTCTTTAAATTTAGAACCGTTAAAGATTTGCCAAGGGTTGGCAGACCGAAGAAGTTCCAGACGCCAAGACATGAAAGGTCTTTATTGCGAGATCAAAAAACAGGATACATCTCGATTAATTTGCTAGAAAGTCAAAGCGCAGAGGTTTCAAGGACCAATATTGAGCCGTACAATTCCTTCCAATTGTTTTCAGTTGGTGCACCGGCATATTGTATGTAATTTGAGAAGCCTAACAAATTAGAAATTGTTAATTGATCCAAATTTAGCCACTAAACTTGTTTAAGGGTTGATATGATGCTGTGTCAGGAAGAAATTGAAACCATATTATTGGACGTTTTGCTCCCCTTGACATCCTGCAGCTTATTACAACAGGTACTTAGCTTACAGGATGCGATTTTAAGTCTATAGCTACAAGAAATACTACAAACCATAACAACGCAGCATCGTATGTTTAATGACGTATATGTATACTTGAATGTGAATAAAACATGTTCAAAAATTTTCCATGAAAATCATAAAGTCTGCATTCGTCAGCAAGATGCTCGACATTCATAGAATTCTGTGACGTCATAGGTATAGCTCGAAATTGCCAGTCTTCTACTTGATCAGGACAAGATGAAGTTAAAGCAGCTTATTTATAGACACGTGCGTAGCGGGTGACATTTTTGCTTTCTGTTTGAAAACATGCCATCATACAGTGGGAAAAGTTTCTCATCATTCAAATTTTCAGCTGCGGAATTCATTTGATCGAGGCAAACTTAGCTGTGCTTCCTTGCTCCCTGTGACCGAGGTTTCTTCTAATTCTAAGAAACTTCACCAAGCATCGAAGTGAATTGCTTCAAGTCAGTGGTGATAACATCCAGCCAACGAAAATATCTTTCTTCCAAATAATGGTGGCTTCTGAAAGGAAAATTCAAAATATTATTTCTTATATAACACAAAGTTCTGGAATAAAACAGTTGACGACGTAAAAACAATTGAGGTGTTGAAGTGTCTTTACGTCCGACATTCCTCAGAATATGCAAACGCCAGAAAATGACCAAAAGCTTACAAAATAAATAGAAAAATTGATCATTGAAATAATTATCATATATATTACACTAATATTTGACGCAACCTTCAAAAGATAAAATTCAAAATTTTAAAATTTTGGGTCCTAAGCACTTTCAAAAAACACAGGGGAAAGACTGGCAATGTGACCAGAATATGGAAACTGATTCAACCTCCTAAACAAAGGAATCTAAAAGGTTTTGTAAAATGACTGATTATTTCATGTGTCATATTACATTGAGGAATCGCAAACAAGCTTCTCACTAGGTGTGTAGGTGTAGTAGAAAAACAATGTAGGTGTGTAGCTACCCTGTCAGATGTTTAAATTTCATTCATGGTGGTTTTGCGCCGCTCTTACATAACTTAATTCATGACATCATAGCACTAAGTGGTCACAAAATGTACCTGGATGTTTGTATAGCCTCTTCTAATCTGTCTGCGAGGGCTTTCGCCTGATTGGGGAAGGAAGCAAAACGGTAAGTGGCCTAAACTAATTCATAACGAATAGGCCCATTTAGATCTATGGATTTTGGAATACACATATAGCACAAATAACGAAAAATGTGACGAATTTGGCAAATATTTATAAAAACATTTTGAGATTGTAAGTCTAAGGCAAAAATTAAAAAAATTCAAATTTTATTTTCAGCTCTTGTTCCATCGACGAAATCAGTTAGAAGTGTTATATGATGCAAATCATGAATCACTCGGTAATCACATGCGGGCTGTGCAATCATGATATGTGCATAATGCAGACATCATATACAAATCAAGTAACAATCATGTAGTCTACCAAACAGATGAAACAATAATATGACAGCACTTACGTTCACTTGAACATTGGAATGGTCAACAGGAGGATACAAGGAAAGAACGAGGTCATCTACGCTGAAAAACACCGTTAGAAATCAATAAATCTAAGCAATCGAACAGCAAAATGGCCTAAATTTATAAAATTCAGAATTTTAAAAGCCAATTCTATTTGTTTGAGCAATGAGCGAAGCGAGCCATGTTTCTTTTAATTTCCTTGGCACAACTTTGCCTTTAGTAAAGACAACACTCCTGTTATTTTAACAGGCGTTTAAAGGCAATTCAGTATTCGCACTATAGCAGATGGATTTATGAATGGAAAAAATACCTAAAAAAAAAAAACCTTGAGGTTAGCAAACGGCTTTAAAAAATAATATTCAGAATGGATTAAATTCATTTTGAGCTTGTAATTTCTTCACTTTCATAGTGTTATCAGTAGTGAAACCAGCTCTTCTGAGATCACAATAGCTCCAAAGAAGAAAAGTTCCCACGGCTGAAACAGACTGTTCATCAGCAACTCAGTTTTAACAAAAGAAATATAGCGACCTCATGATACACTACGAACATCACAATGAAAGATCAAACAAAGCATGGCAAGAAGCACTAAACTCTGATACAAGAAAACAAAAAGAAACTAACCTTGGGCTAATTTTGTCTACAAGCTCAACAATAACATCAAACTCTTTAATACTTTTGAGATCCTTGGTATTCCCCTTGACCTTGATACAACTTACAATCATTCTGATTGTTTTCTTTGATAGCTTGAAAAAATCAAGATTAAAACACCTGTCATCTCAAAAGGCCAAAATTAGATATGATAGAGCTTAACATACCCCTTTCTAACTTTGAAACAGAAAAGAGTAATGACATTTTCTGGAATTACAAACAGCACAACTTTTCATTTCATGATAATCCTGTCACAAAACATCGTTAGATAGACCCAAGACGAGGTAACCAGCAAATGCATACACATGTAAGTCATTCAAATGAGCACACAGCAGAAAACGTCTTACTTCTATCAATTTGAGGCATGGTTCGAACAGAGACTTGTCATGATCTGTCCAGCTTTCATTTTCTGGGTCATCACAATCTGCACTCAGCTCCTTAGGGAATTGAAAACAAACCCAAATGCATTGAAAACTTTTGACAAGAAAATAAACATGTAGAAGTTTCAAAACAAAGAGCCAGTATCGAAAGAGCAAGGTTGTATATTAGACTTCAAAATGAGCTACAATAAGCTACAAAAGGCTAAAACTGAAACTACCTCCTTGATCTCAGCATATGCGTCCTCCACCAGTTGAATTGCACCTGAAAGCCTTGATTCTGCAGCACTTCTATTGTCTATTAAATAGAGGCAGCAATAAACTCAAAAAAGAACAACAAATTTATTCTCCATAAAGAAGTTTTAAGAATGGGGTGGCCAGAAACTTTAAAAAGAGGAAACTTAGAAAGTTAAAGTGAGGAATGGAACACAAAGCAAATTAGAAAGATAATGATCTAGAGTAAGTTCATTAAAATCTACAGATAAGTTGCAAGAGAACTAAAGAGTTGATGATAGTGACAATGAATTGCAAAGAAGAATATCAAAAACAAAACACCTTTAGGTATATTTGGAAAGGTCTTGCAGCATTCCCAAATTTTTCCAGTCTTGTGCAATCGCTCATTTGATCTACAGTTAAAACAAGTAAAGCATTCTCCTTAGTGATTATGATTATTTGGATATGAAGTGAAATAGTTAGAAAATATATGGGATTTAAAACAGACAAAAACTTAATAAGTTCCTGGCATAGGATGCATTTGTTCCTACAGCAAAAAATAAAACATTTATCAGATTATAAGCCAGCAAGCTTAGTAAGCACAAAACCTTTGCTTGGGAGTACAGAAAGTTTATCCTTACTTCTCTGAGAACAGTTAGTTAAGATAGCCTAATAAAAGAAATGCTAAGGCACTGGACAAGACTTACTCTGATGGACCTTCCAATCTGATTGAAAGCATCAAAGTTTGAATTGCCTCTAAGAGTGAAAAGACCAGCTTTGTCAGTTCCATGTGCAACATTCTCCCTGAAAGTGTAATAACATTACATTGATCAAGCCATTGGGGAAAACATGAAAGCAAGAAACATCATAAATGACACATTTGATTAAAACCATATAGCTTACTCAAATTGAGATTCAACATTATATTATATTGACAATACACTTGAACACTATGCTATAATACTATGCTACAAAACTATAAGACTGTTAAACAACTAACAACACAAGCAATATACACTTATTGCTATTAAGTCAGAGAAAATGGCAGTTAAATTGGCACCTGGCAAGAGGGCAACATTGGCATACAATAAGGAAACACACATATGCATACCCTCTGACAGTGGAAATGTGTCAAACCATGCCAATAAGATATTAACAGCTTCTTTCAATGAATTGATCAGTGATTGGCTGGCCTAAGGGCAAGAAAATATTAAAACAAACAGTCGAACATCCATCACAAAGGACATATAAGTAATTGTTTTTGACGCAGGTTTAAATGTCAGATACCTAAAGTCAAGGCATTTCATTGCCACATTGGCCATTTAAGTTCTGGATCTTGTTTTTTTTTAATTATTCTTGACTCTCACAGGATGTTCATTTTTGGGGATACAATCAATTGAAGTTTAAGTGACCTTGAAGTCATTTCAACTGTTTAGCCATTAAAATTTCATAGAAAGGTCACTTAAACACAAAAAAGAGTGGCCTAAATGGTATAAACTCCACTTAGAAAAGAAAATAATAGGCAACAAACCTCCAAGTCTGGGGCAGGATGCTTTGAGTATCCAACAGCTAGCTTTGTACATTCTTTTGAAACTGACTGGAAGCAAAGACCTTGTGAAGAAATGCGCAAAGATTGTCACACAGAAGATTTAAAAAGCTTGTCGCCCATACAAAGTAATCTATTTTAATTAGAAATTATTCCTTTTTTTCTACATCTTTCCTGACTCTGTCAAAGAAAGGGTCAGGTAGTGTGAGTACCATAAAAGCCTTTCAAAAACTTTCAGTCCTGTCAAATTTTCTCCAAAGGCAACCCAGGTATGTCTAAGATTTGGCATTAAACATAAAGAAGTAACACCAGAGCAAAATAAAGAGGAAAGTTACCTAATTTATTCCAGTGCAGATCTCTGTCAAAGTTGTCAGCCACATTTCCTGTCAGTAAAAGACAAAACATACGGTATGTATTTTTTCACAAAACACACTTAAATAAACATCTCAACTTATTTTTGAATGGTATGATCTGGTTTCTCGACATACCATGGAAGACTGGTTTGATGACATGTCACAATAAATGACAGACATTCAGGTTGGAGGGACCAAGTCTGTTAAATTTGCGTGACGTATATTTCAATGGCTCCTTTTTATCAAGCTAGTTTATATCATAATTATTTGTTGATTTGGTTGATTTATTGATTGATCTATTTCATCTCTTTGTAGGATAATAAGAAAAACATACTTTAGTACGTGCTTAATTTCTTTACCTTCATATTTACCATCAACACTGATTTTCTCCAGGTGTTTCGATAGGTAATCGGCAAAGTTTTCAAACAAGGCATTGGTTGATTTTCCCATATCCCTCGACATTCTCTTACAAATTTATGATAGCCCAACAACAACAACAGAAATGCACCTCTGCCTAGTTGCTGTTGTTGTTTTCTGTTGTTGTGGTCGCACTGTTTTCACTGTACTGAATGCTGAAAGGGAGTCATGAATTTATTGTCGAAATAAGATGACAGATAAAGGAATAATTCGCACTTTATTTTGCCAATAAAAATTGAAATTGAGAATGCTTTGAAACGAACATGAAAGTTCGTTCAAAGCAATGGGCTTAAGAAGCAGCATTTGGACGCAATAAGTTGCCTCGTCTTGCAATCGTCTCAAATAAGAGAGACGATGGATTTCAGTGTTTCATTTATCTTTTTGGTATGGTTGACCGTAATGAAAGTAAGTTTCTTTAATAGTAGATATTTCTCAAATGAAAATTGCGACACTATATATTTTCTTTCCATTCCCAATGGTTTCTCTCCATCTTTCCAGACACCCTAGGTAACTTTATTGTTAAAAAATTTTAATTATTGATTATCTCTATCGACACTTCATTGACTTTGATATTGTAATATAATTGCTGGATATTGAATGAATTTGAATTTCTATCTTGTTTCAGGGAATGAATTGTGCAAAACATGGTAAGGTGTTTAATTTGTTTCGAAGCCAAAAGATAGCAAGAAAAAGTAATTGTTCAATACACCGGTCAGCTATTGTTCGGGATATATTATCAAAGGTTGGTGTCAAATTGCATGCTTATCAAACATGGCTTTGTGTTATTTTTTTGTGCTAATATGTTCACTGTCTCTAAATCCACTTTCACTATTTCCTTAATAAGTTTATTGTGCCCATGATCTTATTTCCCATACGTTCTTACCCTGTCTGTTTATGTAGGGAAGCATGCAAATTGTATACAAGGACTTTCCCTACTATAACTATAATAGTCTGTACTCTATTATGAAGGACCTGGAAAAGCAACTTTGTACTTTCAGTTTCGTGCAATTTGTAAAAGTAATTTCATTTTATACATTTTTAGGATTTCTTCCCAATATTTGACAAGTATTCAGTAAAAGTACCTATGAAATGTAAACTGAATAAGGACAGAGACATCTACAAATGGATAGAACAAAACACAGCTTACGTTGATGGGCTCTCCCTCAAATGTGAACTTTGTGGGAAGCAGTTCTACCAGCAACATAGTCTTTACGAGCATGCCAAGAGAAAGCACTCAGATCTTTTTTTCAATGTAAGTTTTCCACTGCCAAATGAAGATGTTATTCCTGCTAAACAATCATGTCTAAAGATTTCAAAATATTTGCAAAATAAATTTTTATTAAGCGACAAAGGATAAACTTTTATATATGCAGCAGTTTTTTACAGTTATCATTCTTTTTTACCTTGAAGATGTGAAAATGTGAAAAAATGGTTGTATGTTGTCCTATATGATAGAAGAGTACAGTTTTATACTGTTCTTTTCTTTGCTCAATGTGACAGTATCACATGCAATATTATAGAGTGCAATGGTGCATACCCTTGGACTCCCATGGAAGCATTGAAAATTCCTGAATGTGTATATCATGAAAAATCATTCCTTTTCTATAATGGTTTGGTTTCAACTTCCAGGGACCAAATTCTGTTTGTCTTGCCGACTTCTGTGATATATTTAGATGTGACCTTCATGAGAAGTATCCTCACAATATCCCAGAAGAATTGGACTGTAATCAAAAGCATGTCAATAATCTCAGAAGACAGTGTGAGGTAGCAATTTAAAGTTTTATAATACAATATACAACTGTTGCTGATTGTCATAATGAAGGATTGCCCACCTTGATATTTTGGACATATTCGGGCAATTCCACTGCCTGCATACTTGCTTTGATTTATTCTCAAAGCTGTTGAAGTGCAGAGGATACAGATCAGAATCATCCATTAGGCTCTTCATGTCATATGTGTACGTATACGTATTTCCACTGAGGTTTCCAATTCCAAAACGTAATTGGTAGACATGGCTTTGCCGGTGCCTCCTTTGCTGTCAATAATTTTTCCACTTTCAAAGGGTTGTTCAAAAACATGTTTATTGAAGGAAGTTTTTGTGTTTTAGGCCTTCATGCGATCATGTCTTCCTGAAAAACTATTCTATTACGTTTATGGTAAGTTAAATATCCATATAAGTTAGAGTCAGATAATATTAAGTTAAATTATTAAGTTAAGTTGGAGTACAGGCAATACTTTGAGCGGGGTGCATGTTTTTTGCAGTACTCTAACAATCAACAAATGGCTCTAATCATGAAATCGTTTCTATTGGACAGGATTTAGAGAATATTCTAATTTGATTGATTGGGGTAGCTTTGTCTTGCTTTATTATGATGAAGTTATGTAGTCTTTTCTATATACCACTTTCTTCACTATTAAGCCTTGGCACCTCAGGTGGTGTGATTCGTTGCACCCCTACCATTTTATTCCCAGCATTGCCTGTAGTACAAATGTAGGTTAATTCCAATTGTAATAAATGAATGTGTGTAAAAATGTTTGCAACAACGACTCCCCATTTCATTGAATGTATTATTCACTTTAATTTTCCTATTGGCAAATGTGCTTTGCAACTCAATTAATGAAATGGGCATTGGTATCATCAAAGTAGTAGAAATACTGACTGCAGTTTCAATTTTAATTACATCAATTTTTTATCTGTTTACAGATAAGCTTTATATGGCCATATGCTCAACACTAACATGTGAAAAGTTTCTGCATCCATTTAAGGATTCGGTATGTGTTCAGTTTTCAGTTATTTGCATGTCTACTAAAACAATGATTAATTTTCATTGTAAGTCATAATTCAATGATTTATGCTAAAATTTATTTGGATTTCTGTAGATTGTTTTTCTTTTTGAATCAACTTTCTTTTTCTCTAGGTTTCTGTCTTCACAGTGGTCACTTTGTCAATTACAGTTCCGATATCCATCTTTGTATTGGTCCACATCTGCCTCTTCTTTGTTGACAACATGTAAGTAAACCTTGACCAGGATGTGCTGCTTTGAACTTATAATGCAACTAAAGACATCAACACATGCTTGTTTAAGAAACGACATTAAAACCAGACAGAGAGGAAAAACTTAAACTTGCCTCTTGCACTAGGCCACTTAACATACTTGTGTCAGCATCAGATTAAGTTTATTGAATGAGGAAACACTTCACTCCAATCATGGCAGAGACAGCACATGGCATGACACCCAGATTTGCTTTGCTTTTGGCATCTCTACATTTTTTTCAACATCCACATGATTTAGATGTCAAATAAAATAATAATAATCTTTCAAGAGGGATCTGTCTAAAATATGCATGAATTTTATAAAAAGTGAGATTTTGCATTGAGAGGGAAAATATTAGAAGTAAACGTAAGAATTTTTACAGAGACTCATTGAAAATCTTTGCTTCTTGAAGAAAAAGTATTTTTTCCTTGCCTTATTCAACTTAATCTAACTTAGTGAGATTGGTATGAATAAACTCAAATAAAGCTGCTGCATTGAATTATAATTCTCATTTTAGGGAGACTTCTGATGATGAAAAGAAGTTTTTAGAAGCACATCGGGCAAGATACCTGGCCAGAAATGCTGAGCTCAATGCAAGATTCTACTCCAGAAGCAGTATGGGTATGGTACCAAGGCATCGTAAACGCAATAGATACTTGAGCAAAAACAATTAGAGTGAAACTGAGAGCCAATATCCTTTTGAAGAGCTTGGTCATCCATCATTGCTCTACTGTTGCCCTTGTTGCAAGAGAACTGTAAGAACAACTTGTGGCCTAGGAAGTAGGCAGATGTCTGAAACAGTATTTCAGCCATGCACCAACTTGCATGGTTTTTTCCTTACATCCTCACGAACATTGTTTTAATGAAGACCAACAATAGCACATGAGTTGGTTTTTCTCTGAAAACTCAAAGTTGGTCGGCTGTGCCAAGTCAAAAGATTTGACATTATTTATAGTTTGCAATGTAGCAATTTATTTCTAGTTTGTGATTACAAGTTAAATCTATTAACTGTGCATATACCAAACTAGTGGTGTGTTGAGCTAAACAAAAACAATCACCTGAGGTTAAAGTTACCCTGACCTGGTCGGAGCCTGATGCTGTGTAAATGGAAAATTAGTTACAAAGTGTGGAAACTCAAGCCAACTCAAGTCAATAGGATAATTGGCTCACTATCCTTGAGAGTTCAGAGTACAGATAGAAAACAAAAGTTTGATGTCTTACAATTAAGATTCTGAAATATAATTCATGTCATCCACATTCTCATTAACCCTTTGCTGATTGAATTACTGGAAATCGCATTCTGCTTAACCACATAAAATAAATATATTTGCAAAAATTGACAGAAGATAAATAAATTGAATAACATCAATTTGTACACATCAATTTCTGCTTACAGTTATGGTAAAATACCTTTGGAGTGTTCACCATTTATGCACAAAACTGCTTTAAACACAACAAAAACATTGCAGACGATGGGAGCCGACTATGGCTTTGCCGGAACTAATGGACGATTGCGTAGTCCTATCCTAAACTGAGGAAAGCCTCCACCTTCACTTCATTGAAAGCCCTTTGTTGAGGAATGTTGCACTGTTTCCGTGCAACGTGCTAAAACAGAAACGCGGGTGGTGTTGCACTGAAGAGCTTTTCTTCGATACTCCATCGTATGATAGCAACACACTAGCCTATGCCAGAATTTCACCTTCGCAATTTTCGTGGAGGTCTTCGTCTGCAACTTTAATGAGGCCATAACCCGCGGCCATATTTGTTTGGAAGGACCAACAAAGGATGATTATTAACACAAGCTTTTGTATAGTCCAGCTATTGCATACTAGACGAATCTTGTTGCAATTCATAATACTTTCTTGACAAAATTATAGTGAATGTCACTCATTCAAAACCTACTTTGCTTCAATTTTGATAGGCAATATATCTCAATTCACATAAAATCAGCCTTATTTATGCTATTAATTACTATTAATTCATTCATTTGTTCGTTCATTCATTATTCACAACTCACGACAACTTTGAGTAGCTTGGCGGTGCAAATTTTCTTCGAAGGAATTTCAGAATGTACAGCGGCAGGCAGCTGACCAGCGTGATGACGGTAACCTTCCAATAAAAGGCGCCAGAGGTAAAGAATATTTCATCTACGAGAAAAACGAGGCAGGTTGTGAGCGAGTTGTCGGAAAGATACTTACTATTAACATAACTTAAGAATACTATTGAAAAAATACTAAAAGCGGTTCTACTCCACTCACTCCTTTTGGGAACAAAGACAGTTTGTTCATATATCGTTGAGTATGGCAGTGGAAAGGGTGAGCGCAATTTTAGTGGCCATGGACCAGTTGTCCAGTGGAGACAACAACATCTCCTTTGATCATACAGAGAAACATGTAGTTCTCAAGCACTTACCGAAATATTTGCGCAAAACGACTACCGATGCGATGTAGACTGCGAGGGAGCACACTTGGGCGACAGCCATAAGCCAATGCCACGTGCGAACGGTCAAGGCGACCATGAGCAGCTCGGTCAAAATGAGGGACGTGAAGGAAATGGACACGATGTGGATGAAATCATCTTCAAAGAGCAGAAGGGCGCCAAAAATTATTATGCCACCTAAAAGGAACACCTTGTCGTCAGCATAACACAAAGGAAATGAAAATAATATGAAAGATGATAATTTACTGGGCCCTCTGTATTTAAAATTCAGAAATTCCTGCATATTTAGAAATTTATCGTTTTTGTATCCAAAGAGAGGTTGTCAGAAAGTCGTAGGCTCAGTAGTGACAAAGTATCGACTTTATAGGCCAAGTTTTCAGTACATTTTCTGGACGATTTATATGAAAAACAACTTGTAGTTGACGCAAAAAAATTCTTGATGTACGATAATCTGCAAGAGAGCAAGCTCTGAATTGCCAGAAACAATCTCGAATAGCGCCAAATAGAAGCTCAACGATAATCGCCTAGCAAATGGTTTGAAAGGCACGAAAACGAATTCCAATACCTTGATATATACTGATCAACAGCCATAAAAAGAATGTCTTGTACGATAAAATCCGGCCCTAAAATAAAGAACACTTTTCGGGTAAAAAATGTCTCTTTATGAAGGAGGTAATAAAATAAAGAATGTTAATATGATAAGTCGATCCAACAAAAGTTGTTAACAACAAGAATGGGGTACAGATGTGTAGAAACGAGTTTTGACTTGCCTTAACGAGGTCTTTGTATAGTTCCGGGTACCGCATGGCGATTTCATCACTAACATCCTCGTCCAGGACAAGGGAGAAGACAGGGCCCATGGTGTACACCGTCGCATACCTATACAACCAGAACAACATAAAAAAGGGAACTGTATACAGCGCTCGCAAACCGTAGAATGAGGCTGAAAAGCTATCGGAGGAGGAGGAGGCAAAAAACTGAAAATGGGGGGAACCATTAAAGTGAAAACGCAAAAATTGCAATAATTGCTAGAGAAAAAACTGTAGATTTTGTGTATATACCTTTGTTTTAAAAAAATCAATACGTTTGGAATTTATATGCTCGTAGCTGCTCGAATACAAGGATTCAACATAATATAAGGACAAGCATGGGTGAATCGTGAATGAAAAGTTCAAAGTAAGAATTGCTGCAAAGAAACTCACCCAACCATAAGAAACCCCTGATAAAGTGACACAGATATGAAGAAAAACGTCAAAGAGAAAACGGCCTGAAAAAAGAAATTTTCTTATTGAATTTCATGACATTACTGCCTAGTTTACATATTTTAAAAGCTTCTATTTTTATTTAATAAAATTGTTATTTAAGAAAACTGAAACACAATTTAAACTGAAAAAAGGCTAAGAAGAAACAACTTGGGACAATGAAACAATAAAAAGATATTTTTTTATGAAAAGAGTACCTTTTTATGAAAGAAAATGAATCAAAATAATTTGTGAAAATAAAATTGATGACTAGGCATAACGTCTCTACAATATAACACGCCGACGATTTGATATAAGAGTAGAAAAAAAATGAATGTACCACTAAATGATTGGAGGATGTGTCAATAATTGAAATGAAGAAGGAGATTGCGTCATAATTGAAATGAAGAAGGAAATCGCGTTACCTGCATCACGGATATGATTAGACCTCTGTGGATAACAAATTGACTGAGCGATGCAGAGCGTTTGTAGCTGGGGAGGAGAGGAAAGAACTGAGTCAAACGAGAAGCAAAGCTTTTGAAATATGACGTTATACAACAAAAAATAACCTTGCTTCCCGTTGCCTTATTGCTAGAAAAATTTGCAAAGCTAAGAAGCAGGTAAGGTTCTCGTGTCAATATGCTTCCAAGAACAGACAAGATATTAAGTTATAACAGGACAAAACCTTAGAACGTACACTCGATGGCCCTTAAAAAGCAAACCATTGGCAATCCTACCTGTTTCTACCGTGCCAAATCAGCAACCTGCCCACGTGACTAAACTGCTTTACAGAGAAGTCTGCCGCAAGGGAAGCCTGTTTTCCCTCCTACAAAAAAATCAACAGAATATGGCTGGCGGACTTTGACATGTTTTGGGCCTCTTATGACTTATATCATCTACAGAATCGAGTCAATACAGACGAATTCGGCAGCAAACTTTCTGTTGGTGTGTAGGGATGTTGGATCTAAATGTCAATATTTCATCAAACCAAAACTTGGATACTAATGAAGGCACGTGGATTTGAAGAAGCCATCTGAAAGGCATGGTCCTTCGTTCGATTCTCACCTTGCCAACAATGCCAACGCCCGCATCGGCCATTTGAATCATACTGACGTCATTTCCGCCATCGCCGATTGCGCATGTGCGTTTGCCAGTATGTGTTTTTAGCAGTCTGACGATCTCAGCCTTTTGCGTTGGTGTGCAGCGGCAAACGACCACTGCGGGGCACTGAACCGCCAACTCCATGAACTCGTGTTCGTAGTGCCTGAGAACCACCTTCAAAAAGAGGTAAAATAGAAAATCCTTCCTGAGAGAGAACAGGGATCCCCTTTCATTCCTTCCTTTGGGATATCCTTTAAAAGTTGAAGAAACAGTCCACTTTTATTTCATCAACAGGCCGCAACGGAGGAGAGGATGCAGAACACATTTCATTTTCGGCAAAGTTAAGGAGACATTTCTGCCCACTCCCCATTATAAATTATAGGAAAAATCCATTTTCAGCTTGTCTCTCATGTGTAGACATGAATCCATTAGGGATGCATTAAAAGCTTATTCCAAAATTAAACGTTTTTCAGGCAGATTCAAGAATGACATTTGGGGTGAGGGGGTTGATGGTGTTGGCCTACAGCTTGTAGAGGCCACACAAAAATCTACAATTCTAAAAAATCTTGATATAGGGAGAATAATACTGAATAAAGTAAAAATGGCAAAACTATGAAAATTAGCTAAACAAAGAATCTTGGTGATGAGATTAATTTCATGCTATTAAGCTTCTGAAATTTCTGATTCAGGGGGTAAGTTGGGGCATTACACCCTCAGTAGTCAGTAGAATGATTCAATTCGCCTGTTTTGCTGTTGTCCGATCGACCACTATGTTTAAATATGCGCCAATCAAATTAAAATTTCAGAAAAGAGATGCTTTGCCTACATGACATTTGCGACCCACCTCGAGAGATTCTCCCTTGATAACGAGTGCGTGGTCCCCCTTTCGACGGAAGGAGTTCAGTTCCAGATGGGCCTCCGACCGATTTGTGACCTACAAACATACCCCAAATTACGTTATCATAATCGTCATCATTACCCATCGGCCGGTTAGCTCAGTCGGTAGAGCGTGGTGCTAATAACGCTAAGGTCGTGGGTTCGAGACCCACACTGGCCAGTATTTTTCATTCGCCTCAAGCCTTTTTTGAAGACGCCTTGGGGAGCCTTTGTGAGTTTTGTATTTTCTTGCGACCCACTTTCCTGATTGAAAGGTTGCTACTTTTTTTATTCTACTCTATTTTACTTGTATTTGCAATCTTTTCAACTGGGTGATAAAACCAGGAAACAATAGAAATAATGACAATTTAACAACGATATTACAAAGAAATGGGACCGAACACACAATAATTCATTGATTGCTCAAGAAAGTTTTCATGTGAAGAGTAAAACGATCCTGTTATTAATAGAAACAGGAGGATTAGCGGAAAATAAACACTCACGGCTTTGAAAGGATAAATGCTCTGAGTTTTGGATACCAGTCTCGAACTCTGCGCAATGCAAGTCGCTGTTTCCATCTTGTCCCCCGTCAACATCCAAATCTGGCAAAAACAAAACAGTCCATTTATTCCCAGATCATGGCAGGTGAAAGTAACTGGTTTTCGAGGTAGGGGGGTCTTCGCAAAAAATAGAAAGTTTGCTAGATTCTAGTGGTGACTAAAAGGGTTTAGCTTCGGAAAATCATGGCCAAAAATTAAAAACATTCAGACCCTCGAAGATATTACGAAGAGAAGAAAATGATCTTTATCTAAATTAAAGGAGTGATTCTCGGGGAAACTGAAAACCCCCGTCCTCCGAGACGTTGATGGGCAAGCCGAGCGGGATCTTTGTTACCTTGATGGCTGCATTTCTCAAAAGTTCCAGGGTCGACCTGACTTCATCTTGCAGTTTATCTTCTACGCCAGTGAGACAGAGGAGTTCCATGTCGTACTCCAGGCTCTCCTGCACAGCAAGCACCTTCAAAAAGAGTTTTCACGACTTCAAATTAAAATCACCACAGGGCCTTCGCACGCTTCATTCTTCTCCTAACTGCAGCTTGAATCGTGTGCAAAAGAAATTAAAAAGTAAAAAGTAGTACATGGATAAATTCGAAAAGTAGTTTTTAGAGGTCATTATGCATAAACCGGCTAGCGTGTTTGGTGGCTTTTAAATATAGGAAGAATAAAGCATAACATTGATTCAACAAATACTAGGTGCCATTACAAATTACGGTGAATCCAAGTTGAAATCGTTTTCATAAATCTTATGGCTCCTGATTACGAAGATCCGCCGTTGTGCAAATAGACGCCAAGTGGCTTTTCGCAAAAAACATTAGTCAGAGCAACGAGAGCATGCGAACAAGAGCAACATGAAGTGCAGATGCCATACTCTCCAAGCATCGAATATTTGACTCGACCAATGTTAATAGTACCTTTGCGTTCCTGTCCTCCATGGCCAATTTAGCTTGCGAATAACGATACTAGGGAAAAGATATCGAAATCAATTAAAAGAATTAGCAAGTGGCAGAGGTGAGGCTAATCTTGATTCATAGGAGGCAAAGGTCAAGTTACTTTTGATTTTGCAAGTAGCAAAGGTCACGTTTGTTTACTTTTGTCAAAGTTATTTGGAAAGTAAGAAACTGCGATACCTGGAAGTCATCGTACTGGTCTTGCGTAAGAACTTTCCTTGAGACGACTAAAGTTCTAAGTCCTTCCCTTGCCATGTTGCCACACTGAGGTGAAAAAAATTACACGCAAATCAATAAATCTGCAAAAATCTCAAAATTAAGGAAAAGGCAATCTTTGGAGGGCGAAGGGGTGGCTAACTTTTAGAGACCTAGCTTCACCGATTATCCAAGAGGATTATCATTTTGGAAAAGGATCAAAGCATCAAAAGAAATCGCTTTACCTCTTCCTCGAGCCAGTCGTTGTACTGCACCCTGCTGCTCATAACTGTGTCAGCACCTTTCATATAAAAAATAATCTCTCCTGTTTTTTCTTCCTAAAATAGAGAACAATTGGCGTCATTAAATCCACAGCTTGCGAAACGAGAAAAAACCGAATTCATACTCTACGAGTGTTGCAACAAAATTATTGGGCAAGCCAAAAGTCCCAGCTTTAGTCTTTTTCCCTTTCACTCCAACAAAGCACCTAAGCCGGTTTCAAGCTTAATCGTAAGGCGATTTTTTCAAAGAAGATGTAACAAGGGTCAGCTGCTCCCAAAATAAAAGTCTTTGGGGAAAATATCCGTTTTTCTCGAGGAAAAACGTCCTCTGGAGCGAATGAAGTAGAGCAGGCTTGTTGCTTGCGAAAATGTTCAGCATGAAGCAAAATGTATTAGAGGCTCAGCCAAACACCTAGGCCGGCACAAAAGAAGGATGAAATGCCCCATCGTGAGAAACAACGTATCACATCACGCAGTAGACAACTGGGAGAACAATGCTTTATGACGTCAACATTATTAAAGATTCAAGTCTGATTTAATGCTTTATGGCGATTTAGAGATTAAAGTCTGAAAGGTGATTGGGAAACAAACCCGTAGAATGATGCCCATTCGTTTTGTTTCCGAGGTGAAAGGAAACGTTTGCAGAATAATGAAGTTGTGAACTTCTCCTGAAGGGACTTTGATTCGCATTGACGTCAAATCCCGGCTGATCAATGTCACACCAACACTTTCACTCCAGAGCACAAGTGCAACCTACAGGGAACAGAGAGACCGAAATTCGACTTGGTTTAGAGAAGTGTTAGCAACTGGGCCATAAGCATGGTCACTAGCATTTGGGAGGAGAGAATTGCTTTCTACAGCCCTAGCAAATTGTATCAGCTGACGTCGCTGAACGAACCTCATCCGGGCTTGCTGCTTGATAGGTGACAGTACCAGCATCGCCTTTGGGTGCCATTTCGATGTCATCGCCATTGGCAACAGTGGCACTTCCCTCTGTCTCTTCGACAACGGGTGTGACGTTGTGGCACAACGAAAGCGCCTTCACAGCTTCCTGCACTCTGGTGACTACATTCCGGCGAATCTGATGTTGGAAAAATACACTTGTTACTCACGTCAAAAAATGGAGGTGTAAACATATTAAGGAAGGTAAGGGTGAAATGAAGAAGACATCATAATGGGTATTCTGTGAAGAAAAGGAGAAACGAGCTTCCAACTTGGCGAGTTGAAATCCATGAGAAGAAATCTACAGAATCAGGTAGTGAGCATTTCAACTTGCATTGAGTATACAAGGGTATCGAGATTGTTTAATTGCTGTTTGGAGAATGTTTCAATGCAGAATAGAGTCGACATTTTCAGGCCGCATTGAGTTACCTTTGAGCCCGACTTCTTGCCAGATCTCGCTAGATTGATCATACATTGATCGTAGGTAAGATCGAACTTCGTCCATCGAATCTGATCCAAAAGACACTGTTCCCAAATGAAGCCTTTTAAAAACCTTTGAAAAGAGAAGGAAAAGCTTCAAAAGACATGAATGGGACAGTGGCATTGTGCAACTTCTTGTGTCACTGTACCCTAAGGAGCCATTGCTTCTCGTTTTTAGAGGGGCTAATGTCCATATACATTAACAGATGTCATTGCTTGAAACTGGCTAAAAAAGGTAGGGGTATTATTGATTTCTTGACAAAACCATGTATAGTGGCATAAATACCATCTCATTCTGGGTCAAAGTGCCAGTTTTGTCCGAAAGGAGGTAGTTAATCCTGCCAAGCTCTTCCGGGATGGTGCTACTCCTCACCACAGTGCCAGGAATCTTGTCGTCTCTGCCTATCATCCAGGAGTAGACCAACTTGGCCATGTCCAAATTCACCCGCAAACTAAAAGGTAAAAAAGACATTTTCAGGTCACAGCAAACACGAAGAGAGACTATAGATCGCGAAAGACGCGGAGGAGTGCATGAGCAGGATCCCTTTGCCCAGTTCGCTTTTTGCCAATTTCCTGGAAATGACCAATAGTTGTTACGATGCCATGTTTGCAGTTAAACCAGAAGATGACTACGAGGTTCGCGGGATCATAAATACCGATGCACTGCGCACAGGGTGGCTAGTACACACTGATATTGCAGAGCTCAAGACAGTTGTTGTGTTGTTTCCCGCTCAAGATTAATACAACAAAGCAAGTTTGCTATGCTGAAAACCAAAATAGTGGAGTCGAGAGCCAGACGCCCGAACAGAATAAAGGGTTCAACTCTTGACGTATTATGATTTGAAAGGGAGTTAACATACATGGAAAACTCACATGTTCCATTTCAAGACAACAAAGTAACTATAGAATGCAATACTAACCTGATGGGTATGATGTAAGAGAAAAGAAGGACGAATCTGAAGAAGTACCTCCACCAGGGTCCGGTGAACCCCTGCAACGGAACAAACATTGGTACCTTAAGCACGGCGACTCAATTGGCCCAACAAGGCCGCATGCAGAGTCGCATGCAAGCAAATACGAAAAGCATCGCAAAGAGACCCTAAGCTGATCTTGCTGACTAGATCTTGCATAACTCTTAATGTCTAGTGGCTAAAGGAAAGTCAAAGGCTCTTGCAGATCAAAAGCGCAATGTCAATTTACCAAAGATGCACATCGATGTCCCTTCCTAGTAATAGGTACAGGAAAACTAACCTTTAGGCCCATTATGGCGAGAGAAAGGGCAATCGTCAGAATAAAGAGCAGCTTTGTGAAATTGTTTATTTCAATATCCACAAGCCCAAACTGAAAGAAAAAAATCTGAGGTCAAAAAATTGTAAAACGAAAACAAAATGATGACGGTGCAGTGGGTCAAAAGGTCAAGGTACATTTGAAAAGAGCTGTTTATTTTAACTAAGGCTTTCCTTGGGCTTTTCAAACGAGCAGTTGGTAGGTCCTGCGTTTAAATGAGAAAACCCCAGGCTCTTGAAATACTAATAATTTTGGGCAGAATACCAAATGAGCTGTTGAATGATTGTCTCCGGATAGTTCAACAATGTTTATTATTTCAGAAAAAGACGAGAAAGACAGAATAGAACGTCGCAAAATAGAAACAGCATTGGCCAGAAAGATAGCGATGAAGACAAAGGAAGACAGAAAATGAAAATGTTTGACTGGAAGAAGAAGCGTCTGAATGTGAAAACAGCGAAGAATATTGGAAATGTTGATGTAAATGAGGCAAATTGCGAATTGTTAGGCAGGCAACGGTATGCTATGGCACAAGAAGAAGTTGTTTCAGAAATTAATAAGAAAATGAATGCAAAAGATAACCTTTGATTCTGGCGTGGATGTGTTCATTACACTTCTTGTCTCGCGGCCCGTGTAAACGACGACGCCCAGGGCTGTGCCTGAAAGCCGGAAAACTTGAATCAACACTCGATACGGGACATTGGCACTCCCGCATCTATTAGCAGACAGAAACACAGGTAAAACCTTGCAAAACATTCATCCTTAGGCAATGGGAATTAGTTTTCCGTCTTACTATCCATCATGCAGAGATGATTTGGTGCCTGTTTCTATCCATATTCATTTAGGCCTCAGACTTGGATGTTTTACACGAACAATATGGGGCGATGGAAGAACACACTTCAAGGATGCTTGAAAATGATTCTTACGCTTTTTAAGCAACTTTGAAGTATAAATTGACAGCCAATTGAGCAAGGTCTACAACGCTGACATAGAAGACAATCCAGACTAACCTGAGGCTACAACCGTATTGCTCCAGAGAGTATTTTCGACACTTAGAGACACTTCAGACCTGTCGCCATC
The DNA here is from genome assembly GCA_003864495.1 of Nemopilema nomurai. Lineage (NCBI taxonomy): Eukaryota > Metazoa > Cnidaria > Scyphozoa > Rhizostomeae > Rhizostomatidae > Nemopilema > Nemopilema nomurai. Next base: position 3,845,012 of record ML133454.1, read on the forward strand.
TCTCTACGGGTCCAAATGAACACGAAAATAAATACAAATACATAAAAATACCTTCAAACACTCCGCAAATGATGGGGCTTGATTCTTACAAGTAAAAGGTTATGGAGCAGACCTCACATGACATTACATCAATTTCCTCCATGAATCCTATGATATGTTGAGTTGTGCATGCAGCTGCAAATTGCCATGCATTTAACGATGTTTAAGACCTTATGGTGATATTATTCAAAAACCAAAAGAGCAAAGGATGAATCAACTCAGATATAAAAACAGGATAATTAAATGATTTGTTCAATGAAAAAATAATGTTAATTATTGTTTCCTTAACTGCGTAAAATGGCTGATAGGAAGACGAAGACGAGTTGATAGGAAAACGTTAAAAAGTGCAACAACTTAAAGATTGGGATCCAAAATTAGGCAGGCAGAGGTTTTCTCGATATGACCATCGAGATAACAAAAGGATGCTTGCGAAGAGCAGGATTGACTGTTTACCCTTGCGTAAGTTCCAATGAAATTATGAATGTCTTTGTCCGGTTTGCTGGCATAAACATAAGAACTTATGCGGAGCAAATCCTAAAAAATGGATGAAGAAAACAATGATGGAGTAAGATAAAACTAGCATTTCACAAAGCAATATTAAAAGTTAATTTTGATTGAAAGTTTGTTTTGCTTGAATTCCGCCAACCAGTAGTGTTATTCTCCAAATAAACACTGAGAAAGCGATTTGTGCCGCCAATGACCTGACTAAAGGCGGTTTTCTTAGAAATTGAACAAACAGAAAACTTCAGTAAGCAGCTGGATGTTAGTAATAATGAACCAGATTAATTCCAAACGGACAACAGTTGCTTCAGATGCTCATTAAATTGCTTGAAAATCCGTTTGCACATGCGAATGAAAATAACACTCAAATGAGCCTACAAATGAACAGGGAGGGTAAGACACAGCATATAAAATGCAGTTTGTTTGAGTTCTACTAAAAGATTACTGCAAGTGGATGAGGTTGCTGCAATAAGAGCGGCGCTTGAATAAATTGCGCAGAGGTCACTGCGCAGACACTAAAACAGTTAGCCAGACGTACCTTGTCTTCTTGAAGGGCCTGGCATGCGCCGACTGCAATGCGCAGCTTCCAGTCAGTCTCACCATCGAGTTGGTCTGTTCTAATGAAGCAGGTGCCTGAAATTCGAACAGCAACAACAACGTCTTGGTAAAGGGGCTTCATTCAAATGCAAAGCACTGTCAATCAAGGAACAAGGTAAAAATTGGGGCCTACCCCAATAAGAGTAATGGGGGCTACCCATTGGTAACACGAAACAGAAGCTTTTACGCCAAGTCCCTCACGATGTGACGATAGGGGAAATTGGAGGGGTGCTAAGACTGCAAGGTTGGGATGAGAGAAAAAAGGGTAGAACAGATCAACTTGTTAGCAGAAAGGTTTGCCAATGCAACCATATTGGAACAAAGAAAACTGTGCGCACAGGACCCCCCCCCCCCCTTATTAGAAGCACGTTTAAATAACAAAGAGTATCTGTTCTTGAGTTCTCCTGCCGATGTGAAGCACGGAATGTAGGATTCGCTACACCAAGATTACGAAATGAAACTGCATTCGCATAAATGCTACTTTGCGTAATCAAAGAGAATTCGTTTTTAATTTGGACTCTTTAAAAAAATCGTATAATTGAATGCCGATGGGCCATTACACAGCCAATCATGCGCTCTTCTCAAAGTCTTTCGGTCGGCAACTGGCAACTTCATTTGTTCACTTTCAGAAGCTTCAATATTCAGACGGACGAAAAATTACTTTGTAACAGGACGAAAATCGCAAATGAAAAAAATTGTCAGAAAAATCACCTGACTTGTCCGTTGTTCTAAGGAACACCAGGTCTGCTGGCACTCTTTGGTCCTAAAGAAGGCCACAATTCAGTTCAGGGGAAATGACATCAAATCAAAGCGCCTCAACTATAAAATTAGTGTTAGTAGCATTGATATCTTGGCTGTCTGGTAGGATTTCCAGAACAGTTTCAAAATCTACAGTTCTATTCTAGACTACCTTTTTTGCAGCTTTTCTGTATTCCAATGTAAACACTATTAGTCAAATTCTGTCCATCTCTTACTAATCAACCGAATTCAAGTCAATGTCACACATCTTCATCATGACTTAAAATAGCTTTGGCTCTAATTTAATGGTGGTCTTATCCATATGACAATATATATAAATTAGAAATAGTATGTATAATGAAGTAGGCACAAACCTTTTCAACATAGATCAGATCACCAATGTCAATATCAGAGCTGGGGACACTAATTGTACCTAAAACAAGTTAAAAAAAGAGGACATGAGATGGTAACAATTACTAATTAATCTGGTTTTTATTCTCTTTGCAATGGCCATCTGGGCTTTTAAAGAGTTCTGCTCGTAAAATCAAATTTTTCTAAGCAGCTCCTGACATTTTTACTAAATTACTATAATTGGCACAGACTGTAGAACATCTTTCCTGAACCCAAAGGAAATCTAACATTGTTTGGCCCCTATACTTTTCAACAAATACCTTTTACCTGCATGTCTATTTTCAAATGTTATGCATGTTTACCATGCATAGAAACTACCTTGTCTACAAAATCTACAAAACTATTGCATTATTTAAAAACACTTCAGTTTATAAAAAGACAAGATGCCTAAATTTTCAATGCAATTGCTACCAATCTATCAAAGAGTTGAATTAAACTGTTACCAACCCTTTGGTGTTAGTTTGTGATACTTCTGGGAGTTTGCCTCTCTGTCCCTCAAAAATCTCTTAAAATCATCAAAACCCTCTCTGGCCATGGTAACTGCGATCACAAAACCCTAAAATTAAGTGCATGCTATTTGAGTGCACCACAGTAGATAACATAGTAAATAAATGATTATTTGAAACCATCATCAATAACAACCATTGCAAAGTGACAAAATGACAGAAGCAAAACTTGGATACAAAAATTCTTTAAAGCTCTAGAAGATAATCATGTAAATTATGAGTTCCAGTTGAAACAATAAAAACACTTGATTCCTTTTTCTTACCAGTGGGCCCCAGTAAGTGTACAGATACCCAATCTTTAGTGCAGGTATGAACTGGGAAAGTGCAACAACCAAAAAGTACATATTCAGAAACACTTTGAACTGGTTTATTAGCACCTGAAAAACAGAAAAAAATTCACATTAGCAGAAGAATCAAAAGAAGGTTCAAGAGCGATGCATAACAAAATCCTAACACATCAATGGTAAGTGAAATAATGCTTAGAAGTATTGTCTTCAGAAACTCAACTTGTCGTATTTCAGACTTCAGAAAAGAAGTTATTATTTCATATCTTCATTAAGGAGATAAAAACCTCACCAATGGGATAAATGAAAGTATACTGTATTTTTGATTTCTCACAACATTCTTTGGAAACTTTTGAGCATTCTAAAAAAGAAATTTAAAAAAATAGTTATTATGACTAAAGATATATATAAGTAATATTAATATCTACAAATAACTCAAGTTTAAGCAAGAAGCTTCATCAAACTTCTCTATCCCAAAATGGTTTTGAAGCACAAAAGACCAGGTAAACATTAAGTCAACTATTAATATTGAATTATATCAATTTAAGATGTTATACAGAATGGCTATTTAATAGGCATTTATCAACCTCATATCAATACAGCATTTGCTTTGTGCTCTGTTGTGAAATGGCTATTATTGTGAATGTTTACATGAACACAGCTGCCTTGATTGTTATTACAAACAAAAATCAAAGATTAAGGTAAATTTTCAATAATATTTATCAATACTGTGAAAGGACCAGACACTAAAAATTTACTTCATTTATTTCAGCTTTAAGACATTTGATATCACTTCTTTTGATGTATCATTTCAAATTTTGGTGCTTATTCATGTTCAATGTTTGACCTTGTCAATTCAGCATATTTTTGAAGTCCTTGACTGTTATTATTTATTCAATTTAAATACAAACTTCAGTTGTTCACATTTCTAAATTTCATAAAAATTGCGATTAAAAAGCAAAAAATCTCTACTTTATTAGACATGCCAATTTTGCTATTTCATAATTGTGAGAAACAGTGGAACCATAACTTTCACATATTTCAAGTATTTGTTTGTCCAACTCTCTTCAGAGTCTTCAGAGTAGACAAAAAGCTGACAAGATAAATTTTGTATGATTGGATTTTGATATTTTTACATTTTGTATAAATTTTCTTTTCATTTGGGTGATTTGGAGTCAGTATACATTTCTATCAAAAATCCCATTCTATGTAGACAGAAAGGGTTCATCTTTTTGGTACTTCTAAAAAATAAGGAATGATGTAAACACTCTACAACCCTCGATTTGTCTTGTCAGCTCTTTGTCATTTCACCATGCTCAGAGAGCTCATACATCTCAGAGTGTCAGGCTAAAAAGCTGTATGCAAAAATTATGGTTCTATTGTTTCTCACAATTGTGAAGTTTTGTACCACAAAAAATTTGATCAATATGGTGATTCTTGGTTAAGAACTGGTTCTAAAATACTTTTCTTTAAGCTTATCAAACAGAATTGACAAATTTCACATACCTGTCTCCCTACAAAAACTTTTCTAGGCTGGTAGTCTGGTATTCTTCCAAACAATTTAGCAGCGGACTCACAAAATCTAAAAAAGGAAGAATTAAGCTTGTATGATGCTATGCACAAATATCTAGCAAGAACTTGTGAATCAATTGAGAGAAAACCATTATGGAAGTTATGTTGGTTGAAAAATAATCATTTTCTACAAATTGGCCTTGTGAGTTATCAAAGCATAAACAGACATAACTGTCGTTAGAAGACCGTACAAAACTACCTTTAAACTATAAATTGCTTACCTATAGCAACATTCTTTCCAACCACAACAAAGAAACCACCAACATCTGGTGCAAAATCCACTTTTTTTCCTCCTGCTCTTATCATTTCCGTTTGACCCATAGCTTTGCCTGTTACCCTCCGAAAGATAATCCTCCTCATCGAAATTCCCATTGGGGGATATTAATGGTGCATCAGCATCACTCATTTCTATGTAGTTTGTGCTCTCTGGATCCGCTCCGGGACTAAACGGTGCGTTTTCAGATGTTGGTGTCCTAACTCCGTATCTAAACTTTGAAGTATTTTCACTCACAGCACTTCCAGGAAACTGAGGCAATTTAATATAGCCTTTGCTCATCCCCAAAAGTTATGAATTCTGTAAAATGCTCAAACTAAAACTACTCCTTCCAGGGTCAAATTGTTGTCAATGTATCCTTAGCACGGTTACGTCGGCTATTTCAACTTGCGATCCCCTTTAACCGGGCCAATCCGACGGCTTTCTGGGACTTATTCCCTTATATAAACATTTTTATAAACTGCAAATGATTACTGAGGTGTTAAGAATTGTACTTGACTTGTCCTCTGCGCAACACACTTCCTTCTAGACTACGATAGATAATATTTGTCTCCTTCAGGTTTCGTCAACTGAACAACTACTCTGTCGCCATCTTTAATTTGTCGACTCCCTGTTGCAGATGTCATTCGAGACACCTTCGCAGTGTCAATTCAAGGCACCTTCGCAGTGTCAATTCAAGGCACCCTTTCAATGTGGCTCAAACTCGAAGCTAACTACCTACCTCGACGTTGAAGCAAAGTGACATTTCTTCAATCTCAGGCCATGCCTTTGAGTCATATTGAGAAGATTAGCTTGCTTTGGATGTATGCATGTCTTTTTCAACCAAAGAAAGGAGCTCTGGGCACATTGGCGGAGTCGTTAGGGCGGCCAGATGGATCTGTACGATATTAAACAGTTCGCTTAAAAGCTTGATCGAGCCTTTTGATTTCACAGACAAAACATTCAATCACTGGCAAAGTTGAAGGAGGCAAGGTTGAAGAAGATTAGATGTCCGCACGGTTACGCTCTCGCAACTGAGCGTTTGCCATTGGCCTTCAGTGCATTAACAGCCGTAGAATGATTTACGCCTTGAAAAAGATTGTTCTTAGAGATTTTACCGTTTTGCACTTTCTCAGAGATTTCAATAGCAAAAGACAAACGCAATTAACCAGACTGTTCCATTACTTGCTACGTCAACGCGCACGTGGGCCACACGGCCGATTAGATAAGTTTACTGCTAATTCTATTTACTACAAATTCATAGTGCATAATCAAAGTTCCAAAACACTGACACATCTTTCATATTAGCAAACTTACACATCTATACATATTGTTAAATAAAGTCGATGCTATTTCAATCGTTGATTCGTTTAACTGCAACCTCCACGGCTCTTCCCCTATTTCTGTGGTTGTCAGCATAGGTGGGGTCGGATTCGAAACAGGTAGGGTCTCTCGCAGGCGGGAACCCGAATGCTGTTTAGCTCTCCGTCCGCTTGCTGACGGCACAATCCAACACCAACACCACCCCCCCCCCCCCCAACCCACCCACACCATTCACATTCCATTCTGATTCTACCAGATCTTTCATCTGCAAATTGCGGTCTGTGCGATTATGATAAAGCGATGTCCGGCATCTTTGCTTCCTCAGTGCCAACTTTCACAGCTGTTTGAAGTGAATGCAGTAGCCAAGTACGAAGCAGGTGTAGCTCAGTGGGAAAAGAAAGCGACTAATGTAGTCGAGGGGGTGTGCCTTCTTGGAATCCTCCGGAGACAAGTCATATTTTTCCTGGAATTGCTTCATGGCTAAGACAGTTGAGCTCCTTCGGCCTCTCGCCTCCATTCCACTTCCACTGGTCCTAGTAAACGCAAGTGAATTGTCGCTTATGGAGGAGAGGCTCCTTTTCTTGGAAAAGCCATCAACACCGGATGATCTCCTAGGAAACTGTTCCAAACCAGGGCTTCGAGGGCGGTCCTTTCCATTGCAAACTCCACCATTTTCCCCATTCTCAAACTCACAAGTTTCGTTGATCCGGCTCAAGCGCAAATCTTTGCTCTCTCTCTCTTCCTATGAAAGTAAAACATTCGTAATAATCTTCAGTTTGATTTTGTAACTAATAATAATTTCAATCATTTCCGATCAAGCGATGCTGAAAAGAAGAGAAGCAGGGCGGGTAACGGTTATCAATTGGCAAAGCAATTTGTGCCCTCGCAGCGACATTCAACTTGACAACTAACAGCGACTTCGTAGTCTGACAAGCAGTCCATAAAAATTGGCGGGTTGCTTTACAATACACTATTATCTATGTTTGCATTTAATTGGTTATTTTCAAAGTAGATTATGGTAAGAACTGAGGATCGTATATCGCACTGTATTGTGCCGTTTCTATGTTCGCAAGAAGAGTCTCATATCTCAAGATGACTTGAAGAAACTGAAGGCTCCATTGCGTTGAAATTGGCTTTTCTTTCAGCCTTCAATCTACCGCATTCAGCAGTTTTCTTCAGAACGATCAAAACAAATCTTATTTCATTTCATGACGTCAAAAAGAACGTTGTCTGTAGGAGGTTCAAGCAACTGTGATGGCCAACCTTTGCTTTGAACTTCTTGCAGCAAATTAGTTTAATGTCAAACCAGGAATGAAGCACTAAGCAGTACTCCAGAAAGTTGATTAGGATGAATACGACATTGCCGAGCAGAAACTGGTCCAGCGCCTTGACGTAGGACACGCGACCGAGGTTGCTGCTTGCTGCCGACATGACGAACAGCGTGGACAGGAAACTGGTGACGCAGACGGTGACGCGAGCAGGGTAGGCCCAGGGGGGGATCCAGAAGTTGATCCAGGTCATCACGACCAGGATTGCTCCGGGCAGGAAGGTGTTCCAAAAGTAGAAGCCGTTGCGTCTCACTAAGTGGAACTGCACTTTGAGGCTGGAGAAAGCCCCTGCGGAGCAAAGACAGAATGATAATGACAATTCAAGCAATAATGGTAACAATAAATGATAACATGACAAATTGGAAATTGTACACAAATTTGTCAATTACAATGAAGTCTGCGAAAGGAAGAGTGGTGCTTTTATGTCATATGCGAATTTCATAGTTGTCATATCATACTTCCTGGTGTTTACTTATGTTCGTCCAAATGTTTGTTAATAACACCAACCTTTGCTGTTGTTGCTGATTTCCTTCTGCTGCGAGGAGACGTCAATCAGCTTGTAGACGTTGCCTCCAGATGCAACCCATTCGACGCCTTTCGTCTTGCGCAGCTTCCCGACCGACTCGAACCAAACGTAGAACACATCCTCCGTTGTGTAGGAATCTGCAACGCAAAATCACGCCCACTCAATTCCAACTGCAATCAACCTCAAGGCTAGCCTGAACCCCTCTTAGTTTAGGGTCTAGAGGCTTGTTCTCCCAAATAACGCCATGTGGTAGGCTGCGTTGGATGTCTTTGATAGAAGTAAAAGAGGGATAACCCTTGCTCTGAGTCATACAGCCCGCGAACTCTGGGAACCAATGAATAACCCCCCCTCCCCCCTCCAACGAGTACATAGGTATGTAGGTTGCTCACAGTGACCCCCCTCTTTGGAAAGATTCAATAATAAAATGTTGAACATGCAATTCAACGCAAATTGTTGTCGATGAGGACTCACAGCTTTCAATGACCAGTGGACAGGCCTGCGTGTCAAATGGATACAACGCGAAGTCCATGGGGCAGGAGGCCACAAGCATTATTCTGAAACGGCGAATCAGAAGAAATAACGGGTTAAACCGGTTGAGAGACTAGACCAAAGGAGTGCCTTACTTAGCAGTAGGTGTGTCTATTGCAACGTCGAACAATTAACTGTCTTATAAAGATAGTTTCTATTATGCATTTAGTTGAGAATTTTCATCAATCTAACTCAATCTTTAATTACATGCCAAGCGTAGATATTTAGGACTACACTGCGCCTATACACCCGGAAGGGGTCTGAGGCGAGCATAAAGATAGGCAGCACTGCTAATAAAACAGCTCTAAATGGAAATGACGCAAAGACGTTCCTGTTATCTAGGAGTTGCCCTCTAAGCAAGTGGTTGTGAATCATAACCTAATTTTTGCACCACACAATTCGATGGTCTGTTACTGAAAGAAAGAGGTATTACATCTAGCCCATCGAGGTGTCAGATCTGGCTTCCTTTTGAATTCCCAAAGGACAAAAATCACAAAGCAAACAAGAAATAGCACCCTCCACCGTACATCTTAGCTATATGAAAAGTTTGTTAATTAACCATAGCCAACAAACGCCCGTTCATTAAACGCCCGTTCATTAAACGCCCGTTCATTAAACGCCCGTTCATTAAACGCCCGTTCATTAAACGCCCGTTCATTATGTTTCAGATATTTTCCTTGCAATACTTTATCAATTACTAATTTTAATTAAATCTTTGAATAAAGGTTGCAAAATATTACATTAATAGCCGCCTCTGTTTTGGTTAAAATTCATTCGTATTATCCAAGCAAGAAAAAACATATCTTCGCTCAAAAGTACGGAGAGAAGCAGCCTCAAAAACGAGACAACAATCGTAGCAAGGGTAGCAATTGGTTTCATGTTTTCTATAGCGGAGGGATATTCTGTAAAATCGTTTTTCTGTAGGCCAGATCTAAACTAAACATTATCGTGTACAATTTGACATTCAAGTACCCTTTAATAAATGCTGAAACACTAAGCAATGAATCCAAGCAGGTTGAAATGGATACCTGGAGCTATAATACAAGTCTCCATTTGGCTTCAAAAGCACTCTCATGGCTTCTTTTGTCACGTATTGAAACTTTGGCTCCTTCGCATTCACAAAGTATGTATCAGGAATCCAGAACAAAGAAGCCGGGTTTAACGACATTGTCACGGTTCTGTTGACAGCCCCCACTAAGGACGGGTCGTTCCACCATTGGCGAAAAAATATATCGAGACTATATTCCTAAAACGAAATGAATACTCAAACTGGAAACTCCAGTGATAACAAGAAGAGCCTCGAAGTCATAGTTATTATGATATCATGGTAGGACAGACCTGTAACCACGATTGTGAGGTTAAGAAAGGAGAGTGAAAAGGTCTATGTAGCGGATAAAGTATTTAATGTGAAGAAGTATGGTATAAAAGCATTGAAACACACAAAACAATTACTGCAGAATGGCTCAAAGTAGTAGCTAAGGGTATGTTTGCTAAGATAAATGCTTGAAATGATTGCGAGCTGTCAAAGGCTCTTGTTTTTGCTAGCCTCCGTCTAGTGCGCATTCGAAGACTGAAACTTGCGGGTCACTGCTGGCGAGGCGATGAAGTAGTGTCGGGCTTGGTCCCCTGGAGGCCGACCCACGGGCTGAAGGGCCAAGGGCGTCCTAAGCTCGACAACAGAACGCTCCTTGCCAGAAACACAGGGCTGGACCCCAAGGACCTCGAGACGGCGATTTTTGGCTTTGATAAGGATTGAGCCTCGCATCATTCTTAAATTGTTTTTACATTTTGGCAATTTTGAGCCTCAGTATTCTTGTAGACACAATTCTATGTGCTTTTCCCATCCAAACTCACTGTAAAAATTTGCTTCGGCAATACATATATGAAATGTGGCATAAAAGCTAATGCCTTTTAATGAATTGTAAACGATGGCTGTTATTATCAATCTTATGACAGCGGCGCTCTATTTTAACCCGTACCTGTTTGGACTCATCAATTGGACCAAATGTGACAATCTTCATTTCGACCTGAACTTTTGTTGGTGGTCCTGAAATAAAAAACCTTTACAATTACATTGATTTGAAGTAAATATGACTGCGTTTACATATCATATTTTATATGTGTAGGTAGCTTCCAAAGTATTTATGTCTAAAAACTGGCAGTGAGCAATAATTCTCTAAACTTGACAATCATAAAGGGCAATAAATTATCAATGAACATCTGGCACATCGAAAATAATTTGAAAACATAGTAAATAGCGGTCACTTGTGTTCTAAGCAACTAGAACGTTTTGTATGCGTATTGAAGGGCATATAATGTGATGAACAGGAAGGCTAAATATTTGCTCTTGCAATAAAATGCTTTTGTCTTTCCTATTTCAATGATGATTTTGACCTGCTTTTTAGTTTTTTTCAAATTTAGGACATGGTTCGATAAAAATTAAAATTGTTCCATGTTATTGTTGAACTCAAATAATGTAAGATGAAGTGCCGACTCATATATGAGATGTTCATCAGAAGAAGTCAAAAGCAGAATATGGTGGAGAATCAGACAGTCATCTACTTACCAAAGGATTGGGGCCTGACTTTCCGATCATAATTCTTTATTATGTCATTCAGCGTTTTGATTGGAGACAAGGGAACTAAAACAAGAGCACGTGCTTATCAACAGAAGGACTCGTGTGTCTGTAGGAATAGTATACCACCATTTTGTTGGCATTTGGCAATGTCAAGAGATACAGGCTTGTCAGCGTTTCTTTTTCATAACTTCAAAAAGGCGTCAATGTGCAAGCTATTCGCTAACACTTACGCTAATACAAGACTCTTAGCATTAGCTTGCCAAAGTGTATTTTGTATATAACTTGAGTATAAAATCCAGATGGCCAATCTCCCTAGATGTTATGACGAAAAGATACGTATAGACAATGGTGGGGTGTGAAAATGTCTATCAACTAGATTCCCCAGAAAGCGGTTTACCACAAGCAAAAATATTCTTGAAGGAAGCATACAGGAAAAGATCACCGACAACCTTCTTCGCTATCGGATGAAGCGGAAGTATCACTTTAATGGGGAATCCCCCTTAGGACACTAATTTATAATAATTACAATTTTTTCTAATTATTGCCTTATTATGTGTTATGTTTTTATCAGTATGAAATATTACAGGCACATTTTTACTCGGAAAGAACGGTTGGAATCATCACATTTGAAAAGAACGGTTGGTATTACCAGCCGAATTTGAAAACACTTTCTACTTCTTTGAATAGAAGTGGTTTTCAGTCCATTTTCGCGCCATTGAAAGTAATCTATTCTGACAATCGTACTATGATCGTACACACAGATTGCGACCAATACATGTGGCGAATTCACGGGCCTGCAATGGAAACGCCACAAAACAAATTTGATTGACACATCAAAGAGCCCGCAATTCGCATTTGCTAGTTGAAAACTTTACCGCACCGTCAAGCTTCTAGGAAATCCTAAGTTGGATTACAGTAATTAGAAGTGCATTGAAAGTAATTTTCAAGGACCAATTGACTGTATGATGGTAAAAAAGCGACAAAAGTGCGTTGTGTGCATCTAATTATAAACAATAAGCTTCACCAACCCGTACTATTCTCGTCACTAGAGCAATCCACGTGAAAGACTTCCCTAAAATAAACAAACATGTCTTATGTAGGAAGCATCATTATCATTAACAAGATTTCTAAATACTTTTTCGCTCGGGACTATTCAGAATATGTAAAATTCAAATGAGGAAAGCTGGCAAATTAAATAACCAGTCGCGGATCGAAAGCCAAGTGAGAGGTGACGAGAAAGAGCTCATGATTTGGCTGTAAATGACCAATCAGAGACCATCTTACTCATTTAGAAGTGCGAAATCAAAATACGAGCCCTTATTGTCTACAAATGACAAGATTTTGCATAGAAATGTAGGCAGATTCAAAAAAACCCTAGATAAATTGTGCGCCCTTTCTAACAAGCTCTCACATGATTCTCGATTTACTCAAAAGGAAATGTAACAGAAACAATGTCACGATTTTCTAGCTTCTTTTTTCATCAAAAAGTAGCCTCAGATGAAAAATAAAACTCGAAGCCAAAAGGTCCTAGGCATGTTTACTTGGCTTGCTACTTGGCCGCAATGACCACCTTCGCACCTAAAAGCAGGCAAAGGGCCTGGAGCAGCGGCTTCTCCCAAACAGCATCCACCAAATGGCACCAACAGTATCTATCGCTGAACACAAGTCATTTCACTCTTTGCGCAATCTTATTTCCATTGGCTCATCTGTTCTATTGTCGACGTCAATCACGCTTCCCACCTGACAACTATCTGGTTCACTGCAATCCAACTGGCTCATGTTTGACTCTCTTACTTTTGAACCTCCTTAACTTTAGCAGAAGTATGTGCAGTGACTTGTTTAATTTCTTCCAACTTTATCCATGCTACTTTCGTCCTTCTCATTGATTCGGTACACGTTGCAATATCCGTTTTCCTACTTGGTCCACCGAGTGACTTCCAAACTATTTATCTCTCTCGTCACTTCGCATTTCCCATCGTGATGCCTCGTTTCATCCGATGCTAACCTTATTCACTAGTATCGAAGCATGTAATTCAGTTCAATTTATTTAGCCACGGCTCTGAAATCTCTGCTCGTTGGATAAGGACCGTTCGAGACGAAACAGACAACACGGGAACGATCATTAAACACAAATAAACTTTCATTCTTTATTCGTAGCATCGATGATGAGCATAAGCCCAATTTCTTTGTCGAGTTCAAAATTTAATTTCAAAAGTGCACTTAGATGTTTTGTACACAAGACCAACTAAAACATCATAAACAGGCAATGTCTATATATTTTCTCTGTTTGGAAGAAGCATGCTATACAATCTATCTAATTGAAAATGTTTCATCTGAATCATTCGTTAAAAGTTTTAACTATTATTGACATACCTCAGTAGTATAACCAGAAGAATTCTGTTCGTCAGTGACACCGCAGCCTTCATATCTATTGAAGGAAGTAAAGCTCTCCTAATTGATTTAAAGCATGGTGTTACTTGTGAAACACGTCTGCTTCAAGACGTTAATATTTCATCAACATGAAAGTTCCATTTATCCAAGTCAATCATTTACAAATAGATTATACTGACTTTATACTAGTTAACAACAGCTGTTAAGCATTTGGGAAATTGAAAGATCCTGTTACTCTAATCATGGTTGAGATCAAATAGGGGGTTCTCCAATTTGGATGACATGCCTTGGCAGATCAAGATGGTAGCAGATGTGTGACAACTTAATCGTGGCACAAATCTTACCCTTCACTCAGGAAGTAAGAGTAAAACCTACAACTTTGTCCTCCTACCATTTGACCTGGCAACGAGTTGTAGTTCAGAATAAGTTCTAGTGAATTATTTGATAGATTGGTAGATTGTAGATAGATTATATTCATTAGGAACTGTTCATAAGCTTGCACACCTCATTAATCAATGTACAATGTAAGAACTGAGTTACGTCCTTCGAAGATTTAGAATCCATGTATATATACTTGCAATATTTCATTTATCAATCTAAGCATCGCTATTGTATAAGGAGAACGTAATAACAATTCATCCTTTTAATTTTCAGTCATTAGCTTCGTGCGTACCAAAAGAGATTTAATTAAAATTAACAGATTTCATAAGGCAAATGTCCGTCTTCTTTGGATAAGAAAACAGCCAGGTGGTCTTGAAGGTGAGCTATCAGCACAATGAAAAACCTCGAACAGATTGAATTAGTGGGCAGGCGAAAAAGTGATTAGTTAAAGCTTACCCGTTAAATAATGTTGTAGTTCCAAGTCTCTCTCACCAGGGTTGCCAACATTAACGATGCGAAGGCGCAAATTCGGTGCGAGCAGTGTTTGTGTGTGAGTGCACAAATGGCTGGCAAATTGCCTTTGCGGTGCGAACAGGTGGAAATGCTTTCTTTGGCTCCGCGACTAGAGCTCCGCTTCACCTGGCGATGCGAAATGGTTGCGAGCGTAAACAAATAGTTGTCGGGCAATCTCGTCGGTGCTCAAATTGCACACAAATTTGAAGAATATTGCATCGTAATTACTGTCTAATTCGATTTAACCGCAACTGTTTCGTCAATACAAGTAGATTGGCCTTGACTTAATCAAATCATGAATCGCTCGAGCTGATTTCGAGTCCATTTTCAGGTGACGTCATAGAAACTGCAGCTACCTAAATGGCTGATCATCGTACCTGCTCTGCCGGCCACAACTGTTGTGGCCCCCAGTGCTGCGCCACGTGAGTGAAAATACGAATCTATTTGTGGCAAAGATCCAATTCGGCTGTAGCAGCGAATTGAAATTACCAACGGATAGACTATACTTAAATTTGGTGTAATCATGTAAGAAGTGTCAACAGTTTTGCCCCTTAACTTTGCATTCAAATACATTTGCAGCTGCTCTGAGCTTGCAATATTTTGTCTGCCAAACATCCTAAACTTCATTTGCTCTTGCGACGTAATTTCACTTCTATTCTGTCCAGCCATCTTTGCTTGCTTTCTGTCCTAAACCTTGCACTGCACAGAAGTAGTTTCACAAAGACCGGCTTGAAACAGCTTCTACATAAGTATGATTAATTGCAGAAAAATTCATCAAGGGACTTTGGTCAGCGCAGGACGGTTTTTGAAAATTAGATTGACAAAACACATTGAGCAAATCAATGAGATCAAAGTGAAAGTAAATCAATCTAAATAAATCATGCTGGAATAAGATTCGCTTTTCAAGAACGGAAATGGATCTAGATGGCATCTGCTGGGATGAAACTTCCAATATTATAAACTACAGTCTTATTGGTTGAATCTGAGAAACGTTGCGGAATAATTAATGCACTGTTCATTCTACACCTGCGGGCTATATTTGTAGATATTCGAGTGTATTTGTTGGTTATTCCTTCATTCATTGTATTTTTGAAAACAGTGACGTCAGAAATGCTATATCACGAGGCATAGAAAAAAGACGTGCTCTAAATCAAAAACTTGAGCTATTTAACCGTTTCGCTGAAAAAACTAGCTGAGAAAATCCACGTTTTCAGAGGTTTTTAACACTTTACAAACATTAGAATTAGGGGCCTATAAAAAATGTATTCCTTTTTAAAGGAACTTATTTTTGAACTAAGATTCGTGGTAAAATGAGCTAAAGAACATAAAAAGTAAAGCAACTCTTGTTGTAAATATTGGGGCAGAGATTATCCATATTGTTTTCACCAGGTGCTGTTCATAAAGAACGATAAAACATACTGCACGCAAAATGAAAAGCGAGAAAGATCTCTTCCATGTTTGCAAACAAAGCATCTTGAAACTATACAGAACAGTACAATTACCCACCATGCAAAATGCAAATTCAATAAAAAAACAAGGTAACAGTTCTATTATAGAACTGAACGCGGCAAACAATATTCTGGCAAACTTTTTCTCATTTGAAACACAAGTGGTCTCTCTAACATTGAGCGCAGCTAAATCTGAGGCAAATCAAATGCCGTAATGAAATTTCATGGCAATTTTGTTTTCATTTTAACGTTATCGGGTTTAGTCTAGAAATAGGACAACCTCGATGTCAGAGCCTGCAGCTAATGGAAGCACACTGGTAATCTGTTGAGATCTCACTCACTTTCAATTCAGCATTCAGCTGCTCATTCATGAACACATGCTCATGGGGTTTTTTCAATTAACTGCTATTTGCACAAAGTTGTCTCAGGGTATTTTGACCGAAGACATGGCAACTTCTCCTGAGCGTGTTACCGCAGCTGTGACACGTCTTAGAGCAAACTCACAGGAGTGTTCTAGCCTCATTTACCTCAAAGTACGCGACCTCTGCACCCAGTTAAATCCGTTGCTTCTGCTCCCTTTTAAATACCCAGCCACATCCAGCCATTTGTAGACCTTTTGTTACCTTTCTATTTACCAATTGAGCGTTGTTTACTACAACGAAGATTATTCACTCTATGAAGAATATGCTACCCGGGGTGTTACACAAGGTGTTTACTAAAGCCCTTTCTTGTTTGACGTCAATTAAGTTTGCGAGAAAGGAGGCAAAGATTTAAAATGCTCGGTCTTACTGTGCTAGTCATGTTATGTGACTACTAAAATTCGTGCCTGAGCTTAAAAAGCTTATATTTATTGCCTTCCTCATAACTCAAATTGGCGAATAAAAGACAATGGGGTTCGGTATCAACCAGATTAGAAATGGAAGGCGACGGAAGAGCAATGCCTGTATCATTAGTGAATACCAGAATTGTCCCATCATCTGTATTTCAAAAAATTGAGTGAACGGACCGTTCTTTCGGCAGGTGTAGCCATCCCTCAAAGGATGGTGTCCCAAATGGCGGCCATGTTGCAAACCCAAGGGGGAAGGCAAAGATGAATGAATTTGAATGCAAATCGAAAGCCGTGAAAGGAAGCGACACAGACAATTGGAACTTGATTGGATCAATGCGGTCGTTTTAGGTCACCAGTCGAAGCAGAAGTGAAAACAAATGAAGCGAGCATTGCGGCCGCGGGTGCATCCAGGCGGTCGTTGGGCAGAGTATCGCGGTCTTTTCAGCGGAGAGCATTGACGGCGCCGAAGAAATCAAGACAATGCGACCCGAGGCTCTGCAGTGGGTGGACAAACCACCCGTTCTGGTTTGCCAGCCAACCAAGCCACACGCGTCAATCAGACACGTACATTGGAAATCAGTGCAAATGATATGTTGATGGTAGTTTCATGATAAAATACAAGCAAGTGGAGGGGAAATTTCAAGCTCTTTGCCAAACATAAAAGTTACT
This sequence comes from Nemopilema nomurai, assembly GCA_003864495.1. NCBI lineage: Eukaryota > Metazoa > Cnidaria > Scyphozoa > Rhizostomeae > Rhizostomatidae > Nemopilema > Nemopilema nomurai. The sequence goes on from ML133454.1 coordinate 3,862,427, forward strand.
AAAATGACAATTTCATATAAGTCTATTTGTCTTTGCTAGGAATCGGAACGCTTTAGAAAACCTTGTGAATTGAAAGTTTCACCACCCATCAGATAAGCTGCCTCCAATCACGTGGAAGTTTGCGGTGCACCTTTTCTGAAAAAACAGGCCAAATTTGTCAAAAGACAGGACTCCATGACCACTTCGTGTCCCACTTTGTCAGGGTTGAGCCATCAGTGTGTGAATAACATGAATGGACAAGTAATCAATAGTCAAGTCTGCATTCATAGTTATTTATGTGCTGAACCAATTCAAACTAATCTTAGACAGGCTTCTTCCTAATTACAGTATTTAAAGCAAGTGGCGCCACCTGTGAGACTTCTTGCTCAGTTCATGGTCAAGCCTCAACGATGCACATTGTTTATGTTGATTGGTACGCGGCTTTGTAAATTCATACTTTCAGCCAGACTCAGGGAGGGTTCAAGTCGACTCAATTCAAGTCGACGAACATGGATGCGCTTTATACTGTAACGCCCCCACAAGCCTTACCATTGTCTTTCCTTCAAACTCATTTCCTTTTCTTTTGATACATCTGAGTACAATTACTTATCATTTCGTCAAATACGTCAGCAAAAACGTCAATGATTTTCAGGCGAAAGACGGTACTCATCTAACTTTGCCTCACAACTAGTCGTTTTTGTGATCTGCTTCGGAATTTCATTGTGTCTGCAAATATGTCTGATGCAAGAACGTACACGATTTTTTTATAAAAGGAACCTACCACAAGGCCCAGTTCCAAAAGTTCCTTATTCGTAGACCTCAAGTCATCAGATTTTAGTACCAAAAGTTCCTTAAAAGTTCCTTAATTTTCACTGTACATCAATAAGCCTTAACACTTAATAGAGAGAGGGGCGAGATAAAATATGCGGAAACTACTCAATGAAGCAATCTATGCGAGTATTGGCTGCAAACGAATGGAATGGGCTTTTTAGTTCTTGATGCTTGCAGTTATAAAGAATTTCCAAATCGAAAAGTTCCTTAGGGATTTCGTTTTTAGTAGTATATATTCTTTATATATTTCGGCCTTCTACATGTAGGTTCCTTAATAAGTGGTTCCTTATAAAAAAAACGTGTAATTCTGCCACGAGTGATTCATTGATAAGTTGTCAAGGAACTTTACCTATTCGAAATTCTTCATCAAGGTTACACAGGATCCACCGCGAAAATATTATGTGAAAAAATAACAGAAAATGAAATCGCCATCTCACCGTCGAGGTTTCTCGCAGGCAAGAGTTTTCTTCTTTTCCTTTAAGCCCTTCAGAGCGGCCGGCCTGGGAGAGATGACGGTCCGCACAACCCAAACAAGTTTATCGAACTTCGCAGCTCCTGAGATAAACTATTTTGCAATCATCGTATTTCTAGAAAAGCTAATATTTACTGCCAAGTTTACTAATGGCCACGGGTAAAGCAAATCATTCAATATGAAACATATCCTGCAATAGACTACGTTGGAACTTTCATCTTGAATTTGAATGAATTGCATAATTGATACAGCAACAGGAGCAAAGGTGGAGTGACTATGGAAGACTATAGAACAGATGACTGTGTTTCTGTGTCACGCGGATAGAAGTCTGGCAATCAGGGGCTGGGAAAGTGCAGTGATAGTACAGAGCTGTTGATCAAGAGACGGCCTTCTTTCTTTCAACATAAGCAAGGCTCGGCAGAGACCAGTGGAAACCGAAATACAAGCTCGTTTAAACAAAAGCATGGCAGGAACAACCACATAATTCTAATTTCAAGAAAGCAATGTTATAAAGCTATTTCTCATAACGAGAACCACTACAAACCTTGGCTGTTAGAAGTGCAGAGCCCAGCCGAGGGCATACAGTTGAATACAGCTGACTTGCCGAGAGGAAGAAGCCAAGCTACGTGACGTTGGGAAAGTTGCAGATAGTCCCTGGCAAACACATACTTAGGGAAGTCAAACATTCGTAAACAAACCATAATGTATTGAAAATAGTCTCAGCAAATCTGTAAACAAAAGAATTAACGAGAGCGGACCAAAATAAGTCTCGAAGGCATGTTTGCATGTTGTCACAACAAAGAGTGTTCTGGATGCCACAAATCTGAATTATCCTCCCGTAGTTCAGGTTCTTCTTGTAAAGCGAAGCCTTCGTGTTTATGTTCGGGGCCTCCTGTCCATTCCGCCTCGTGTTCACCTGGAATTACCGGTAGTTTGATTGACTGTCTTGCAAGAACACGCAGCCTGAACGCTGCTAGGGAAGACTTCCTCATGCGTTAGAAAAAATCGAAAACATTTCCTGTTCATCCAGAAAAATTTGAAAGAACAGTCAAAGCGACCCCTGGAATGACAAAAGTCAGAATAAGATACGGCATCTGGTTTTGCACTTACTTTTTAGCACTAGAAAATATTTTTGAGGTGACCTACATGCACCAATTCCAGGCAGTGAACTAAGATGAGAATGAGCTCGTAAAACATTATCCTAGAAGTAGAAAGTGATTCTCTAAAATGTTCCTCCAATTTTGGTTAACCGATCAAACTTTTAGGTTTTCATCCTTGCGCAATTTTCCGTAGCATGTCTGGTAAAAACGCTGGTGCATTCGACAGGCCAGCAATGGTACACACGAATACCCAGGTCATCATACAGAGGGTCAGGCATGTAGATGGCAGTAGGAGCAAAGAAATTCACACAAAAAATTTTCTTTCTCTTGAGAAACCATAAATAACTACCTTGGGCATTCATAAAACGTCAAAATCTAAACAAAGTCTTTCACAACTGTCTCAAAAATTGTAACATACTTCTTTAACTGATAAAATGCATTTTCTAGAAGAATTAACAACCTAAGAGAGAATTTTTGTGTCGATAACCGACTTTCGAATCCTATTATCGAGCCTCGTTGTCAAATAGTTTTAGGAATAGATAGTCACAACTTCGTGGCCTCCGCCCCGCACCATGATAACTCTTGGCAGGCCCTCTGTCAAAACATCTATGAATTCCATGTCTGATGGGAGGCAGTTATGGAGTAATCAGTGAATGTCATCAAAAAAGTGAATTGAAAATAAAATCATATTGATCAACAATGTGTGCATGTAGAAAGATTCAAAATGCGATTACCAGCAACATCTGTTTTCCAAATATTGCTGATAGAAACGAAGGCAGCCAAACAGTAATCGAGCGACTTCAATCAGCAAATCTCGAGCATCAAACCGCAAAAGTTGCAAGACGAACTGCGTTGCAAGAAGCAATGCCAGTCGGTAAATTTGCAGAATTTAATCAGTAAAAAGAAACATATTCGTTGATCATAACTTGTGATTACTGATAAATGACGATCATAGAGGATTGGCAATGATTAGTACTGATTGATGGTGATCATAATGATTCTATCGTTATAGCGCTTGGCGACTGAAATGATACAGTGATCGTGATGGCTCAACCTTCTGGGTGGCGTCGGTAGATTTATCATGATCAGCTTTGAATCACGTGACTTCTCCTTGATGACCGAGTTCAGCCTGACCGCAGTGTGCATGCGCCGTACGTTGATCCCGTCTCTGAAATGCGATTCGAAGTAATCATGGCGCAGTTCCCAGTCCCGGGAACTGGTGAGATACGAGCATGCGCACAACAAGAACCAGCTTCGAGCTGCTTCGCGAGAAAGATCAAGCGCGTTTTGCGTTTGTAACGTTATTTCGTGATGTCTCTCTCCGTCGTCGTATTTTCAGGGAATTACGTCGTTATTTGTTTATCATATACGGATGGGGGGGGGGGTGGTTTACTTTTAGGGAGGTACTCTGTTGTACAAATAATATTCCACGCTGCTGAGAAAGGAAAACACGAAAAACCATACTCACGGCTTCTTAGTGTTTTCCGACCTGAGGGTATTCTCGCTCTCTTTGCCATCTATCTCTTTTTGCACAACTTCCGGTACTTCGTTCGTAGATTCGTCTTCTTCCGGGATCGGTTTCTCAATTGCAAGGATCGTTTCCGACCTGGGTTTATGCGCGGCTTCAACAATTGTCTGGACCTGGTAAAAAACGTCACAACCATGCAAATAATGAAACTTAGCTTGCATTTGAGGGCATTGATCTTGACGGCATTGATCTTGACGGCATTGATGTTCACATGAGATTACAGAGAGGCAGTCTTTCGACTTCCTCCAGAGAGCTGTAGCGCCGGGCACAAGTAGTCAGCGGATTCATCACAATTCACTCAAAGTGTAGCCCTTGGCTACCAAACACAAAAGCAGTTGAAAACTGCAGAGAAAGGGGAAAGCAAACCTCGACACGGCTTTCTCTTCGTGACAATTTCATCTTTTCAAGAATGACTTTCCTTTGCTCCATCATTAAAGTTCTTTCGTAGGTATAGGCACAAATGTCTTGATCCAGCTACAAAACAGCGATACAGTACTCATGGCAGCAGAGTGCTTCAGTAAAGTAAAGATACAGTGACAAATTAAACGCTTTTTTCCAGACAATCAAACGTCTTCTGAAAAAAGCCGTTGCAAGCTTTAAGAGGTTTAAGCTAAATTGTGCCGATATCTGAAAAACATATCTCAGGCATATCGATGCTTTGAGCGTAAGATTGCAGAACGTGCTCTTTTCGTTGTCATGCGTTTAAAAACTGAATATCCTATTTAAGGAGAATAACAAACGAGTATAAGGGCAAACGAATACACGACAGTCTGTCCTCTTTCAGTGATTTGTGATTCAGAGGTTGAAACAACATGATGCAGAAATAGATGACGTGCTGTTTAGCTGACAGAGGACGGCAAAACAAGCTTAGTTTTAACTGGCTTTAAACAAAGGTAGCATTAGGCTGATGTGCAGGATAAGCAGTTTCGAAAGAGACATTAGATTTGAAGACTTTTAGACCGTCAGCTGAAAAGTACGTGCTTCAACCACCAGAACTGGGAGGGCAGCTGAAGAGCGGCTCAAAACCCACCATTTCGACCACCTGGATGTCAGCCTCTATCCGCAGGTTGTAAAGGAATTTGGAAAGGTCCTTCTTCATTTGAATGCTGTTGTCCTCCATTTCTGCGCATGTCATCAAGGAAACATTTGCCAAAAATCTGCCTCGAAGCGAAACGTTGTCAATGACAGTGATGAAGAGATTTCGTCAGGGGGGTTGCCCTCTATGATAGCCCCAGCCTAAGTGCACTATTTTCCGGTTTATCAAGAACCAGCTATCACCCCTATCTTACCCTGCGGAGTAGGAATGGTTGCGGTGATTTCCAACTACTCACAGACTTCCACCCGGGGCGATCATTAATCAATCCTCATCCCTGTTCTCATAAAACTAAGCGATTCGCATTTTCAATAATACCTAATCCTCCAAAGAGAACAACTTATAGAACATTACCAACAGGGCGCAAGGCAAGATGGTTGCAGATTGCAACTTGGGAGCCAAAGTCCAGCTTCGGACGCAACATTCAACGCGCAGCCCAGAGCACTAGTGCAGTTCAGAGCGACTTGGGAAACATTGGAAAATAGTACTTTGCATGGCAAGCAACATTCCCAGTGTACCTCATTGATAAAGCAACATGCAAGTGTACAATCAAACTTTCAATCGGTTTTAAAGCCAACAGTCAGCAGAATCGCCTGGCAAAGGATACGAGCAACAGTGAAGATTCTTAGCTTGCATTTCCTCCAGGTCTTGTGTCGCTTCAACAAAAACATCATAAGAATCATCATGCCGCCATCGTGCACGATCCACCAAATGTCGATGTGTCCCTCCTCGCGGTCCTTCCGTCCAGGGAAAGTATCCGCGTCCTTGACAACCAACATGGCCTCGTGTCGCTCAGCCGTCACGCATACTGTGCCTGTACACGCGAAAGGCATCGATCATGCGAAACGCTGAATCATAATTACACGTGCACAGAAGTGTTCCTGGAACTCTGCTCATTCATTTTTAAAGGAAATAAGCAAAGATAAGACGAATTTAGAGGCGTTTGAAGATCACCAATAGAAATCCGCGAAACAACCTTCCTTACCATGTTAAAGACACGTGATCTCGGTGTTCAACTTACTTATGAAGGATGCGTGGGACAGGTTCTCTCTCCAGTCATTGGGCCAAGCGATTATCACAGTGTTGGGAGTCAGTCCGCCTAGTCCACCATTTTGAATTCTGAAATCGAGATGTATTAACACATAAATAGGTGTTAAAATCAGATAAATTGGCAGAGCATCGATGCGTCGATAGAAGGGAAGGCAAATCTGAAAGATGATAAGGTACTAGATAGAAGGTGGTCGAAACAACTAGCTTTTAGAATGAAGATGCCTTAGAGCTTGATCTTGTACATGAATAGCCCCAGCTTCAAGCAGAGCCTAAGGTAAGCCTGAAGGTGACCATACATGGGGGAATAAACTTGATTAGAATTGAACTCACAGGAACGAATATCCTTCAGAAAGGTCTTTGGCAGCAATAACTTTGCAGAAACCTCTTACTTTCTCCATTTTCATCTGTTCCGTCAGGTTCTGAAACAGAAAAATTACTAACCAATTGAAGAGAAGCCTAGTGTCCAAGACGCCAGAGGCACAAGAAGACAGTCAGGACATATTGACAAGAGACCTTTTGTGTATATTTTGATATGGCTACACAAAAGGAAGGCCAAAATTCATAAAAAATCCGCTTTCTCGCGTTGTTTAATCGATTTTCTAAATGATGCTTCTTACTCAATCAGATTAAAGATAAATGCAGGATGTACGAAGATAAAGTAAAAAGATAGGGACCAAAAAGGGAACTCTGTCTTTAACATTTGTTTTATGCAGAAAAGGAATCTAAAACTGCGTGGTACGAGAAAGGGAAGACATCAAATATGAAAGACTTGCACACCTCTTTGGCTTCATCCACCTCAACTGTCGTCGATAAATAATCTCCATGAATCACCGACCCAACAATAGTCAATCCACGGCCTAGGGTGAATCATGACAGCAATCCAAGAAAACGAGTTTGAGATTAAGTATGAGCAAAAGGCTGCATCGATAAGGAGACTGTCGATGGGCAATGGGCGGTGTTAGTGGGCAATTCATGCTCTTCTGTGACAATGAATGATTTTTCAGGCACCTTTTACAGATGGGAAACCTCATCAAACATGTTGTACGGAGATCAACTCTGACGGCATATAAGTCTGATCTCTATCAACCGCTATCAACAATTCGTTTGCGATAACCGTTTGGGAGTGGACACAATAGGAAGGCACAGATTTGACAAATTATGCCAGTTAAACAATTTGGATTTCCTTTATGAGAGATGGGCTATCCGTGGGATTCACCAGTCACTTACCTTCTTTCAGTTGACTAATGAACGTGAGCAATTTCGATGACTTGTCATCAACATCAGGGCCGTCCATTGTCGTGCAGAGGACCAGCACCTGGGGCCTGGGAACGAATTAAGACATTCGAGAAGCCACTTGACGGGGATCTTAAAGTTCTCTTAGAAAGAGGATAATCAGTCGCAGCTTGGGCTCCAAGGAACAAAGCAGTTTTCAGCAACTTCAGCAATTATCTCTCATCTCCCTGTGATGTGATGACATAGAACTGTCCTATAACAGTTCTGCTATTAATTTTACAGTTTCCATTGAATAACATTTGCTCCTTCAATTTATCGGGAATCCAGTAGGTGAGAAAAATTATATTCTAGCCACTTAGGAAAAACGTGTAGCGGCATTATCTATTGGGTATATCATCATACATGTACACTGATAATTCTGACTAGGTCCAATCCTCAAATATGCAATGCAATGAATTAGGTTTTGGAAAACACACAAGCCATGGTGGGTGAATAATTTTTGAAGAGAGAAATGTGCATCATTGAGTCCAGTTGTAGACACATAGGTACTAAGTTGTCTGATGTTCTTAAAAGAAATACCTCCAATTCTTCGTGTGCATTGAGCCTTCTTCAAGTCTCAGCAAACTGTACCTAGCTGCACTGAGGGACAAGCCTCGCAAACCATCGCCCCACTCTTTCTCTGCACTGGAGAAAAGAAATTGTGACGTCACTAAGAGCCTTGAAGAATAAACTACCAGAGGGATGGTCGTTGGCTAGCCGAGATAAGAACGCAAACAGCTGCGCGGGGAATACAGCAATAGCGGACCAAATCATAAAAGAACACCGACAAAGAGTCGCAGCGCAAAGATGGCAATCGTCTCACCCTCTGTACTCTATGTACTTGTAGACAACTAGCGCGAGCAACATGGCAATGAGGGCGTAATACCAGCTGGATATGAACATCAGAGAGAGGCAGAAAGCCACGCCCAGTGCAGACGTTGTCCTGTCAAGAAATGAAATCACCGTCAAATGAACGAAACTTTTGAAGCAAAGAGGAACTATACTCTGAAAAGAGCACATCAAAAATATTTTCATGGTTCGTCCTTTGAGAACAGCAAGCAGATAATGGTATAACAAAATACATAAGTGAAGGAAAGTCTTTCAATCATTGATTGCAATCAAGTCAGTAGATCAATGATTGAAGTCAGTAGATCAACACAACTTTGATGGCAGCGAGCTCTGGATTGCTAAAACGAAGTTTCTAACGGAAAGGAAACAAGAAGAATTCGCAGGCAAGGGAAATGAAAATACAGCCATAAGAGATGGATTAAAAAGATGACGCCTAAAAAGAAGGACGAAAAAAATCAACGAACCAGTGATAAAACTTGAACCTTGGTCGCCAGTTGGGAGCTTTCAAGAGGGACTGCAACACGCAAGCGAAATTGACGAAGCCATAGCACATTAGGAAGAACCTGCAGCGAGAGAGGGAAGTGGTGAGCCGATCAAGGTCTGTTCGATCAAGGCAACTTCAATTAGCGACAGACTTTTCGACAGACTTTTCAGGTACGGCACAGACTTACAATAGTTTAGCTTAGCGAAGTACAAAAGCTAATAAAGGCTGGCCTTACAGGGTACGAGTTACGTCACCTCATTAAATGAAACCATTCCCAATACTGTCGTCCTTTAGGAAAATGTTTAACTTGATAAAGAGACTCGGTTGGGCATCTCTTGAAGACAGGGAGGACTAGTGCTTAATCAAATCGTCACAGCGAGGGCTGTAATCGGATGCTTGAAGAAACGATAAGAGGTAGTCAAAGGATAATTCATTTGCAATAATAAAGGCTTTATAAGATGCTTTACAAGACATACGAAGGCTCACATGGTGATTATGGGTGCGACGGCATCCAAACTGGCGATAATAACACCGATCTCAGAGATGGCGATGGTGAGCAGCAGCGCGCGATGCGGCTCACCGCCCTTTGATGAAACTGCGAAGACGTTTAGGAAGGGAATGATGTTGTCCTTTGCGATCGCCTGGAGCAGTCGAGGGGCTCTACGAAGCAAGAACCAGAGTAACAACAGCGTAGTAATACTGGCAATGAACTAGAGACTCCGATTGTAGGGAAATTGCATTCAAATGCGAGTTTCTACCATTGCTACTTTGGCTGATTGAGGTAATCTGTAGACTGCATCGGCGTAACATTAGCACATACCCGGTCAAGCTCTGAAGCCCAGCTCCAACAGTGGAGAGAAATGAGCCGAACAGGACGACGTATTTACTGGGCCAGGCGATATTTGCGACAACCAGAGAGCCACCGATGCTCTGTCCCTGCCTGTCAAAGAAGATTAAAACTCATCGCTACAGGATCGTTAGGCGATAAGACAGCGAGAGTGGTCGCACAAAGGAAGAGGTCGCATCGAGATTACTGAAACATTGGCGGTAGAATCGGTGACAATAACCACAACAGCAACAACAGCAAGGGGTACAATTGTCGTACTCGTTTCACTCTGCGCAAACACAACTTGTATCGAGATCACACTGCTACCAAATTAATCTTTATGTGTAAAGAAACACACATCCCTTGAAAATGATGTCTTGGTAGGAATGGTTTTTCTATCGTACAAAAATGTTGATAGCCTTTGCTTATATAAAGTCACATAGCCAATGCTCCGCATGGCCACGCACTGGATCTGCATCACCTAAAGCCACTGATGATTAGTTGTTTCTGTCTATTTTCTGATTAATTAATCAATTAGGCCTTTAATATAAGAAAGTTGAAATGAACGAGAACTTACTTGTCGCGAAGAAGATCCCCAACTGTAGTTGCTCCGAACAGAAGTACAGAGGTAAGATCTGGCATCGATCAAGGAAAATAATATTTGCTACAGACAACAGTCGTAGCTTACACTAAAAGAAGGCTACACTTACACAAAAAGGCTACACTAAAGGAAGCATCGTCTTTGTAAGAGGTTTATACCGGAAGTGAATCAACAGCTAATGAAGCTCACTGAAACAACTTTGGTGCCATCGTAAATCACCAAATGAATTCATTGTACTTCAAACACAAACTGGACAAACACTTACTCATATCCAACATGCCGAAAATAGCTAAAACAAACAGTAATAAAACATTTGCTTTGATTACCTGTTTTTCCTAAAGAATCTTGATTAAAAAGACAATAAGATTAGCAATAAGAAGGATAGTACAGGTTATGGAGAAATTCAGAAGCCCAGGCCGGTTCCCGTGGCCGTATATCAATAAGCATCAAAGCAACTTGGCATAAATGCAGCGGGTACCGTTTCAGCCGACTGAAGAAAAAGCTAGGGCCTAGTCTTCCGTGCAACACGGTTCAAAATCATTTCGTTCCTGAAGGATACACACAAAGGAGGTCGTTGCTATGGCAGCGATTGTTCCTATTGGTATAGACTTCTGCGCATCTTTGAGATTTCCAGACCGATTTGATCCGGCCATGATACCTGTGATAAAAGAGAAGAATCTTGGCATTCAGTTGCATCATACAGTATACTTGACAAATCAAATCAGCACAAAGCACTCAAATAGAACAATGCTAAAAGACTCCGTCGGCTGTACCTATATAGCATTGACGGAAGCGAATCTTGGCAGCTTTTTGCATTTAGGCATTGTTGGCATCAGTGGTGGCCTGGCTTTTTAACATAGAGGTGTGTGACATGGGTGAAAGTGGTTAAGCGAGGCTAGACAAATGAAGTCATTAGAATTTTCAATTTGATGACAATGTGCCAACATCGTACCTGTCACAGATGGGAAGAAGATGGCCAGAAGGATGGTGAAACTGGATGTTATATCTGCGACAATAGGGGAAAGTGGGTCGCTGTCTCCGTGGATACTGTTCCCTTTTCTCATGTAGTGGCTTCCACCGTTGTCTGAATAAAAATTATTTACCATAAATAAGACGATTGGAGTATATATCAGTAAATATACTATTTGGACGAAAAGGGCCTTCAACAAAACATAGGCATATGGAGGCTAAGAAAATGTGAGAGCATCAGCCAAATATTAATAAATTATACTCTCACATTGTTTCTCTCCATGGCTCCTAAAATTTGTGCGAATACAAGTAGGCCATTGAGAATACATCAGTCAGATCGACAATGTCTTAGAATAGCACAACAACAGCTTAACATTACAAAAAACAATGTTGCCTGGGCAACAGAACAGACCTGCGAATAGTCCACTGGTGATGCCTGGGATGCCATTGACGACCCTGACAGCGGAAGCATTCCAGGCTGAAGAAGACATTTGCTGCAGGGCGAATTTGCCAAGTTTGCCATCATCCTTGGAGCACGTGGCGTACAGGCTTTTGGGGACAAGCGTGTCATCCACGTAGCAAATGCTGCGAGTGAATGGGAGCAGGGATCAACACGACTGCAAACATGCGTTCTTCTCTATTGGAATAACAGTCTTACACGAAGGCGATCCTAATGCTTAGTCAGAGACTACTGCTAGAATAGAGAACAAGCTGATGCTTGGTGTGATGGGCATCGACTTTTGGACGAATTTCAAAGCTATCAATATCTATCAATAGCTTTCAATAGCTACGAGCTGCGACTTGGTATACGTTTTAAATGGCATGTTACACCGTATCTCAAGGAAAAGGAAATGCATTGTCTGCGAACAGATTAGAAGTCACCGAATAATGCTGCTGTTATGAAAAAGCGAGAACGTATGGTTGATGGTCAAAATACAAGTAGGCTAGAAGGAACATCTGTGCTGATCGGCCTATGAAAAACACTGACCACTCGAAAACAGATGTTGATTAACGTCTGCTGATTGGCATTTCCGTAGAAACGATTCATCGGGGTAATCGGAGGGGCAATGCGCAAGGAAGGATCTTCTGCTATTAATAATTCGGCAACTGTCCAAAGTGGCTGACGAAATAATAAAAAAGAAGAGGGGGCATCGGTGTTCCAATGTGAAGTCATAGAAGGCAAGCTGACATACCTCGTGGCGGATCTCGCGTGAACGGAGAAGAAGCCGGCGTAGATTGCCAAGATTGACAACAGGACGCAGAGGAGAAAGACGGACGCAAACTTGTTGACGTACCGGACGCCGATGAAGACCATGCCGGACAGGATCAGCAGAAGTATGGTGCCGTACACCCTCATGTTGTTGAGCATGACGGGGGAAACTGTGCCCCCACCGCTGATGTCGCCGAATAGAGACATGGTCGGGGCGATGTACGTCTGCGTGAAAAGACAACTTTCACTGACTGATAAAAGCATAACACCCGGGCAAAAACAAATTCAATCAACTGCAAAGGGCCCCACCTAAACGAACCACGATTTTGCACAGTCTTGATGAGTCACCCTGCCATGCTACTTTTGAACTGAAAATTCAAACAGTTCGCCATTCTGTTTCTCCCACTTTCCTCTCCTATTCCTCTCTCGAACCAGAATACACCCGCTTGACCGGGCTAACAAACCTTAATTAACCAATGGCCCGTTCTTTGCCGTGGACAAGGGCCAACAGTGGACAAGGGCCAAAAGCTCGCTGCAGAGGTAAACCGGTACATGACAAGGTCAGGTCGATGTTCGAAAAAATAACAATCAGAAATCATGTCAATAAAGCAAATGGACCAGCTCTATTAGACCAAAATTGTTTAACCAGTACTGCAAGATGTAAATGGGAAACGAAGGGTTATAGATTCACCCTTCGCTTGAGATGGATAAAATTAGCGGGCATAGATTGCGAACTTAAATATAATCTATCGGAAAAAATAGTTTTCTACTGCACCAAATAAGCAGCCCTAAAATAACCACGAAATGTCCATTTGTCAAACATAGCGCAGTTTGTCCACGGAAAAGCTCGCATCACCTACCGTGAAGATCCACCAAAGGTTGGCCTCAAACCTATCACCCGATGGCGCTGCTATGTTCTCGTTCATAACAGGAGGAAAATATTCGCTTATGTGGTTTTTTGCTCGTTTAAAATGCGGACAGCATGGACGTTTTAACAGGCAAATTTCCCTCTATTTTGGTGAAAAACTGTCTGCGCAAATGGACTAGTGAAAACCTGACAAAGCAAGCTTACCAAGAGGATTTCAATGGCGCCCAATATGTACATGGAAGAGGCGAAGGTGGTTCCGAGGTAAAACAGAATCCCAACTGCACCTCCAAACTCAGGGCCTAAGCTCCTTGATATCATGAAATATGAGCCGCCACCTTAAAGAAATAAATTTAGCAAACATTCAATACATGTGATGGGAAAGAAAGCTTAGAATAACTTTGAGGCTTCATATAAACTTCTTTCTTGACAATATTGACCGGAGAGACTTAGCTTCCAAGCAATCGATTTTGATTTTGCTTGTATTAGGAAATGTTCACACTCTTCCTTACTGCTGATGAAATCAATACAAAGCAATACAAGGAGTATCTCCAACAATGCAATGCGAATGACAAACAGGAATATCTCTAACTGTTGTGCTGGCAACCTTGAAGAAGACAAGCTACATACGGCCCCCGCTTCAAGATGCATATTTTGCATGGGGATACATTCACTTAAAACTGCCGACAAAGGGCCTTTCTCTGACTTTTCATAATAAAAAATAATTTTCTGTTGGCTGAACCATGGATGGCTTTGTTGGGCATGACTAACCTGCAAAAGCAAGATAACTAAAGAAGAATAGCAAAAGATTCTGATGGAAGCAGATGACAGACCAAGATGAATAGTGTCTAGGATTCTTGAAGAAATGTTCTTGAAGAAATGCAAACATATGTGAACGCAAGGAGCTGAAACATAAATTGCGGCTCTAATCATGAATGATGCTCTAATTATGAATGATGCTCTAATTATGAATGATGCTCTAATTATGAATGATGCTCTAATTATGAATGATGCTCTAATTATGAATGATGCTCTAATTATGAATGGTGCTCTAATTATGAATGATGCTCTAATTATGAATGATGCTCTAATTATGAATGATGCTCTAATTATGAATGATGCTCTAATTATGAATGATGCTCTAATTATGAATGATGCTCTAATTAAAAATGATGCTCTAATTATGAACGGTGCTCTAATTATGAATGATGCTCTAATTATGAATGATGCTCTAATTATGAACGGTGCTCTAATTATAAATGATGCTCTAATTATGAATGATGCTCTAATTATGAATGATGCTCTAATTATGAATGATGCTCTAATTATGAATGATGCTCTAATTAAAAATGATGCTCTAATTGAAAATGATGCTCTAATTATGAACGGTGCTCTAATTATGAATGATGCTCTAATTATGAACGGTGCTTCATCGTACCTGGTACCATGCCATTCGTTGCGATGGCACTCATAGAAATGGCAGTCAGCATTGTCTGCGAAACAAAAAGTGGTACAAATGATAATCTTCAATTATCTAGCAGCGTGGCATTGAGCAGAGAAAGCCAAATTCAATTCAATGTGATTGGATTGTCATTCGTGTTGCGTTTGGTGAACATTTTCATTCGACTCAGCAACTGAACAGGCTCTCCAAGAGACTCGTTTTCATTCTTATAGACGTTTCGTATGAAAATCTAGGGTAACGTTTCAAAACAATTTGGGTGTGAAGTATATATTCCTTGAAGAATTAAACAGCACTTACACAACAGCAGCAGAGGAAGACGATCAAAAAGCTTTGCAGTACACCAGCTGTTCCAACGATCCAAGAAAGACGGATGAAAAGGATGACGCCAAAAATGTTCTGCAAGCAAGGCAGGTAGACACCAAAAAGCGTGCCCATTTTGACAACCTGTAAAAAGAGAGCACGAGTTGGTGAAAAGAAGCGCCCTAAGCAGGGTAGCTAGCAACATCCAACATAGCGCCAAGTGAATGTTACTAAATACATGCAGTACATGGGAAACTTGCTTCGGCTTACGATGGAAACATGGTTTACATCCAAGCCAAATGATTTCCATAATTGAAAAGGGACAATTTAATACGTGCTTAGTTGACAAGAACTGAAATTTAAGATTGCAGAATTGGTTTGCTGTTGCAAATTTAAGAATGAAGAGTGATGCCTTTCGAACATTAAATGAGGCCTTAAGGTGAAAGTCTCATTACTTCCAGAATACTACTCAAGTAAATGGATACATAAACAATAATCTTTTCAGCGGAATAAACCACAATTGATATTAAATGTTGAAATTTTCCGGTGTTTTTAGGATACTCGGTTGAAAATAAAGCCACAGTTAAATTGATTATGCAAAAGAATGAGATTATGGACAAGTTTGTTATGAATTGGAGTAGATGATGAATAATTAGAGAGAGTGTGGTGAATGGCTTTGGCGGGATTGTGCTCCTGTGAATCCTTCCAATAAGCCAAATCGACGGTAGTGGGTCCGGGAAGTCACCGCACAAAGCCACAAAGGAGCCAAAACCATCCTCATTGAAATGCAACAGAGGGGATCAGAAATGGTGGCTTTGCTCCAGGTCAAAGCGATTTGCCAAAATCTCTTCACAAGTAAATCTCTGTGCGTTAAAACCAATTTAGAGATGGACACATACTGCTGGGGATGGGCACATGTGGAAAGGGGATCAAACAACATATTGATGACCCTGCTACGTGGACAACACTCGCAAATTGGCGTGAAAAGGCGTTTATTAAGCAAACAGTGGAAAGATTTCATCTGCAGAGACAACCCGAAATCGTCACGCCCAGTTGTCGTCAAAAGAGTTGAAATGCGGTGCACAAATTAGTCGTTTATCGATCCTTATCAATATCAGCATAAACGGGCTGTCTAGAGCCTCTACAGTGGATAACGTCGTAACACTGTGACGCACAATAATCTCAAAGTTTGAGAGGGCCTAGTGCAAACTGTGTATAGTCAACTTTGCATAGCATTTCGAAACTGTTCATTTAAACTCATTTCAACACTATTTATCCTTTATAGCAGATATGAATCTGATAGGACGTACCTCTATGGGGAAAAGTTTGGGATTACAACGGTAAAACGGCTGGCAAAGCTAACCTTAGCAAAGTCGTTATTCAAACTAAGACCGGGTGCTCCGGGTTGCGCTCTCCAGGTTGCGCAGACGCAAGGGTTATGCAGGGCTAGTAACGCCCAGGGTTAATCAGCTAGGATTTCCCATTTCCACACCCAGAGTTCTTTTCGCAAAGGTTTGAGAAGCGTGTCGCTCTTCTTTGATCGCTTTCCTCCGAAATATAAAATATGATTGAAAACAATGGTGCTGGCATTTCCGTCGTCTTTCAAGATGTTTTTCTAAAACCAGGTAAAGCTGTCCAAGTTTCACCCAGTTCACAACACATTTGACGAAACATAGTTATCCTCTCATAGCAGCCCATTGAACACAGGGCGTTCCAAATGCTATACGCATTATCAGTAGAAGCTGTTCTTGTTAACGTTTCTAGAAACTTTTCTCCGTGCGTAGAATCACAAATTTCCAGTCAATACGATTTCGCTTATAGATTCCACACTACAATACCACCTGTGTTTCGCCAATGAAAGCTTTTATTTCCACAATATCCGTATCTCCTCTTATAACGGATTGGTTGTTTTTGCGAAAAGCTGTGCCAACTTCCCTTCTGGCAATGATACAATACTTCTTTACATCATTGACTTGGTAATGACGTTGACTCAACATCATTTCGTGGCCATAAGCAATAGAAATCGGTACCGTAATTACAGGAAAATGAGCATGCCTTTCATTTCATAGCAAAAAAATTATGGAAGAGCGTCTCTATATATATATGTATGCGCTCCCCTCGACCCAATACATAGTGTACTCAATTCTTCGTACACAAAAACCTATGATAATAGGCTAGAATTCCTTTCTTTGTTGAAAGGTAAAAAGACGAGCGGAGAGGCAACATGGAGAATGCTAGAAAAGGGGATACCACAGGAGAGGGTGTGGCAAGATTGACTAACTTGATATTTGACCCTCACCAAATGCAGAATATTACACCTATTAAGGCTTTTACCTTTTAACTTGCTGCAACCTATTCAATATAGCATTTAACAATATAATTTAAATTTACTTACATGTAGATTCTTGGAAATCAAACATGATTTGTTGGTACAATTAGTTCTATTGGTAACCATTTTTAAAAGTGGCAGGAAAACAAATAAATTCCAACAAAATGGTGATTTGCATGCAATTCACTTAGCATTGTCAGACTTTCAGCATGACTAGGACAACCTCTTGCAATTGACAAAATTCAATTTGTGATCATTTTAGACATCAGCATGTAACGGATAAGCCCAAATTTGATGCCTATGCTAAGTTGTATATTAAAGAAAGTACCAGCATCATTAATTTTTGCACATTGAATTACATGATGTAAAGAGCTATTTAGCACTTTTGAGGTTTCTTTCTGTCAAAGGAGATTATAAATAAATACTTCTGTTCCTACATTTGTCTGTTATTTGGAGGAACATCCATAGGATTAGGAGGATGAGGTACATTCATTTGACATGTGATGATTCAATGGGCCAATGGTTATTATGGTACCATCACCTTTTCAATTAAAATTAAATGAAATCAATAAAAAAGAAACATCTTACATCTGTTCTGGCTTCCTTTTCTGGTTTGACTCCCTTGGATGGAGGTATTGTGACATCATAGTTTGACAATGTAGCCAAGAGTGTGGCCAATTTAGGCCTTTTCTTGATGTCTTCCTGGAAAAATTAAAAAGTTATATTCACTTAACATTTCAGTGCCCTCGACTAGAGATTTGACAAATGGTTTAGAAATATGGCTGCATTGGGATTTTTATTTCAATTTTATGGTAGATACAGGAGTAAAAAATCTCAGATGTATGCCAAGTTGTGGCTGCTTATATTGTTGACTGGCAAAAATTAAGATTTGAAGAATAAAAAGCTAAAAATCAAAATAGACCATGTCCATATGTCCAATGTCCATATTATTATCAATCCACCAATCGATCAAAAAGAATGCTGACAGAAATAATGTTATTGGCATGGTTTCAGGTCAATAATGGTTCAACGTTATTGGCATGGTTTCAATACAGGCCTTAGGCCGACATTATTTGTGCAGCCGCTAATGGTTAAAAACCAGATCACCATACAAAAGCTCACCTGCCAAAAGAAATATTAATTAACATGGCGTTAAACAGTCAATTCACAGAAACTCCTGTTTCAAATAATAATTTGCAGAAAGCATAATCCCTTTAAAAATGGAAATGCAGAGTGTCCTATTGAATAAATTTTGTCTCAAAAAGTCCACTACTACAGCACCGCTAAACCTTGTTGACATTATATATAATGACATGGATGAATCCTTATTAAATGGAGCTTTTTTCTTGGATCTGCGTAAAGCATTTGGCACTTTTGATCACACCTCCTTACTAACCAAAGTCAAACGGTTCAACCCAGATGATATAGATGGCTAAATTCATATTTGTTTCAAAAAAACCAAGTTGTTACCTTCAATGGAGTTTAATCCATGTAACTACTATAAACTCTGGTGTCCCCCAAGAATCAAATGAAAGATTTATGCAAAAAGCTGAACTATAGAATCTCAATCATCAGGAGAGTGGAAGTGTACCTCCCTCATGAAAGCTTGGTTAACCTTGCAAATTCACTTGCGTTAAGCCACCTAGATTACTGTTCACCTCTTTTCCATAATTTCAGCACCAAACACTTGGATACTCTTTTAAAACTTCAAAAATAATGTGCTCGTGTCATATTTTCTGTTAAGAGAAGAACCAGTAGCAAACCTCTCTTCATATAACTTAATTGGCTACCAATCCACCAGAGAATTGAACTGAACACATGTTTGCTCATTTTTAAGGTTATCAATAATATGGCATCAAGGTATTTAACCAATTCAGCAACAAGAGCATCAGACGTACATGAACACCTTACACGCTCCTTAACCAGCAGATGCCTCTACAGATCAAGAGGAGAAGGTTCTATTTAAGTCAAGACATTCAAATTTTATGAAACCAAAGTTTGGAATTCTCTTCCTAAAGAGTTAAGGAATATATCTTCTTACTCAAATTTTGAGTGTAAATGTAAACCTTACTTAATCAACAAATTTAAAGACCCATCTTTTCATAACTATGGTTTTATTGTTTAATTATTTTTATTACTTTAGTTATTACTATACTATTGTTAATTACATTTTTTACTTTAAGATATTATTTTTTCACCTTTTATTTGTAAACCAGGTTGACAACAAGCTTTGTTAGTCCTGCTATTTACGTTAAAGACATTTATACATACATACATACACCCATACATACAATAAGCTTGTTGTTCCTGAAATTAAACTTTCGGGACATTTACCAAAACGTGGGAAAAACGATGCTTTACCTCATAAAGTGCGAGGTTTCCTGTACTATTCCGGTTTTGTCCATTTTGTTTCTCCAGCAGTGGGATTTCTACGGAGTCAGGTCTAGTTGACTTCTCTTTTCCTGAAACGAAAACAAATCGAATTTGGCGCCAATGCAAAACTTTGCGGTCAATTGAAATTCGTTCACAATAGTTATTTTCATTGTTTCATTTGTTCCGTTCTCGCCTTCTTTTCACCAGCGTCATGAGATATAAATATATTTTCATTAGCGAACAACATTACCTTATGAAATAGGCTCGCTTTTACTTTTCTCAAAGCTCACTTGCCGCCCTTCCAGATGGCCATGGAGGGCAGCAGGTCGATTTCTAGGAAAATACCGTTTAAATCCGAACGAAAATCAAAAATGAAATCAAGAAACACACTTTTCGTAAATATTGAATTAAAAAAGCTAAAGTGACAAAACGGTCCCTTCTTTGCCGCAAAAGAAAGAATTGAACTCTATTATTTCCCGCAAAAAACTTTAAGCAACTTTTGAGTGTCAGCGACCATCTTGTTTACATACCGAGCACATGTAGGAAGAACGTCCTAATTTACCTTCGCCTGTATCTTTTTCCTGCTCAGATGTAGTATCATTTTCTTCGTTTTCTGTTTTAAAAACTGTAAATCTTGCTCTATCTGCCGTGGGAGTCAAAACATCTGGGCTTTCCATCTTCAGATAAGTCCTGTACACTGATCAGACTGCCCTGGTTCCTTCAGATTATAGTAGCCTGGTCACGTTGCGTGTGTCAAACATAAGGTTTTGGCCGGCTAAACACTTTTCATCTGCATTGTACTGCAACAGGTCACATCTTTCTCGGGAAGGCCCTTTCAGCCAGGGGGCTCGGTCCATTGCCAGACCCATAATAATTAGCATACATTTCTGGAATTGAATAATTTAGATAAGATCATGCTATATAAATACAGCATGACATTTATTGGAGTTTTGCATTAGCTGGAATGATTCGGAAAGGAAAAGTTGCTTAGCAGAAAAGGCTAAAAACTCCTCTGGCTTCCAATCTTAAGAATTGAGATTTACAGAATATGCACGTCAACACATTTCAGGGCTATGTTGCATGCTGCAGACAAGTCTTTAATCCGTTTGCACCCCCTGGCTTGCTGCTCTAAGACAGCTTTCTTGTTTGAAATCCGAAATAATCCGGTGTTCTTTCAATTCTGGCAAATATTTTCGCAATTATGACTTCCCTTGTTCGACCTTAGGCATAATGCAAACAGCAGCGTTTTAGTGGCATCAGAAATGTTTATCTTTGATTATTTTGTTCAAACCGCTATGAAGACCAAACGGGTGTAGCCATGCAAGGGGCTGGAGGCTTGATCGAAAACATTGGCAATAATTATGGAAGATCACCAACCAACCTGGCCGAGTCTTGTCTGGCTTTCAGAAAGTATTAAAGTGGAGAATGAATCATCTTACTTAGGGACAGTGTAAACAAAATTTAATACATAGCTGGTGCAAATGGCAATGGGGCCAGGACCTTTTTTAACCCTCTGAAGAAGGGAGCTCAAAAATTTTTTTTGCAAAAATGTGCAGGACCACTAACGGGGCAAAGAATTGTTTATGAGCTCAAGATGAAATCAGAAAAACAGTAATTTGGGAACAAGGCTTAATTCATCTAAGATGAAAATCTAGTTAATGTAAAAATGATTGATATCAAAATAATTGTGTTTTAAAGTTCAAGTTTTTCAAGGAGAATTCAAGAAGGTCTTTATATACTGTTAGGCTCATTGAGTATGTTTTTATATATGATATTAAATAGCACCATGGTAGTTTGTTGTGTTTCTTTGAGAAAAACTAGAATTTATAAAATACTGCTAGTTATTTTTATCAGCAATGTGATTTTTATCATAATATACTTGAAAGTATGGGGGAAGTGTAATTTTTAAGGAGCAATTGGTTTTCTGACAGCCGATTATATCGGGTAGGCGGATTTTTTCACAAGAATTTTTTTCCACCGGCCATGTAGTAAAATAAATTTTGCACTATCCCTTACCAAAAATTGCACTTTACTGCATCAATCCTATTTCTTTCATTTAGTAAAGGGCTAGATCGGGACCGACCGCATTGCTATCAAATTTAAACTGGGGCCGGGTGATGAAATTATTTTAGGGGTAGTCACAACACCCCATATCCTTCTCATTTGCCCCTTGATTTTGATTTTAAACCAATGAATTAGTAAGAACTCGAAAAAGAGTCATCTTCCAGTGCGAGTCGAAAGTACAAATCAAACATGCACCTCTTTTGTCGTGGTACGATGTCGTAGATTCGCAACTCTGACGTAGGATCTGCATAATTCAATTCAATTGGGTAAACGAGGACAGGGATCTCCTCCTCCCTTTTTGCACAATTACACGGTAAGTCGATTAAATGGAGTTTCTGGCGAAATCCCAGCTTTGCTTGTCAAATCTAAAGTTCATTCTATCAAGGATTTGATTTCTGCCTGGCGCGAGAAGTATTTCTTTTCTCCTTTATCATACCCCTAGCCTGTGCGCAAATGAAGCCCAGATTGAGAAAGGGTCATAATTTTTGTTAGATCTGTGGGACTATCATTAATGGTACTCACATTTAGGCCTGTTCATTGACACATCAATACCCTAATAATAATGGTACACTAAAATATCTCTTATCTAATATCACAATTCGGTGATGTAAAATATCCCTGTTGTTGAGTGAGATTTATGTGAGGTACTTTCATTTTCACTATGTGTAGAAGTGATACCGGCTGGAATTCCTATTTGCCACCAAATGACCAACAACTAACAGAGCAAAGAGTCCTAATATAATTGAGTTTTCAATGGTTGATGGTAGAGACCCATCCGTTTTCTACATTAAAAAGCCTTTCCTATAATTGAAAATGGTGTGGTCTTAAGAAAATTTCGGGCCTCCGCCCCATTCATCTTCCTTGATAACGAAACAGTTAAAGGAAACGGAAATAGCAAGTACGTTGCAGCTTCCGTGGCTGTATCTTGTGACCTGAAGCTCAAGAGACAATGATATTGTTTCGTTTTTAGCCAAGAAATTTCCTAAATCCTGATGTCTCCTAATCTGTTAGAAACATAAATGAATTCCAAGCAGAAAGCATCAGCCAAGCAGAAAATAGCTGTCTTTCAAATTTCGGCACATAAAAATTTTATAATGGTTGTAGCATCGATATTCTTCAAATGGCAGAAAAAACTCTTCAAGACGCATTGAGACGGCTCTTTCTGCTGTCAGTGTTTCTTTTATGAGGATATTCAACATGAATTTTACAAATGAATGCATTTCAGCGTCAAAATGAGCTAGATCTATGACGTTTGTTAACTAAAATCACTTTTAGCTAAGATTGATTCAGTGTTTGGGATTGCAATCAACGAGATAAAAAAAGCTACAATGCTTAAAAGCTAGAATGAACTCAATGCATTGATTGGTAAGGCAATTTTAAGCTTCTTCCTCTTCCTCTTCCTCGAATTCAGGCTCCTCCTCAGCTGTAGCTTCTTGGTATTGCTGATACTCTGACACCAAGTCATTCATGTTGGATTCTGCTTCTGTGAACTCCATCTCATCCATACCCTCTCCTGTGTACCAATGCAAGAAGGCCTTTCTTCTGAACATAGCAGTGAATTGCTCACTGATGCGCTTGAACAGCTCTTGGATGGCTGTGCTGTTACCAATGAATGTGGCTGACATCTTCAGTCCACGTGGAGGAATGTCACAAACTGCTGTCTTTACGTTGTTTGGAATCCATTCAACAAAGTATGAGCTGTTCTTGTTCTGAACGTTCAACATTTGCTCATCGACTTCCTTCATTGACATTCTGCCTCTGAAAATGGCAGCGACTGTGAGGTACCTTCCGTGACGTGGGTCACAGGCTGCCATCATATTCTTGGCATCGAACATTTGTTGAGTCAACTCAGGCACGGTCGTAGCTCTGTACTGTTGCGAGCCTCTGCTTGTGAGTGGAGCGAAGCCAGGCATGAAGAAGTGCAATCGTGGGAATGGCACCATGTTCACTGCCAGTTTCCTCAAGTCAGCATTCAGCTGCAAACAAACAACAACCAACATTTAGATAACAACATTTTAATGATCATCCCATTTGTTCATGGTGACTGCAAAAAAACCAAACAAATAAACAGTGCAAATCTTGAATCGAGTTCAATTCAAAATATATAATCTTTTACCTGTCCTGGAAACCTGAGACAGGTGGTGACACCGCTCATGGTTGCAGACACAAGGTGGTTAAGATCTCCATAAGTTGGTGTGGTCAGTTTAAGTGTCCTGAAGCAGATGTCGTACAGAGCTTCGTTGTCGATGCAGAATGTTTCATCTGTGTTCTCCACAAGCTGGTGGACAGAGAGTGTTGCATTGTATGGCTCAACAACAGTGTCTGATACTTTTGGGGATGGTACGACACTGAAAGTGTTCATAATTCTGTCAGGGTATTCCTCGCGGATCTTTGAGATGAGCAAGGTGCCCATACCAGATCCGGTACCTCCACCAAGGGAATGTGTCAGTTGGAAACCTTGAAGACAATCGCAGCTTTCTGACTCTTTCCGTACAACATCTAAAACCGAGTCGACAAGTTCTGCACCTTCAGTGTAGTGTCCCTTCGCCCAATTGTTACCTGCACCACTTTGTCCTAAAATAAATGAATCAAAAAGTGTTTCGACTGTAATTAAAGCAAACTTTGAGCAGAAAGTGGTTAATAAGAATGTTGTTTTGTTTCATATGCAAAGCTGATAAATATATTGATTGCCGACGAGAAAATGACGAGAGATTTCTTTCGTCAAGCTTAGAGTAACCTTTTTATTTCATCGAATGTCGAGGCGCAAATTATAAAATTGAATATGTCACTGTATGCACCCCTGTTTTAAGATCTTTGTATCTGGTTACTGTGCATTGTTATGTTGCTAGCCCGAATACAGGGCAAATGATTGGTTAGCGAGTAACAGCTCGGCTTTTCCACTGCTGTCTGAAATTTAGAGATATCGCACTCAGGAGGCGATCAAATAATTAGCCTGCGCGACAATCATATGGATCATAAAAGCTTTGAAGATGAGCGTGAGTGATTCACTCTGTAGCTGGCGACATACACAGTTCTATTCAACTTTTGACAAAGACGCCTATGGAAAAACAGCTGGAGTTAATTTGGTTCATTATTAATTCACGAACTGAGACATGATTTCTTTTTGCAACTAGATCTCTATAAACGAATGACAAACCAAACTTGAAATCCTCACCAAAGACAAAATTGTCCGGTCTAAACACTTGTCCATATGGTCCTGAACGTACTGAATCCATTGTGCCTGGTTCCAAGTCGACCAAGACAGCTCGCGGAACATACTTGCCCCCTGAAATTCATAAATTGCTCATGAAGCTGTGAAGACGATGAAAAGAGAACTGTTTAAAAGGCAAACTAGACGAATAACATCGATTTGTGAATGTTTAAACGGAATTGTTATGAATGATTGGATATTCTTTCGGAGCGTTAGGAGCACAATGCAAATGCTAATAAATGAATTGTTACTAACAACGAAGGGCGTGTCCTCTCAAAGAAAACATGGCAGTTATTTGTCAAAGGCTTCTTACCAGTGGCTTCGTTGTAGTAAACATTGATCCTCTCCAGTTGAAGGTCAGAGTCACCATGATACGTCCCTGTGGGATCTATGCCATGCTCGTCAGAAATGACCTCCCAAAACTGTGGATCAAACAAAAAGCATCTTATAAAAGTCAGAACACAGTCAGATGCAAACAAAAATCGAAAACACAGTCAGATGAAAAGGAATCGAAAACAAAATCGAAGCAGGATAAGACTGTTGCTGCCACATACCTTTGCTCCAATTTGGTTTCCACACTGCCCGGCTTGTAAATGGACTATTTCACGCATCTTGAAGATAATTTCCTTCCAACTACGACACCGCACCTTGCTACGAGTTCTAGTGAATGTTCAGCTGCCTAGCCTCGCGCTGTATTAATAACCAAGTCATTATAAATTTTAATGTGATCTGCAGCCGGGGGCTTGTCTTCTCTATGATGACTATGAAATAAACATACGTTCCTTCATCAGATGGCGAGTTTTTCTCCGTTCTTATTCGGTGCAAAGACTTGACTTATTTCTTGGGCGTTTCGCTGCGCATCAGATGCAACGGCTAGCAGGCAACTAGTACCTGTACATCGGGGCAATGCTTTTTTACGATTCACTTATTAGCACAAATACGATTTAGATTCCAGCAAGACTTGACACCAGATAGTGCGTCGTGAGGAAACGCGAGAAGCTAGTTTGTCAGCGGAAGCGTGTGAAACAGGCGCAACAATTTTTCCTGCCATTATCATCCGCTAAGTGAAGATGGTGTCAAAGTTTTACTGTCTTTACATTGGGCTCCAGCCCAAACATGTTGATTCAAGACATAAGTTTTTGGCCAATGGCTTGCTAACAAATGCCAAAGACATTTCTTGCAGAAAGAAAGATCGTCTTTTCGTAAAGGGATATTAGCATTTTGCCTTCAAACATATCGTAGCTAGCGTTTTAAGTTATTTTCTTGTGCATAGGGCTGTAGCCTTCTTTCCATCATCGGTGTCAAAATTTTCTAAAATTACAAATAGCTCTAAAATATATTGGCAGTTTTTAGTCTTGAAGTGAAGTAAATAAACATACAGTGAAATGTATCAGGTGTTTCTTTGGAGCTCTGATAAGCGTCGTTTGACTCAGTTGTTATAGGTGGACAGAAAGATGGCTGCCGAAAATTTACGGAATTTAAAAGAGATTCAGATAAAGAGAGATTTCAGAGTTATTTAATCTCTTAAGAAGTTCAGTTTTAGGAATCCTTCACAAACGTGAATTGTTTCTAAATTTCAGAGGGTGTGGCGAGAAAATAAGAGCTAAATAATCCGAAGTTTTACCGTTAATCAATATGCAAATGACAGTCTGTAATGGCGTGTATTAGGCCAGGTGATGCCAACTGGCTTGACTTCCATTGATATGAAGATTTTCTAAAGGACACCCTGGAGGCAGCATGGCAATGAGTCATGCATTCCAAAATCATGCGAAATGAGTCGTGTTTATATAGCTACAATCGCAAGCATACTTGAGAGTGTTGTCAACACAACATTTATATCCGCTAACAAGATTCTCCAACAACAAATCATGAATTGGCCAATAACCAATTTGAAAGCTAGGACCCAATTCTCAGGAAGAGCTGCTTGCGTTGTATAATTTGCTACCATGGAAAAAGAAAGCCATTACGAAATGACAGCACTAACTAACCAAATTCCAATTATAATTTTCATACTGTCGGCTTGCGTTAATAAGAGATTATGTGAGAATGCGTTAATAAGTGATTGAAACATTGACCGATAATTGGTTGTCTTAACAGTAAAGCAGCATTGCTTATTTAGACAAAACTTGCACTTTCCTATTTTGCTTCTTGCTCATATCGGAGCAAAAGCGGTTCAGTTTTCATAAGGCTCACTGTTTCAATACTTCTGGATGCAAATATGTTATAATCAATCAGAACTTAATTATGTGAAGCTAAAATATGAACAGAAACTCACAATATGAAGACCATTGGTACGATGAAATGCTTTCTTAAGATTGCAAGGCTATGTGTGGGAAGGTTGCAAGAATACAAATGTAAGTTGATGTGGGGATGTCGTAATGAAAAAGACATGCCATTACCTCACATAAATTGGAAGATCGTCAGTAAAAAATTAAAGAAGTATTTGCTTAAATATAGAATTTAAAATTTGAATTTAATGAAGCTATCCTGCGGTTTGCTGAATACCCTGCAACCAATTTAGGCACGTCGTGTTGTTACATTAGTTCATCTATTAGAATGGCTTTTGCTTTGTCACCTGGAGCACCGAGGTAGAATGGAGGTTCTGGGGGTGGCCCTTTAGAAAGTCGGAAACGATCCTTTCCAAAAGTCCATTCCATCATCATTTTCAGAGTCACGGCAACGGGCGGATCCTGAAAAAGTGGGGTAGTAGATAAGATAGGTGCCGAAAATTTTCAGAAATTGATGGCGAATGTAGACTTTATAAGGTGTCTTAAAAATTTCCCCTTTAATCTGATAATTTTTTTCTTGGCATAACGTCTTTTTTCCATTCTCTGTTCTGTCATTGTGGCCCGAGGTGAGACTTATCATTAACCTTGGGGCTCTTTTCCCTTCATGAGAAATCCTTTCATAGCGGTTAATGGGCGTAATATTAAAAAAGGGGCGCCAGACCGACTACAATTCAGGGGGATGGGGCAAATACTCTAAGATCGCACTTAAATCTGCCACTGGTCACGGCTATCAAGCCGTTTCCTGCATTTACTAAATACAAATCAAAATTTAAGTAAGAGAGGTAAAATGGTAAGAAAATGCTACCTTATGGATTGATTTGAGATCTTATTTTTCAAAAACTTGTTACCTTCGCAGATGCTGTTCCTCTCCTTTGCCCTACTTGATGACTAGCCATGCTACCATTAATCACGTGAGCCTGTGGGCTATTCGCTGTTTCAAGAGCATTGTCATATAGACAATTACTGTTTGACTGCAAATGATCACGAAGACTTCAAGCGCCCAGTTGATCATACCTTCTATTAACTTTCAAAATCTCATACCAAACAAAATGCAAGCCGAGTGAGCATTAGATGGGGAGGACGAGAAACGAACCAGCATATCTCCAAAGAGTATGCAGTAAGCAGTGCATTTGTGGGAGTCTTTAGACCTCTAGCCCTCCCCCTAGGCAATGCTGCGCAGTCCCTGGATAATTGTCTTTGGGTATCGTCAAACGGATTCAAGTGATTCTAACATGGTAATTCTGACTGCTACTGAGGAGAGCAGTGTGATGTTTGTGATCAGTCAGTCGCTTTTCTCGTGCTTTCCCATCTACCCTGGAGTATTCCCATTTTGTAACTTCTTATTTCATTTTGCGAGAATGCACACTGCTTTCATTCTTATAACATACCGAAACTCTATAAACATCTCGTTAATGCAACCAGACTGTTTGTCGCAAAGGATTTTGTTGCAACTTAGAGTGCTGCTCATGTACGTTTCTAACATAAGTGTGTGATTCGCATGTGGGTCAAAACAATGGGCATCTTCACAGGATTTGCAACTACTCATAAACCAAATGAATCTTGCTGTTGAATACACATTTCAGAAAAAAGGACAGGGAAAAGGAGATTCCTTTGTCTCCTCAAACATTGATCAAGGACACTCAACTACAATGCTCCTAAAACAATTCTTCATCAATTCACAATCAAAACAGAGCCATTTCATGGCATGTCCATTTAAGCTTCTTCTTCGTCTTCTTCTTCAAACTCTCCCTCCTCTTCTGCAGTTGCATCTTGGTATTGCTGATACTCTGACACCAAGTCATTCATGTTGGATTCTGCTTCTGTGAACTCCATCTCATCCATACCCTCTCCTGTGTACCAATGCAAGAAGGCCTTTCTTCTGAACATAGCAGTGAATTGCTCACTGATGCGCTTGAACAGCTCTTGGATGGCTGTGCTGTTACCAATGAATGTGGCTGACATCTTCAGTCCACGTGGAGGAATGTCACAAACTGCTGTCTTTACGTTGTTTGGAATCCATTCAACAAAGTATGAGCTGTTCTTGTTCTGAACGTTCAACATTTGCTCATCGACTTCCTTCATTGACATTCTGCCTCTGAACATGGCAGCAACTGTGAGGTACCTTCCGTGACGTGGGTCACAGGCTGCCATCATATTCTTGGCATCGAACATTTGCTGAGTCAACTCAGGCACGGTCAGAGCTCTGTACTGTTGAGAGCCTCTGCTTGTGAGTGGAGCGAAGCCAGGCATGAAGAAGTGCAATCGTGGGAATGGCACCATGTTCACTGCCAGTTTCCTCAAGTCAGCATTCAGCTGCAAACAAACAACAACCAACATTTAGATAACAACATTTTAATGGTCATCCCATTTGCTCATGGTGACTGCAAAAAAAACCAAACAAATAAACAGTGCAAATTTTGAATCGAGTTCAATTCAAAATATATAATCTTTTACCTGTCCTGGAAACCTGAGACAGGTGGTGACACCGCTCATGGTTGCAGACACAAGGTGGTTAAGATCTCCATAAGTTGGTGTGGTCAGTTTAAGTGTCCTGAAGCAGATGTCGTACAGAGCTTCGTTGTCGATGCAGAATGTTTCATCTGTGTTCTCCACAAGCTGGTGGACAGAGAGTGTTGCATTGTATGGCTCAACAACAGTGTCTGATACTTTTGGGGATGGTACGACACTGAAAGTGTTCATAATTCTGTCAGGGTATTCCTCGCGGATCTTTGAGATGAGCAAGGTGCCCATACCAGATCCGGTACCTCCACCAAGGGAATGTGTCAGTTGGAAACCTTGTAGAGAGTCGCAGCTTTCTGACTCTTTCCGTACTACATCCAGTACAGAGTCTACTAGCTCTGCACCTTCTGTATAGTGTCCTTTTGCCCAATTATTGCCTGCACCACTTTGTCCTTGAAAAGAACAAATAAGTATTAAACTTCACTGATGCACCTACTTCCATTTTGTCAAACATATAGAAGGAAAGAAACAAACACTATTTTTCACGAGTAATAATTATATTTTATTAAAATTAAATAACATCCAATCTTATTTCCCGAAGAGCTGTTATTGGAACTGATAATATTTTGCACCCAACTCCTCTGAAGGCTTTGGTTTGTTTTGATTACTTTGAAAAAAGAATGTCCTGTGCATCCAACAGATAAGAGCCATTTAAGATTAGATCTGCTAGTCTTCTTCAAAATTTTTAGCTATTTCCATTTTTACCACAGATAAAATACGCTGTTGTTGAGCCAACCAGTCCAGAGGTACTAATATGTTAATACTCTGCAATGGATATGTAATGTCTCTTTCTCTGAGCCTGGGTTAGCCAGTTACAAATCACCTATATAGCTATTACTGTAGCTCTCGTTGAAAATAAAGATTCCCATTATTACAATTTAACTGCAAACACCAGGCAGTTCCTTAATGGGTTTTTTCATTTTGATTTCTGTCTTCTAGTTGAAAAGTTAACAGTCCACAACCAAAAGAATAAAAAGTTCAAGCAGTGGTGGTTTTAGGGACTTCAGGGCATGGGGCCAAAATCATCTGCAGGGCCTAGTTTGAAACTTTCTTGATGATCTTTCTTCAAGTTCTTTTAAGTTAAAATTGTTATGCCTCTTTTCAATTATTTCTTAGGTACTTGGCCCCTTCTGGATTACCAAAAGTGTGGGGGCCTTGGGCCATGGCTTCAATGGCCCCCAAAATGCCACTGAGTTCAAGTGAGGTGGTCAGTTTGAATAACTCCATATTGGAACTTGATGAAAATAGTTGTGTTCCAAGGCTTTGGTATTAGAGAAAAACAATTTATTCTTTTCTATTATGTATAAATTTGTTTAGCCTTGTCACAAACAGTTTGAGATTAGAATTTGATATTTTTTACTTCTAAAACTGGCAACATATCATAGAGTGAAATAATGTCTTATGTTACAGCCCAGATAATGAAAAACAAGCATTTGCAACCACTGTTAATAACATTACAAGATAAAACCAGGCAGCAAGCCAAAAGTTTTAAAATAGCAAATAAAAGAAGACAACTTTGGCTAGAGAGGCCCCCATAGCATTTAAAGCAAGTTAAGAGGTTCAAAAGTTGGCTTCAAAGGACTTCATACAATATCTTTTGGCATTCAGGGTTCCTAAGCATCTGTGGGACCAGTTTTCAACTGTTCAGCTAGAAGGCAGGAACTTCTGTTTTGTGAAGTAAAATATCAATATAGCATGAAACAGCAGAACCACAATGTGATAAGAATGAAATGCTTTTCAACTTATCTAGTAGCAAAGAGTAACCTCAGTAATCATATCACACCGCCCACCTTACGATTTTAAGAACAAGGAACCTGAATGGTTATTATTGTCTGTGAATTGACAGCTGTCTGAAAGTGGAGAATGTCTGGCTTTGGGGATACATAGAACACTAGCTTTATATTATCATTTGCCACTCCTTCACCTACATCAGTTTCTCCACTTTCCATTTTAGCAACAAAAAGAAAAAAATTTGGGTCAGTCTGAAAAGATGATCATTGCAAAGTTGTGAGTGACCCATTGCCATTGATCAATTATGCTATATGTCTCGAATTTACAAAATCTTTTTTGAAGCTGACAATAGTAGGGTTTGAAAAGGGTATACCATGACATTTGCATTCAAAGGACATCTTAAACCAAAATTGTTTTCAGGATTTTATCAACATGGGGTGCAGTCTTAATATTTCATGAGGTAGATAAAGGTAAAAGACTTTATTTGAAGACAGCTTTATTTCCTAGCCAAAACCTTAAAATCTACAAACTGTTAATTTAAATACCTATTATTCCAAAAACCTCATCAGAACAAAAGAGTAATTACATTATTCATGTTTTTTGAGCCATGACCTATTTTTGGTTTCTGGTTGCTAGGAACCTAATTCACACTAAGGAAACCCTGGGGAAATAATCAGGTGCTTTCAAAAGATAATGGGATGACTAACAATTCTATGGAGAACAATGATTAGTACATGCATGGAAAAATACAAAAAGCTGAACATTAAGCATAAAGATTATGTTTGTTTGCAAGTTGATTTGACAACCACGGGGAGCCCAATTGTGACATCATTGTGCCTCGCAAGGTAAACTTTCTTACCGAAAACAAAGTTGTCAGGCCGGAAGATTTGCCCAAATGGTCCTGAGCGAACTGAGTCCATTGTTCCTGGCTCCAAATCAACCATAACCGCTCTAGGAACATATTTTCCACCTTAAAAGTAAAGACACAGTCCTGAAAACTGAGGAATGCTGAAGACATTCAAAAGTTGCAAACGCTAAAAAAGCCACATCAAAGATCATTTTTTGGCAAATTGCTCTGAAATTAATGATGCAGTGTTATTTTAATCACAAGTCGAACATAGTGCATAACGCTCGAATAAGCGTTTGACAAATTCAAAATTATGATTGCTTGCTATCCCAGGTGAACTTGTAGGGCTACGCCCTTTATGGACAAAAGAGTTCAATCGTAAGGCTGAAACAATAATATCGATCTTAAGTTTTCTCTCAAAATTCAAGCTGTTATGGTTTAACTAAACCAGTTGCAACACTTACACAAGATATTGACTAAACTGAAATAAATGATTTAGGCTTTTCTGCTACCTTGAAATAAACTTTTACAAGTTGATGAAAGAAAAGGCGTATAGAAGGACGCTTCTGATAAACAGTGGCAGGAGATCATTTATTCTACGGGAAGAAGAACTCTTAACTTGTCAAATGAGACAGTTAACAATTAAAAGTAAAAACAAAAGTTAAAACGAGATGAATCAACCTATCCAATTATCTGTGCTTTTTAAAATCAGAGCTCAGCGAAGCAGAACGAATAAGAAAGTTAACGATAGTTTCAAAGGAGGTTAAACTTTCAAATTCCAATATATCAACTTTCCTACGCGGCCTCAGGGGTTTAGCTACTCAACGAAAGAATAAATTAGACATAAATCATTATAATGTATCCGGGCTGACTACATTGGAAAACAAGATTCTGCTTCGCACAATAGTGAATGCTGACGAAGGCGCAAATAAACCCTCCCGCAACTTTGCTTATAATATTTACCCGTCGCTTCTGTATAGTAAACATTGATCCTTTCTAACTGAAGATCTGAATCCCCATGATAAGTTCCAGTCGGGTCAATGCCATGTTCATCTGAGATCACCTCCCAAAACTGAAATTTTGATAAATAAGCTATGAAATGTGATTGTGTTTTGGTCCTACAAAAGAGGAAATCAAACCAAAAATATTTAGCTTTAAAATTTTAAGGAAAATTACCTTTGCACCGATTTGGTTACCACATTGGCCTGCTTGAAGATGTACAATTTCACGCATTTTGACGGTATAGTTAAATAAGTTAGCGAAAGAGCTTCGACGTCTTGCAAACAGCGGCGTGGACTTTTTACCAGCTGCTTCAAAATTAATTTGGCGCGGTTTATAAATCTCAAGGAACGAAAGAAATCCGGGGGACCAGTCACAGAAAATTCCAATTGTGAAGAGACAAAATCCAATTCTATTTGAACGATAATATGTGACTCTGAGCCCCCCGTCCAGTTGGTATCAGCAAGAACAAATGAAGTTAAATAACCAATCAACAAGCATGAATGACTCAAAGCTATGGCAACTTTTCCTGATTAGCAGTGACCAAGAATCAGGGGCGTGGTCAAGAATCACGTCCCTATTAAATTTTTATATGAATTTCAATAACTATATTCCTTCATATAATATTCCATTAAAATTTCCGAAACACGGCTTTGCCGTTAAAATCATGCGCCAGTTTCGAGGCTCTTGGAGACATAGATGCAAATCTTGGGGGACTGGGCCTTGCTAGCAGAGATATTCGTTACACGTGGCACCATTGCGAAAACAATACAAACTATATAGGCCCTAAAATTCCAATAAAAATTAAAGAGAAATCATACCCCAAGAAACATGACTATTAGTTATTTATCAAACTAAACCTTATAATTTTGAAAGTTTTGATTAATAGCACCCAATCAAATAAAAAAAATTGAGTTTACTTCACATATTGAAGATGAATTCCCCTTAAACATGAATTCCTATAACAAGTTACTTGATACATCCTTAATATTATTTAAAGATAATCCTCCATAATGAAACTTGCAGTACCCTAAAATAACTTTTCTTGCAAAAAACTTTACTGCTATGGAAAATCTATGGTGACTATTGTTTACCTTTGCCTAACTATTAGAAAAGTTGAAACCTTTCCAACCAATTCTACATTGACACAGGATGGAGCAACAAGAGATTGATGTTCCTTGCTTGGCTAGGCTCATACACACAAGAACAAGGAGTTCTATGCTTTATTATTGTGCTGCAACACTGACACAAGCACACTAGTGATTGGAACATTATTGGTGAACATAGAAGGATCCAATTTCTAGATGGATGTCAGAAAACTCTCAAATGGCTCAAAGTTAACCTTTTTTTTATAAAGCCTTGTTTTCAGTGTGACAGCAAAGCTGCATTAAATAGTCAGTAGTGGTGAAAAAGAAACAACCAGTTAAGGATGGTTAGATTGCAAGAACCTATCCTTTATACTTTCTACATTTTACAGTGTTATCTCGACATGTCCATTTAAGCTTCTTCTTCGTCTTCTTCTTCAAACTCTCCCTCCTCTTCTGCAGTTGCATCTTGGTATTGCTGATACTCTGACACCAAGTCATTCATGTTGGATTCTGCTTCTGTGAACTCCATCTCATCCATACCCTCTCCTGTGTACCAATGCAAGAAGGCCTTTCTTCTGAACATAGCAGTGAATTGCTCACTGATGCGCTTGAACAGCTCTTGGATGGCTGTGCTGTTACCAATGAATGTGGCTGACATCTTCAGTCCACGTGGAGGAATGTCACAAACTGCTGTCTTTACGTTGTTTGGAATCCATTCAACAAAGTATGAGCTGTTCTTGTTCTGGACGTTCAACATTTGCTCATCGACTTCCTTCATTGACATTCTGCCTCTGAACATGGCAGCAACTGTGAGGTACCTTCCGTGACGTGGGTCACAAGCTGCCATCATGTTCTTGGCATCGAACATTTGTTGAGTCAACTCAGGCACGGTCAGAGCTCTGTACTGTTGAGAGCCTCTGCTTGTGAGTGGAGCGAAGCCAGGCATGAAGAAGTGCAATCGTGGGAATGGCACCATGTTCACTGCCAGTTTCCTCAAGTCAGCATTCAGCTGCAAACAAACAACAACCAACATTTAGATAACAACATTTTAATGGTCATCCCATTTGCTCATGGTGACTGCAAAAAAACCAAACAAATAAACAATGCAAATCTTGAATCGAGTTCAATTCAAAATATATAATCTTTTACCTGTCCTGGGAACCTGAGACAGGTGGTGACACCGCTCATGGTTGCAGACACAAGGTGGTTAAGATCTCCATAAGTTGGTGTGGTCAGTTTAAGTGTCCTGAAGCAGATGTCGTACAGAGCTTCGTTGTCGATGCAGAATGTTTCATCTGTGTTCTCCACAAGCTGGTGGACAGAGAGTGTTGCATTGTATGGCTCAACAACAGTGTCTGATACTTTTGGGGATGGTACGACACTGAAAGTGTTCATAATTCTGTCAGGGTATTCCTCGCGGATCTTTGAGATGAGCAAGGTGCCCATACCAGATCCGGTACCTCCACCAAGGGAATGTGTCAGTTGGAAACCTTGAAGACAATCGCAGCTCTCTGCCTCCTTTCGTACTACATCTAAAACCGAGTCGACAAGTTCTGCACCTTCAGTGTAGTGCCCCTTCGCCCAATTGTTACCTGCACCACTTTGTCCTAGTAAGACGATGGAAATTAAAAAATAAGTGAAATTGCAAAAAACGGAGAGTAGAAACACAGGCTTCAATGGATGGCTCTAAACTGAGCTTTGCCGACAAGGCAAGGGAAATACGGCCTACTTTCACGCCTGGGCGGGATAACGACGACCTATGGCCTAAATTCAAACATGGCGCCAAAGTATCGCATTTCAGGACTTTTTAACACGATGCTTGGAAAACTCTAATCTTGCGAGCCTCTTAAGTGGAATTTTCCAACACCTTCAATATTTGAAAAGGAATAAGAAAACAACGAATTAACAAGAATTAACAACAAATATCAAATTCTCAAAATCTTCGTTGAAATAGGGGGTGAAATTTATGGAACATAGGCAAACGTTTTCGAGGAAAGAAAGTATACGTACCAAATACAAAATTGTCTGGTCGAAATATCTGTCCGAATGGGCCAGAACGAACTGAGTCCATTGTTCCTGGCTCCAAGTCGACAAGTACTGCCCTTGGTACATACTTGCCACCTGGGAAGCAAAATTTCTTTTAACGCTACCGTATGAAACACATGAATAAGGGCACAAGTTACGAAGGAAAAAAGGCTTTAAAAGTTCCCTGTTTGCAGGATAATTCTTTGTAAGAAGTTAGTGAAGGCGACATTTCACAAGAAAGCGCGTGTTCTGATACTTAGATGGCGGGAAGCCACTCGAGGAAAGCTGGCAGACATCACTTACCCGTTGCCTCGTTGTAGTAGACATTTATTCTTTCCAACTGAAGGTCTGAGTCTCCGTGATATGTTCCGGTGGGGTCAATACCGTGTTCGTCGGAGATAACTTCCCAGAACTGAAAGACGAGAGAGAGTACATTGGCAAAGAGTACGAGCTACTCGTGAAAATGACCGACGCGCCCACTGATGGAGGCCGACATTATATATCAACTAGAAAAGAGACCTACCTTAGCCCCAATTTGGTTTCCACATTGTCCAGCTTGTAAATGTACGATTTCACGCATTTTGAAAGTTTTTCTACAATATATTTAAAGAACAGTTTTTCACACCCTTTGCCTGCAGCTAGCGCTCTCAACTGAGTGAACTTGCAATTGCGTCCGTTGGCATGCAACACTCAAATCGTTGGAAACGAATACTATTCGATTGAATACGGGGGATAACTTGTTACCGTTTACGCCCTTTTTTGAACCTTCAAAAAGCAGAAAGTTAGACTTCTGATCACCAATAACCCCCTATCCTCTCAAGCATTTCGAATGGAATGTTGCTAGTAGAAACTTGAATTTGACCAATGGGCATTAAGCCAAAGAAATTCACGACTGCTGATTGGTTGATTGACGTCACAACGACCGATTGCCAAACCGGAGATAGCAGGTTCGAGTTCAAAGAGGAAAGACCTTGAGTTTGTTGTGGCAGCACTTGTTGCCACCAGCAGCGGCTTGTTTACAGCTCCTAGATACATGCTAACATT
Source organism: Nemopilema nomurai (assembly GCA_003864495.1). Lineage (NCBI taxonomy): Eukaryota > Metazoa > Cnidaria > Scyphozoa > Rhizostomeae > Rhizostomatidae > Nemopilema > Nemopilema nomurai. The sequence continues at coordinate 3,899,837 of ML133454.1, forward strand.
CGTATAACTTACAGGCTATGGAATTGAATTAATTGAATGGCCAAATTATTTATTAACTTCTCTTTGCATCCCGTATAAATGCAGTAAAAAAGCACGATTGTCATTACTAGAGTACCCACAAAGTCCTTGTGGAGTATGACTCGGAGTATTTCTCGGAGTATGACGTATTAGTTTAAATTTAGAATCATTTATTCTGCGATGAACTTGCCTGCCTAAATACCTCAATAACATCAGTGCCGCCTTCCAAATCTGTTGCTCTTTTGCGATATGAAATAAACGCTTGATAAACTTGATTATTAGAAGTCAAGACTTGCTAGTTCCAAGAGTCCCTGCCATCCGGGGCAAGATGCAAGGCGCATTCAGTAATCCTTTATGCCCTGGTCATAGGTTTGGTCCTACTTGCCATTTGGAGGCGACACCGACTACACGATGCTTGCATATCGTTCTTTTGGTGTCACTTTTGAGGAAGGTGTCAGCCTTCAAAAAGTTCTTTCAGTCCAAAAGTCTTACCTTTTACTTGTTTGTACTTTAAAGACAACAGCGGAAATAAAATTCTTACATACTTTTGAAGCTGTTTGCACTATGGAAACAAGGCCAGGAGTAGAACTACAGTAATTATATCAAAAACTGTTTTACAAGCTTATCATTAGCGCACTTCTATCCATATGTGAGAACTAAGTATGTATGTATATCTAATGTCGATTGGTTTTCAGCGGATGTGAATACGTAGGCTATTATTTGAAGGTCCCTTAATAACAATTCACCAGAGAGATATTGCTGCAATAAGACAAATTTTGAGACTGCAAATCATGCCAGCATTTTCAGTAGCCATACATTCGCCTAAAGCAGCATAGCAGCTCATACAGCGTTTCGCAAAATCCCCATTCGGATGTGCTTCTGATCATCTGTTGTTTCTTATTTGGGAGGACGTCTCCGGGTCAACCAGCATTGTTTGTGCGTCAAATTATGACGCGCATTAAGTGTGAAAAACAATTGGCTTTCTATGATGCCAATTGCTCAGCAAAATTAATAAAAATACCCTGTGGACAACAGTAATTGAAAGTAGAAAACGGTGATTGCTAGGCAGAAACGTCTTCAAGAAACTAAAAATACTTTGGATTGTTAAAAATTCATTGTTACGGAAAAGATTTGGAGCAAACGACAAATATCAAGAGGCTTACAGATAACGGGTACGATACTGGCACAAAGAATGGCGGGAAGAATAAAATACATGAAGAAATAAATGAAAGTGACAGCCTTTAAAATCACCAGTAGGCCAGGGAGAGTTGTGTTGGCCAGGGAATGTAATCAGGGACAATTCTACAACTTCGTAATATACAACTTGGATATTTACGTGCCCGAAAAGACACTGTTTCATTGAGTCTCAGTTGAACCACATTGGTGTATTGAACACAGTTTCCCAATCCTTAATTACAGTGGGGGGGGGGGGGCGGGGGGCGAAGAAAAATGGTGGGAACAAGTCCAGCACATGTGCAGGGTATAATCGTACGGGAATCAAATGGGGGCACACTAAAGAAATATTCCCTAAATTTGCAACTGCACGTGTAAAGCTTTTTGTATACGATAGGCCATCAAGTTAGGAAGATGGCAATTACAAAATATTTCACGTTTTAAAAATAGCTGGTCATATTACAGAGTGTTCTGCTACATCTATAAGCACACAGTGAACTCATTCGAAAAGGATGCCGAAAAGGTAACATTGAGTTTAATAAACACTAGCTGCCATAGCAACTTGAATCATTATCTACCACGCAGGGGTCAAGTAATTGCGCAAATAGACAACATAGGAAGCTGCTCTCGGAAATTTTCCTTTTGCTTCAATTTGCGACAACTTTTTTGCACTTTTTATTCTGAAATACAACCATTGTCTTTTCTATTCTCGGAAGTCTTCTTTGCCTCATTTATTTGCTTCAGTATGGTCACTACTCTGTTCTGTAAGTAAGCAAAATGAAAGCAAAATTATAAACTGCATCGTTTGAAAAACTTGAGAATGGAAGAAAGTTACGACAGGGACTAGATTGTGGCGAATATACAGATCAACCTCATTATGCCAAAAATGGAGCGTTCTTGCCTGACGTTGAATGTTGATATTTCTATCTAAGAAACCAAACGGCATTGCATCATTAAATCAGAGGCTTGAAACCAGCTCTAATATTTAATAAAAGCAAACGAAACAAAAATTTCTTGTGCCCGTCGAAGTTACTGATAAAAACAAATTCAGATTGCGCTGATAATGAATATAATCCAAGGTAACTTCTTAGATGTCAATTCGCAAGAAAACATCTTTTCGAAGATACGTCATACAGTGCATATTATTGTACAGACAAGAAATATTTATTTCTCATTCAAATTTAAAGGTCGATAAATTGACTGCGCGACTGCAAAAGCTCCTATAAGGTATCAATGGGGCATTAAATATTTCGCTTTCAACGATAACTCAGTCTTTCTCCGCCTTTGTTATGAAAATAAAAACCCTACAAAACCTCAAATTCAACAATTCGTTGTAGGCATCTTTGGACAACGCATTGTCAATATTTCGTTTCTAGCTGTTTTTTGTTGCAAGAACTCAGCTATTTTCCAGAGCAAATAGAAGGAACACTGCTCAGTCAAAAAGAAGAACTTCAATTTTGACCCGGAGGCAACAACAATAAACTCTAGCACAAAAGGCGCTCGGATTATATTTAATAAACAATGGTTTATAAAAATCCATAACCTTTAGCCACAAGCCATTCAGAAAGCCAGACAAAATCTCTAGTTCTTTAGGAATATTCATCAAAACAAATCGTAAAGCGGTCTGGCGATTGAAAATCGTCATGGGAAAATCAGCTGATTCTGAAAATGTTGAAAACAACGATTCTGAATCAGCTGATGGTGTCAAGAAAAGAATGTTATAGGGTAGGATGTTACAGGGCGTGTGCAGACGCTGAACAACGGGAAGATGAGAGGCGATGAGCCGGTTTGACGGTCTGACGGGCGGCTCCTAGATAAAGTCAGACATGCAGGTGTGAATGATGCATTTTGGTCCCCCCAATCTTACAATAAATGATTAACGTAGAGGCTTTGAGCACTTAATCGAAAATTGGGGCGAAATACCACCCCTTCTTGCAGGCAACGCCGTGCTTCTGATGTTCCAACAGCTGAAAAGAAAACGGAATGAGAATTCGAACAAAAAACACGGCAGAAAGGAAAGCTTGAAATATAAAAGAAAGCAGGTGGTTGGCGAGACACGAGTCCATTAAGAGATTTCATCGAGTTTACCAATGCATGGCAGGTGATTATTTATTGATAGAACCTTTGGGAAAAACTCGGCGATTTCTCCCCTAATAAGTTTGACAGTACGCCTGATTGCAGCAGAATGTGGCCATGGCAAACCTCTCGCTAACTGGTATCTGTAAAGACCCTATACACAGAGCTGATTGAAAGACGTTTCGGTCATGAAAAATTAATCAAGCAGCTTCTGATAAAGGGCCCCCGTATTCAAACAACATCCAATGCAATTTAATGCATCCAAAAACAGCAATATCAAATAGCGTGATCTGTTGCATAATTCAACGAAACTAAAAATATTGATGGGCGAGGGTTGGGCATTTTGTACATCACATCAAAGTTCCCTTTATAATTCAACATAGCACCATAAACCGAAATATAAAGGAAAAAGAGTCTTTTAGATGACTTTTAAAGTAAAACGATCATTCTCAATCCATGTTTTCATTCTCATCGTTTTAAATAATTTTAAGACTAAATAAATCGCAGTTTTGGAATTCAAAATCCTAATTCAACACCTAGAAGGCCCATTTCATGGTTGCTTCAGCTTGAAGAAAAAAAGACAAGGCTCCCTCGCATAGCCAAAACGAAAGAGGATTTTTTATTAACAGAAAGAACACATACCGCCGTTTCTATGCGTTTCTTCTGCCTTTCGAGTTCACGTTTTGATAGTGGAGGAAGGGATCCATCTTGTAAAAAATATTTATCATAAAAAATAAACACGGCTTGAAAAAGAAAATTAATAATGAGTCTAGAAAGAACATCATCATCATAAATAAACAACAACTTCTGCAAGAATACTTCTGTAAATAAACAACAACTTCTGCAAGAATACTTCTGTAAATAAACAACAACTTCTGCAAGAATACTTCTGTAAATAAACAACAACTTCTGCAAGAATACTTCTGTAAATAAACAACAACTTCTGCAAGAATACTTCTGTAAATAAACAACAACTTCTGCAAGAATACTTCTGTAAATAAACAACAACTTCTGCAAGAATACTTCTGTAAATAAACAACAACTTCTGCAAGAATACTTCTGTAAATAAACAACAACTTCTGCAAGAATACTTCTGTAAATAAACAACAACTTCTGCAAGAATACTTCTGTAAATAAACAACAACTTCTGCAAGAATACTTCTGTAAATAAACAACAACTTCTGCAAGAATACTTCTGACAAAGCAGGTCCATCTGTGTCCCAAGGAGGACCATTTTATCAACTCTTGCCATTAATCTGAATGTGTAAATTGCAGTTCATTAACATTAAATAATCGAATGTCAAAGCAAGGAAGGTTAGTTTACAAGAATCTGTTTGTCTTTATACCTAGATATGTCCAGTCAGGAGTATCTGTCAGAGGACCATATGCAACAGAGTCCACTGCTTTTCCCTGTCTGGAAAACAGAATACCCATTTACATGAAAAAACCTTGCATGCCATACAGTAATTATAAAACCTTCAAATTTGCATTGACTGGGAAAATGATAGCAGAAACAAAAGTAAAACTGGTTCTTATGTCCTACATCACCAAAGATAACATGTACTTCCATATTATGCCTCTTGATATCAATTAACTACATGCCAGGCTTCCTGCAGAGAAAAACTGGTACAAGGTCTAGAAAAACCCAAGTACAGGCTAGACTTTGCAGAATTCCACCAAATTGGAAGCAACATTTGTCACTTTAAAGATTGATGCATGGCAATAAAAAGAGTTTTGAATCAGCTTGTCAGAAAACTCAGTAGATATGCAGCTTTTATTAATTCATATCATTTCATTCTGTATTAAAGCCAGGATCAAGTTCTACCTCCATAAGTGTGAAAAATGAAAAAAGGAAAACATCATCATGAAACTCACTTTCTTCTGAAAGCCCCTCCAGCAAAGACTGGGAAACTATATGAGAACTGTCTTGTAGCACTTACAATACAATTCAGGTGGGAAGTGTTTCCTGGAAAAACAAAACAAGTGGGGAAAAATGCAGTGCTTTGCTTCCAAAAATATAGATTTTCATCAAACAAATTTTTCTTGCAGGACAAGAAAGAGAATGATGAAATTTGTTAAGATGGTACACTAATCAATCAGAATGTGAAGCTAGGTGTACTTGATGAACCACTCTCCCAACATACCAGTTAGAGGTGACAATCTTCACATGCAGCGAGAGATGTTGCTCTTCTATGGAAAGCAATTCCTAAATACTGAAAATGTTTGTGCTCCACTGCCAATATTGGCTGGTCCCTTATTGGAACTCATTTACAAAATGGAAACCTGTTAAATGTTTCACTGGTATGAACTTCCAAGCCAGTGCAAAGTGACCAGCCTTGTTCTGTCAATTTCATGCTAACATTTAAGGTTGAAAGAAGATTTGGCGCCATACATTCTGATAAACATACATTCTGATAAACACCTTAGAGACTGATTAGGGAATTTGAGACACTTGGCCTCTTTAAGGTAGAACTTTAACATCTTTAGCCAACAAAATATTTTCTTTTTATCAAAAATACACCATTTCGGTTTTAATTATTGTTCCATTGTACTATCAAGCATGTTTTTGTCAAATGCACAAATTTCTTAACAAGGAACCCCCAAAATTTACCCATCACTATTTGGATATGAAAATTCTAGAACCAATATCTTTTAATCTGAGGGTCCTTACTGGGCAGGATGACTTTCCATTTTGATAACACAATGTTGACAAAATTGACATAGGCTGTGAATGGTTTATTTGGTTTGTTATAAATTGGGTAGCTTTACCACAAAGAACTAGCCACTTCTTCAACATACTAACTACCTTTGGTGTATAAAACTTATTCAACTAGAAAAACTCTTTGTTCTTTCTAGCTAGTATCTCATTTTGTACATAGTTTCATTTTGAATAATACATATTATAAAACTGGAGGCTTTCCTGCTGAGGAACAATGCAGATTGTTTCTTGCTAGGCAACTTTGAATATGAAAATAGAAATAAAAAATTTGTAGAATTTGGCTCTCCTTTGCAACTGAGGGAAATATGCTACCTGTCACTTCTGGCTTCCTGAATTGATATGGATGATTATATCACAGGACTCAACAGAACATATGATATGCGCTTAACTAGAAGGGCCTATTAAAGAGCAGTATTTAGAAAAGAAACAGTGCAAAATCACTGTACTTGAATCAGCTTAATCTTATTGAAAACATATTGGGTGAAAAAGATATTGTTCACACTGGCTGTTCAATGTGTGTAGTAATGTTGTGTAGCAACCCAGCTAAATGTGCGTAAATCTTTCATTGCCTTTGATGAGAAAAAGGTTGTTTCAAAGCAAGGTCTTCTCTAACTTTAACTACTGCCCTTTAGTGTGGTTCTTCCCCTCTGCTAGATCTATTGACAAGATAAAAAAATACAGGAACGAGCCCTAGTTTTTCTTTTTGATGACCACAATTAATCTTATAGAGATCTGCTTTGCAAATCACACAAATGCTAGCTAATTGGCAAAGGAACTTCTTTCAAAAACAGTAAAAAGGTTTGACCTGAATTTATGCAAAATGTTTTGGAACAAAGAACATCTGATCAATCATCACGTTGTCCACAAGACCAAAGATTGCAGCACTATAAGACCTACTAAACAACTTTCAGTGCAGCTGCACAGACGGCCACAGGTTCTTGCACCAACAATTTGGAATGGCTTATCAAATGAAATTAGTTATCCTATTAAATAGATTAATTAAAACTGGGACAGGGCAATCTGTTCATATGCCAGGCTTAAGAAAAATTGCCAAAGGCAACCCTAGATGGCAAAAACCAACAAACTGAGGGGTCCAATTCGAGCATTTAACGCAGCAGTGGGAGCTTATTGATAATTTATAGTTCCAGGGTGGGGGCCAATTCGAGGATTTACGGTAGTTCTAGTAAGATTATCATGCTAAGTCGCAAACTGCGGTCCTGCTGCTACCCTCTAATAAGTCCAACATTGTGCATTTTCTGTTTCATTTGTCAAAAATTCCTTATAAAAACCTGTCCAGGAATTGGGCCTGCAAATGCACCAATGCTGTGTGTCTCGTTCTGTAAACTAGCTAGCATGCACTAGCATACCATGATCATTTGGGCAAATTAGCGGATGTGAAGAACAATTCTTTGGAAGACAATAGGTAGTCAAGTGACATGTTGTATTTTTACATTGTCACAGGATGTGAAAGATTTTCAAAACAACGGGATCAAACTCAAAATTGTTCCCGTTTACAAACCCCCTTTCACACTTTTGACGCGCAAAACATCAGTTGGTTGTAACAACACCAACAGCATTAGACTTATCAGGCCCTTTCCCGCTCCAAAATTAATTTTTATTGATTGACCAAATTATTTTTCGAATGATATGCCGATTTTGATATGTTTTAAAGGGTGTTCAGCCACTTAATCGCGTGTTCTTAGGGTGTTCTTGGGGTGTTCAGCCTGTTCTTGGAGTGTTCAGTCTTTTAGAATCGACGCCAGGCTGCAAAGTATTTTATTTGCGCGCAGGGAACGCCACAACAACGAATGTCAATGTGCAAATAATGAATGTTCCATGCAAGGAATTTTTTAGCAAAATATTCGAAGAGGTCTTTTAATTTCTTAGCGTTTTCGTGAAACAAGGGAAAAGAATTAAAGTGAGTGAATAATGAAATTAATATGCATGCGCATAGAGAATTTCAAGCTGAATGACCATTATGAGAGACAATTTAGGGCGCTAGTGCTAGGGGAAACACGGCAGTCAATCAATCGTTTGACTGAGGCTGCAGTGTTCACCTCGAATTTTTTCTTAAGTTTTCTTTCAATTGCAAGTCGAATTGATACAACCTTACCTTTTGCAGCACATGTGGAGCATCTCAGGAATCCCTTGATTGCAGCCGCCATCTTTATTGTGAGATTGAGCAGCTACCTCGTCTTGAGTTTGAGGTTGTGATAGAAGTTGGCGGGAGAAAGTTTTTGGAAGGCAGGAAAAACCCAATGAAATGATTTAGGAGATGTTCAAGATAGAAAAACATCAAAAAATCATACGTTCGCTTGGAATTTATTGAAGAAGAAGGGTGAGATGAGTTTTTTAGGCTCATATTGAATTAATACTAAGAATCACAAGGAATGGCGTAATGTTTAAAATCTCTATTTAAAAAGGAGTGTATTATAGGGTGTTCAGCTCAAATTGATTATTTTTAAATCCCCTTCGATTTGGAATGCAAATCAAAAGCAGCACAGAACAGTGACAATGTACTTTTTCCCTGCTTAAAGCACTTTTTCGTCAAACACCCTTTGGATTATGCAAACACTTCTGGTACTATTAGCTGTGCTTTTGCATGCATACATCACCACAAACGCTTTGAACTCGCAAGGCATGCTTTGCATCACAGACGCAGCGCCACCCTTTCACTGAATTTTCTTTCACTTCATTTTTTTGATTCACCATGGTCTTCTTTACAAACAATTGCATTGTCAAAGGTCAGAGGCTACAAGCTAAAGAGTCAAAAGTTAGGGGCGGATCCAGTAGGATGCGAAGGGTGCTCAAGCACCCCTCAGATTTCGCGGGCATATCAATTGAAGGCACGGCCGCTTCAATTCTGAGTTCTACGCACAACAACCTGAAATTTGAGCCTCTGCTTCGGTGCCCTGTCTCACAAATGTCCAGCCCTACTCTTTCGTTTCCTGTATTGAAGAATTATCGAACTCCCCCTGGTTTCACCATACAGCATTCTACAGACTCGGAAACCATTGTCTCCTCTATAGCCCAGCCATTACAGGAACCCATGGCCTGTGAATTATACCAGATTCTGCACCCGTGGAAGTGAACTTAGTCAATGACTGTGCAAGATCGAGGGGTTCTCAACATTGGCGTGAGAACCCATGGATTTCAAAAATTTGAAATTTCAAAGAATGCTGACTTAACCAGGGGGAGTTTGTTCTACATCAACCATTATCTTGACATTGACCAGGGGGAGTTGGCATTCACCAGGGGGAGTTGAATTATGATGTCACCTTAAACAGGGGGACTGAGTAGCTAAGACTTTAGGCAAAGCTGCGGAAAGTTTTGTGTACTGCTTCTGTGTACTGCTGCAGCAGACTTCCATTTTGTTTGTCACATATTAACATGGGTACGATGTTTGTCAATAGCTCTTGGTTGCAAACCTTTGTATATGAGCCCTCCTCAGAATAATTGCTGGATACACCCCTGAAAAGTGTTGCCGGAAACATCCTCTTTTGCATAAGAGGACAGTGACACAAATGAGGAGAGTGGAGAGGAGAGCTAGTAGGGAAAAATTCTCTATCTAAATTGATTTGTTCAATTCTAGAACATGTCAACATGGTTCAAGCAAATTCTAAAGATTCAGTTATGTTTGATTTCTTTATTGCCTGATATCTTGCTTATATTCAACGAAAACATCACTTCTTAAAAGATTAGAAATATTCTTTTTGTTAGACACTTTCCTTTAACTGAGCTTCTTCTGAAATCCTTCAAAAGTTCTTTGGTTTATAAAAGCTTTATCATGAACATTTGTGTAACATTAAAGAGGCTGTTAGGACTTTATAAAAACTGTAAGGTCAACATTTTATGAATCACATTCCATAGCATGCCTTAACCTTTCAAGGTGTGCAATTACCAGCAGGCAGGTAAATTTTCATTGCAAATGCTAAGCAAAGATCAGAAAATGATAAAGAACCTGGCAATTTCAATAGCCAGTTGCTGGTAGAAAATAATGCCACTGCACAAGTGAGACCACGAGAGGGACACTATATTGGCTGTGTTTTGACAAATCAGCTTTGCTTAACTATTTTGCAGCATTTGAGAGGAAGTTGCCCCCCTTCTGCCCTAGCATAACTAAAATGGTGGCTTGAAATACCAACAACATTAGAGAGATATTGGCAAAAACAATTGGAGGCTGCCTCTAAGATATCTTAACTTTGAAAGCGTTTCAATTATCTTGCATTGAAAAGTTAACATTGTAAAATCCTTTTCAAATAACTTTATTTAATCATCTTAGACTTAAATTCTCCTTTTTAAGTTGTTTTTTTGATTAGCTTTAATTTTTTGAATTGATAGTTCTTAGTATTATGACTTTGTAAGTCCTAACTTTCGAAACAGGAGATATTTCCAGGAAGAGATTTTTTGCACAAACCTACAGATATGACAGACATTTATTATAAACATCAATGTAACATCCAACAAAGAAATTGTATAAAAAATTTAAATCTATTTTACATGACATACCTTTAGAATCTTCCAAAAACAAGTCTGACTTTGTTACAAAGTGTACAGTGAAATTTCTCCTTTCATTCTAATCAGCTTAATTATACAAATGGAATTATTTAAAATCTACCCTCTGGACTTTCAACTGTGCAGGCTAAAATATTAAATTAAAAGAATTGTTATTGCAACTCTGGTATGATGATCATTATCCTGGTTTTGCTTGAACAACTGATCTGATTTCCTGAGTGCCTTTCGAGCTCACTTTCTTTTTTAGTTTGATTCAGGTCATATCAGCCATACTAGTAGCGTTACAATTAAATACAAACACGATAATTTACGTAGCCTCTTCCTGGTGACGAAGCATTTAATTGCCGGCATCGCGGTGCTGGTATAAATGCTGCATTGTGATTGGAATTGGAACCGAGAGGGAATACGTCCATACCGCAGGGGACACACGCGAACAACGTCTCCTTCGGTGGCGCTTATGAAATTATTCTTCACAGACCCTTTTGTACTCAAGGCCCTCCGATAACTTTATCATCTAACTGAAAGTATAAAACTCTTATCGTCCGTCTCTCTGTTTCGCATGTACAGGGTGTTCCCACATGGATTCTGTCATCTCGTCAAACAGTTCTCGCCTCTTCCTCTCCCCGCTTCGCCGCCATTTCTCTCCTTCGCGTCTTTTTCGTCGCCGCTTTTTCTCCAGCAAAACGTCGACTGCATTGGCTTCATCAGGAACGCATTCGTAGCAAATCTTTAAATACTTAAATACATCTCCGCAGGTATCGTCATCGAAGAAGATATTTGATGCCACTACCTCGCATGCCTTCGCGTTTCTGCAGTTGCCTGCAACTTTCTTGAAAGCGTTGTCATTGTTGCTTTCGCATGTTTTATCTGTTGATAGGCCCTTCGGCGCTTTCTCGCAAAGTTGACTGTCTTCGCGTCCCCAGAAAACTCTTTGGACTTTGATCATCTCGTATTCCTTGCATTCCAACCAGGCCTTTTCTCCTTCACAGACGTAGCTGCAATTCTGTAAGAATAATGATTGCCATTGTATGTTACGATATCTACAGCAGAATATTACTTACTATACACCATGTAAGAAATCCTGTTGCCTCAACCTTTATACACCATGTATTCTGGGTTGATCTTTATTGCCCATACTCAGCCGACCAACATCGACATTGGTGGTCTACATTTTGGGTGAGTACTTTGCTCCACTTCGTCTATCACTTTTTGTTTTCTTCGTCTACATTTCTTATTTTCTTTCAGCGAATAAGGATTATAAAATAGTGTCTGTTCATGATTTGTAGTTATTTCAGGGAACAGAGTCGTTCTACTCACGGGCATTGACTGTATTGTTCCAATCTGCCCCGCAGTTCCTGGTGGCCCTGGGGGCCAGGACTTCCGCGTGGCCCAGGCAGACCCGGCTCACCTGCGCTTCCCATCTCGCCCTTCATTCCAGGCCATCCTGGTGGTCCCTGGGGCCCCTGTGTTCCCGATTCTCCGGCTGGACCTGTAATAATCAGGATATGTCATGGTAACGAGACCCTGATGCATCAGTCTGGTACTGTCAAAATGCGTTCACTTGCCGCAGTGATTTACAATAGCGATATACAATGATGATACTGCAAACGTATCGAACGCACTTGGCACTAAATATTTCAATAGAATACTTCTTGTTTTTAATTACCCTAGTTTTAATTCTTCTTGTTTATCTACTTAGCACGACCACGCTTAACCAAAATCTTTCATTCTTTCTTAGAATAACTCCCAGGCTGCCCTATAGGCGTCTATATGTCTCTATATCTCTATATCTATATGTATATGTATCTTTATATCTATATGTATCTATAGAGCAAATCTCTTTAGCAGTATAATTGTCTTCTCAGTATAATAAACAGTTTGTCATTGACGCGATAACAGTTCATTGGGACACAACTCACCGATGGACCCCGCCTCGCCTGGTGGGCCAGGCACCCCGTTCATTCCAGGGAATCCTTGTTGTCCTGGTGTTCCTGGCCTTTCCAGCTGGTCCAGCTGGTCCCGGCCTGCCAGCCATGTTTGTGTAGAACAGCTTCAAGTTCTGTTCCAGAAGCTGGCTGACCATCAGATGCTCCAGGAAATCTTCGGTCACAATGTCACCTTCTTTCGGCCAAGCGTTTGGGTCCTTGAAAGTGAAATTTTTTCTTCTTTAATATTCAAAACTTGAAACGCTTACTTTTTGTTACGGAATTTCGCTTCCTTCAGAGACTCTATTGCTTTTAAGAGTATAATAGGAGTATTTCGTAAGACAGCTTTTGCAGTGGACCCGGTTTAGATAGTCCTACTTCCATCGTAATGACGCGTTAACATTGCATGGGTTTCGTGCAATAGAAATATGACGTCATTCTCGTCCACTTACCGTAAAGCCTGCGTATTTCGGTTTGGGGTCTTCCTCGTCCTCCTCGTCCTGTGGTTGCAGCTCTTCGTGCTTTTGCGCCTTCGCAGCCTTGGCATGCTCCTTGCCCTTCTCAATTTGTCCTCGCTGTCCAGCCCCCTGCAGAACACTGGGCTTTGTCTCCTTCGTCTCTGCTTGTTCGGGCGTTTCCTCCGTTTCGTCGTCATCATCATCTGTGTCGTATTTCTGATTGCCAGACGCATGATCTTCCTGTTTTGGCGCAGCAAGCCCAGAAGAACCCGATCCGCTTCCCGAATCATCTTCTGCTTCGGTCGTTTGTAAATTTGACTCCTGTGCATCATTTTCGACCTTTACCGTTCTTGCGTCTGGAGACTGTGAAGGCACCGTTACGTTTCCATGGTATTGACGAATGTTGTTGATGATGTTCTGCGCCACGTGCGCCACCGCTTCCTGGACGACCGCGTTCCCGTGAGCAGCGACGTCTGTTAACTGTGCACTCTGTTGCGGCACTGCTAGCGGGCGCGCCTTCGGTGCCTCTGGCTGCACAAATGGCAGCGCAAATGAGTGGTCCTGGGATCCTGAGCCTTCGCTTGAGTGGCCTGAGCTCTCTCCTGTTTCGCCCGACCCAGACCCAGAAGTCTCCTCGTCGTCGGATTCAAGGTTTGCACTCTTTTGCTCTGGTTGTTCCTTTTCAAGGTTGGGTGTCTCAGGCACCTTGCTGACGTATTCCCGTTGAACAGATGGATAATTGACTGGCTTCTGCTGCACTGAAGCGCTCGCTTGCGTAGGCTTCTTGGTACTCTCCGATTTGACGTTTATTTTCTCAGACGACGATGATTTTGACTTGGTAGGGCTGTCAACGTGAGCCTTAAGGAGGGCGTGGATGTGCTTGTCGATCTCGCTTCCCGATCCACTCGCTTTGTTTCCGGACATAAAGTCAAATCCCTCTCCACTTTGCTCATCGTCGTCATCTCCGCTTCCTTCTTCGTCGATATTCAAAGGTCCTTCTGAGCCATAGTCGCCAGGAAGCAGTTCAGAGGCATACTCATCCCCACTACCAGATCCAGAGCCGGATCCATCCTTCACATGGCCTTTCTTGCTCTGCAATGTCGACTCGAATGACGATCCGATTGAGCTCTCGATCTGCATTTCGATGTTTCCTTTTGCGTGGTCATTTCCAGACCCCGAAGGTTCATCCTCATCGTCACTGCTTCCGTCGTCCAAGTAATCACCACCATACCCTCCGGGAAGGTTTCCATCACTTTCAGTTCCGTTGAATACCATTGTCCATGACTTGGCTTTTGGCGTGTTTGCTGCCTGTGGTTTTGGCGTCTGGCTTTTTTTCGTTGCCGTCACTTTTGCGCCTAGTGAGCTCATCAGGTCGCCCAGCTCATTTTCGCTGGCAGCTGCATCACTCACTGAAATCGACTGCAGTTTTTGCAGGTCTTCTTCCGTGATGTCATCTCCTGTTGCGCCAGGCAGATTTTCATCATTCTCTTTCAGCTCTATCTTTGATGACGTCTTCAATAAATCCGCTCCTTCACCATACCCATCCAGTTTCGTACTTTTGCTGTTCTCATTCTTTTTTGCTGTTTGTTTTTTAACACTGGCTGGCGCTTGTACCTTGAGAATGCTTGCAGATTTCCCTTCTCTGTTAGCATTCGCCTGCTTGTTCACGTTCACTTGCTTGTTTGCGTTTGCCTGCGTGCTCAGATTTGCCTGCTTGTTCACGTTCGCTTGCTTGTTCGCGTTTGCCTGCTTGTTCACGTTCGCTTGCTTGTTCACGTTTGCTTGCTTGCTCGCGTTTGCTTGCTTGTTCGCGCCTGCTTGCTTGTTCGCATCTGCCTGCTTGTTTACGTTTGCCTGTTTGTTTGCGTTTGCCTGCTTGCTCAGATTTGCCTGCTTGTTCACGTTCGCTTGCTTGTTCACGTTCGCTTGCTTGTTCGCGTTTGCCTGCTTATTCGGGTTCGCTTGCTTGTTCACGTTCGCTTGCTTGTTTGCGTTTGCCTGCGTGCTCAGATTTGCCTGCTTGTTCACGTTTGCTTGCTTGCTCGCGTTTGCTTGCTTGTTCGCGCCTGCTTGCTTGTTCGCATCTGCCTGCTTGTTTACGTTTGCCTGTTTGTTTGTGATGGCCTGCTTATTCACGTTCGCTTGCTTATTCACGTTCGCTTGCTTTGTCACAACATTCACTTGCTTGTTAGCGTTTGCTGGCTTGTTTACGTCCGCCTGTTTGTTTATGTTGCCGAGCTTGGTGGCCTGTGCCTGTGCGGCTGCCGGGCTCTTGGCCTTCTGTTCCTTTGCGGATGCCGGGGTGTTCGCCTGCTGTTGTTGACTGTAAGCATTCTGTTCCACTTGCTTAGCGTACTGTGCTTGCGTTGCTGGCTGTGGATATGCCGTCTGTTGAACCTTCTGAGCTTGGACCACTGGCTTCTGAGCTGTTGTAACTTTGGCGCTGGATGCTGCCGCATTTCCTGCTTTCGAAGCTGGCTTCTCTGCCACTTTTTGGGTGTTGGCTGGTGCCTTTCCTACACTAGCGGCCTTGCCATTTGGCTTCACTGCTGCCTGTTCGTACTGCTGTGGCTGAGCTGCTGTTGTGATCCCTTTGTTTTGATTTGCACTGAGGTTTGACTGCTGCTGGGCTCCTGCGCCCTGGCTGAACACTTGCTGTTGTTGCGTCATCTTCTGTTTGGGTTTTTTATTTCCCTGTGGTTGCTGCTGTTGAGTGGATTGAGATGTTGACTTTGCGGGCTGTTGATTGGTGGGCTCTTGCAGCGGTGAAGCAGTTTCTGATTTCGTTGCTTGCTGAGGCATTCTGTTTGCTGCAGAATTCGCATAGGAGCCAGCCATGGTCTGTTGCAAGTTTGTTGCTGGCTCTTGATAAGCAGCCCCAGCCTGCTGTTGATGCTGTTGCGTATTCTGCTTTGTCTTCACTTTCTTGCCTTCTTGTTGTTTTTTGTCTTCATTGGTCTTTTCCACCTCTTCTCGGTTCACTTCTGCTGCTACCGCCCTCTCCACGCTGTCTCCGGATCCCGACCCAGACTCTGGCGTTACTTCAAGGCTGGAGCCAGATGACTCGTCGTCCTCTTCCATTGATGACAGAAAGGCAGCTTCGTTTGCTGACAGACTCGCGGCCTTTGCGATCGGTTTGGCTTCCTGTTTCGGCTTGACCGCCTTCGCAGTGTCTTCTGTTTGTTGCTCTAGACTTCCTGAGCCCGACCCTGAACCTGATCCAGACGAGCGCACAACGTTTTCTTGGTCACTCTCGGAATCCATGTCTTCTACAATTTCCTCTGCTGTCATTAGCTCTTCGCTCTTCTTCTTTATGCCAGTCCGCTTCTCAGCTTTTGCTGTTTGCTGCTTCGCGGCCTCGCTTGAGACTGGGTTCATGTTTGCCTGTGTCTGGTTCGCCAGTTGTGGGTAGGTTTCGTTCACGTGACTGAAGTACTTTGCTGTTGGTGTCATTTTCGCGTCATTGCTCGTTGGTACTGTCGTGTAATTCTTTTGCAGTGGTTTCTGCTCAAACATAACCACATCAGACTTGTCTTCTGGCTGAGCTGCTGTCCCATTGGTGACTGTCTCTGCTAATTGCGCCTTCCCAGAAACTGCTGTCTCCGTCCTCTGCGTATCCGCACTTATCTTCTTTGCATCCTCTGCGGGCACTGTTTCAGCCAGCTTAGCAGGCGCAGGTGCAGTAGCTGCTGCGGAGGTGTAGCTTGGTATCGCAGGGGTAGCGCTAGGGGTCTGCGCATGCGCACTGCTGCCTGTGTCATTGAGTTGGTTTACGCTTGATGTTTCGTTCTGACTTGCGTCGGCGGTGGCATTTACCCCTCTTTCTATCGGCCAAACTGCCTCTGTTGTGTTGCCATAATTCTCGCTTTCGGATGACGTAGAATTCGAGGTACCATTGTTTTGCTGGCCCTGTCCATCTCCTACAGTGCCGTTTTGTGACTCTTGTGGCACTACAGTGGCACTTCCTGTATTGTTCACAACACTTTTTGTAGCTTCCACTTCCTGCCTCATCTCCGGTCCGCTGGCGGCATCGGCCAGCTTCTTCGTCTCTGGATATTTGAAATCATCAGTTTTGGTAGCTTGGTTTGCCTCCTGCTGCGCTGATTTGATGTCGATTTGGTCGCTGGCGTTGGCAATGTTACCTCGTTTGTCCTGCGCCTCTTCGTCATCCCCTGAAGCCGACCCATCGTCGCTGTCTCCAGAGACCGTGGTGACGTCATCGTTTTTCTCGGCATCACTCGTGTCGCCCTTGATCCTTTCTCCCCCACCACTGCCCTCTTCTGCTGTGCCCTCTTCTGCTGTGCCCTCTTCTGCTGTGCCTTCTTCTGCTGTGCCCTCTTCTGTTGTGCCCTCTGTTGCGTCACTTTCGATGTCCTTCTCTTCCGACCTTCGAATCCTACTTCGTCGGAATCGGGCGAACTCGTGGTCAGCTTGCCGCATCGGCAGTTCAGAGGAATCCGGTGTTATTGCGTTCAAAATTTCTTCCAGATCGAAAGCTTCTGCCATCTCGGCATTAACGATTATCTGCGAAAAGATTGAATGCGTTTCTTATGATTGGTTTTTCGTCAATCATGAACTTTATGCTATTTATCAGTAATTGTGTATTATTTCAAACGAAGTTATGAACTTCTAACTTACCAATCCTAGTGCAAAAAGCATTGTCGGCCATAGACCGAGCATGAGTCGTGCACGTCTCATCTGGAAGAAAAGAGCAATTTTTAATCATCAAAGCATGTCCTTTTCTTTTAAGCAAAGAAGGTGTATGCTTTATATTAGGCTAGTTCATTTGCTTTCCAGTTGAGGGTATCAGAGAATTATCAGTTAGTCGATAAAAGTGAGATAATTCTAGACCGGTTTTGATTTTGGGAACCAGTAGTTTTTCTAGTATCACTTTGCAAAGCGAAGCTATGCTCTTGCTATTTCTTAGCTAC
The DNA here is from genome assembly GCA_003864495.1 of Nemopilema nomurai. Classification (NCBI taxonomy): domain Eukaryota; kingdom Metazoa; phylum Cnidaria; class Scyphozoa; order Rhizostomeae; family Rhizostomatidae; genus Nemopilema; species Nemopilema nomurai. Next base: position 3,917,652 of record ML133454.1, read on the forward strand.
CAATATGCTTTACGTTCAGTTTAGGCCACTTTACACTTTTCGTTTGCTTTTTTCAATATCTTTCTGCAAGAATGATGCCAGTTCTGTTGGTCTTGGCATCAAACTCTTTGTCGTCTGCGAAAAGCATGTCAGTGTAATTTGCACAGAATCGTTGCACGCAGTCCCTCGTGGTTTTGTATCAACCACTCCAGTGATGAATGTTCTCCTCTGTTGCTCCCAATGACAAAACCATCTATTTGCATTTTTCTTAACGTATTTGCGTGTGACATTTTCTAGTTTCGCGCATAATAGAAGTCTGTAAGGAGGCGTGATTATTATGTTTTTTAATTGCAGGATGCATTCCCTTACCGTGATTTGAAGATGGAGTGCCTTCTTCACAAAGGTAATCATAAAGTAGTCAGTAAAGTCGAATATATCCTAAAGGATTCGCTGTGATGTCAATTCAATCATTGATTTTTATACTCGACATTTGCTTTGTGTTACGGTTTATTCTCGAGCCATCGCTGCATCACGGCAGAGGGGGTAGCAGCACTCACTAAAGCCTTTTTTCTAATGAACTGTGAAAATTCCAACCTTTGGTATAGGCTTCTAGCACCGTTGTTGAGTTTGCAGATATTCACCTGGCTCAAGCCTACAATGGCTAAAATATACCAACCACTACAGCCAGCCTAAAACACACGAATCAGCACAGAAAGGGAATTTATGTGCATGGGCCCAGCATCTTTCTAATGAGCCCGCAATCATTTTTTGCAATATCACATTAGAGTACATTCTTACTTCTTTTGAAACACAACGGTAAAGAGTGATGGGCCGCGTTGAAATGATTAATTTTTATTTAGAATTGTGAGTGTTGTGCAGTGGCCTAGTAAAATACTGCTTGATATTAGAACCCTGAGCATGTCTGACGTTCATTCTCCTTGATTTTCGATGAATGTAACTTGCGAGAATGCTTCGTGCTTATTCTCTTTGATTTGCGATTAAAATGTCTCAAAGAAATACTTCGTTCTGTTTCCCCTTGACTCTTCTCAATGCACATATACCTAAACTCCTCTTTGTAGATGAACATGTGACAGACATGCGATACTTGACTTACCTCTATCTTTGTTGCTCTTTTCGCTCTTTTACTGCATCTGTGCTCCAATGTTTAATATTCCAATATTCCAACAGTAATTAATGATCAATCCGGTATAACGGCAATGTTTTGCAAGAACTCTTTCACGAGAAATCTCCAGATAATAAAAATATATAATTTGTGCAATAAAATTGTGTTATTTTAGTTGGATGTTTAGATTTGGAAGGCAGGGCTCGGCTAGGTCATAGTTCATTCTCAAGCAATGAGAACATTGCTGCACAACTCAGCTGTTTGACTTCTCTGAATTAACTCAAAGGAATCGCGCCTCGCTCTCTTACTCGCATCACCGACTCCATTCAACGCGTGCAGCCATGCGTGTCCACCGCCAATCCATCCCGTACACGTTAATGATTGGTCCTTAGAACCAGCCACTACCTGCCCCTGGGGCTGCTTCCTTCCCCTAGGCCTTCCGCTTTTCGGCGATTTGCCGAGGTATCAAAGGACATGCAGATCTAGGTCATCTTTTGCATTATAATTTGTTTTGTGATGCGTATTCTATAACTTGCCACTTGTTCTCAAGTGTGAACGCCATATTTTGTGGACATTAAGATATTCTTCAAATCAAGATGATTCTTGCTTCAGTCATGAAAGCCTTTACGACAATGCTACTGCTTTTTTCTAGAGATTCGATTGTTAGCATGAGCAGGGCTTTTCAATCGACAGTTGTAACAGTTGCTGATATGCATTTGCTTTTGCGGCTTTCACATACATGCAAGGGGGTCGCAGAAACCGTTTAAGAATTTGCCAAATTATACCCTCCCTATAGGTTCCTTTCAAATGTTTCCTCATAGCATTAATAGCCAGGTCTTGCAATCAACATGACGTTTATTTGAATTTCGAAATTTGTAAAGCAAACGTTGCTTTTCTCTATTTTGCTAACTTCTAAATTTATAATGTTCAAGAAATGAAAGGAGCGTTCAAAAGGCACTACTATATATCCCTGGCTAGCGCCGCCCTGAAGCAGCACTCTCGATTCATAGGCGCCCTGTGTTATGTAATTTTTAAGGTTATGTACTGTGCAGCAAACTGAAATAACTTGGTGATAAGAAAGCAAGTTAGTTACCCAATCATGCATTTTAATTCGTCCTGTTTAGCTTCTGCCTTTCATTTATGGAGTTAACCATTTTCAGAATAGAAACCACTCACTTTAAACAAGCAATATATTGCCACTCCATCTAAGCAGTAAACCAAGACCAGGCAAAGCATGCCAAAAAATTGATCTGAATTACCCTCCTCCTTTCTCGCAGGCCTTTAAGAGTTGCGCAGTTTTGATGTTTGTTTTTTCTGTTCAACTTGCTTTTCATGTGACTTAAAAGTTGTTGCTGTGTATTTCCCAAATTTAAAGATTTGCTTCTCCATATCGGACCCGTCATTCGAAAGTTACTCTCTTTTTCTCGAGTCGCAGATTTCATTTAGAAGGCTCGTTAGATTTTTTAGGACAATGTACCTCTTGCCATTATTAATTGTTAGTACAAATCAGTGAAGCAATATTTAGAAGCAAAACTAATATAGCAAAAATAAATGGATGCGAGAGGATCGATTAATAGACATTGTATATAAGTAGTCAACTCCATTTTTTTATGAAACGATAATCAAAAGAGAATTTGTTTAAGCATTGCTGAATTTCATTCATTTTTTCTAAAAAGCGTATAAAAATAGTTATGTCAATATCCAATAGTGTCAGTTACGAGTTATGTTATAATATTGTGTCACTGTGTCACACGTAGCAGCCCATTGACGATCTGTCTAGACAGCAACATGTTGATCGCCCTGTTTTTCGTTGTGACGTCATAGTTTTCATATGAAAATATCTCTTCAAATACGCTCCTTCACCATCGCAGCTACATTGCTAATATCCATCGCCACCTGGAGTTTTGCAAGTTTTTCATAAGCACGGCTCGGAATAGAGTCATTTGGGTCCGTGCGATTTGTAGCCACAAAATCTTTATTGATACTGCCATCTTTATTGATACTGCCATCTTTATTGATACTGCCATCTTTATTGATACTGCTACGTTGGAAAGAATTTTGAATTCGCGCCCATGCGCCTTACTAAACTTTCTTCATCATTCGAATGGTAATCATGTAGTATGAGGGCTGGTTACTACTTCGTAGGATAGTCAGGGCTTCATATCGAATAGGATCTTTGAACGTAATATAATTGAACGTCGAATCTTTGCAGTCTAATTGAGCTTCTTGCCTTTTCTTCGTAATTTCCCGATCAGTGACTTCTTCATCCCCGTCATATGCCGGCATTCGTAATTTACTCGAAGGTATTTTAACACGTTGGGACAAAGCTCGGTATCGAAGACGACGGTTGTAGCTGGAATCCTGCAAGACTCAATCCCGTGACACAACTCTTTCACCTTCAACTTCGCATAGTCCTTCTGAACTGGTTTGCACATTTCCTTATAGCTCTTTACTTGCAAGGGCTGCCCTGGTTGGCACGTCGTGACGTCATCTCGTCCCCAGAACGCGTCAACTATGCGGATCCCTTCGTAATTAGGACAGTTTATATCGACATAGTCTCCTTCGCAAGCCAAACCAACGGATTCTGGCATTTTGACCCAATTGGTGAGCTTCTTTTGGTGAGCAAATGTGCCTGCTATAATCCCTAGTGCCATCACTAGGACGCTGTGCGGCACCATTCTGCGCTCTTCACTCCTTGCTCTTCACTCCTTGCTCTTCACTCCTTGCTCTTCACTCCTTGCTCTTCACTCCTTGCTCTTCACTCCTTGCTCTTCACTCCTTGCTCTTCACTCCTTGCTCTTCACTCCTTGCTCTTCACTCCTTGCTCTTCACTCCTTGCTCTTCACTCCTTGCTCTTCACTCCTTTCTCTTCACTCCTTGCTCTATGGACCTTGAGAACTGTCGTTTAGCCAAACTTCGTTCCGCGTGGCAAAGCCAGTTCACTGTTAGGACTGATTTAAGTTTAGCATGGCGGTGCCCTGGACTTGCCTACTGATGATGGTGCTTTGCCTCGGCTAAGGCCACCGAGCCACCACTCTCGAAACGAGGCTGTTTACAATCACCAAATGACTGACCCATTTGATCACGCTGCCTCGTGCCAAACGCAAGTCTGTTCACCTGCTTCACTGACTGCGCGTGTTCGATCGCCGTTGAACTGTCACGCCTGTGAAGACTTGAAAGCGTGCACATATATTAGAGATTGCGTGCCCCTTGCAACAAACTGCTCGATTCCCTGTCCTCGGCTTTCCTCTCCTTTCCATTATTTTCTTTTAAACTGTTAATCCACACAGGCGGAGGTCCAGCCCAACGCTTTTTATTTTGCACATACCTTTCCCCATCTATTTTGGATCTCTCCTAGAGAGTTTTCATCTCGACCGATCCCACAGATAGTATGGACACATCCTTATAGCGCTAGCTCTTAGCGTGGGTCAATTAGATCAATCCACAGTGCAGCATACACCCAACATGCACCTAAAAGACAGTCTACCCCCGGCGTAATTCAATGTCTACCTGTGCCCATGCTCAATTCGGGTGCGATAGGTTGTTCCGGCTTTTTGTTTGTTTTCGAATTCACCTTTGAACCACGGAGGAAGCGTTAGTTGAAATGAAAGGCCCTAAACGAGGTGGGGGCCTTTGACGGGGTGATGGGTCACGGGAACAGAGACTTGTGGGCTGTTAGAACGTGCGCATGATCGAAATATGGTAAACGGTTGGTATTCTAACTGTTGCGCAGCTCATTCTATGCTCCTATCCCATTACTTATTTCAACCTCATATTTTTTACCTCCATCATTACTATTTTCTCATCCTCCGTTACTCCTTTCTCCTTCCCGGCCTCCCCCCATCATTCTTTTATTTTCCTCCTTTACACCTTTGTCATTCCCACCAAACCCCCACCATGCTTTTCCCCCATCATTTCTCCAAATATTTCGTTCTTTTGCCCCACTAATTATTTCTCCACCCTGTCACTTTTTTATCATCTTTTCACCTTCATACCTTTCCAACATACCTTTCTTCTCCCCCCATTTCACACCCTAATCATTCCACGATCAGTGTTCTTGTTACTCTAGTCGACTAGTAGTTGTTCTTATTGATAGTTTCTATTTACAATGCTATATGTGCATCGTATATCACATCCCCCCCCCCAACCTCCGTTATTTTACTTCAAGCAAAATTCCCAATCACACAAAGGATGCAGGCGAATTTATTGTCATAAAAGATTATCGGCCCCAATATTCGTCTTGCTCTTTTGTCCAGAGGTACGACACACCAAGACCGCATTTAACCAGGTAATATCTATATAAACAAGATCTTATATTTTACAACATAACACTCTAACAACCGAAATGGATGCTAATTATAGAAACCGAATTTGTTACTTGATTTGAAATATAAACTTGAAAGGCCCATTCAAGGTTTTAAATAAATTTCTACACTTTAAATGGAGTTTGGTGGAATCAAATTCAAAATTTAATGAGATCGTCCAAAAATATTCAATAGGAGATGCGAATCAACTCTACATTATATAAAAACATGGCGAGCAAGCATTCTTACACACTGGTAATTGAGTGCTTTTCAAAAATAATTATTCTTCACAACCAACCAAATGCAATTTTGATGTCACAATTTGTAGTTCTATATCTTTAGAAATGTCGTTCGTTTATTCCTTTATTTACTTTGGTTCCCTTTATTTTTCACACACAATGTTAAAAGAACGTTTTTACCATGCTTATGAATGCGAAACTTTAGCCTGAGCTTCGAGCTACAAAATTGTTAACGCAGCCCTAAATCTGTATGCACTTGTTTGTTAGAACGTCTTGGTGGATCCTTGCTAAAATATAGCCTTGGACTAAATTGGCCGCCGCATGCTGAAACTGTCCCAATGCCTTCTGCGTTTTCACGAAGCCGTAGCACTGGTTTCTTTGATCCTCATTTCCCTGTGCATGCACTCATACTCCAATTCGACGTACTTGTACACATCCGGGCAGTCGGCTCTGTCGAAGAAGGTCTCCGAGGCAACCAGTTCGCAGGCCTCTTCATCGTTACACATGGTCTCAACCTTCTTCATTGTGTTGGCCTCGTCTTGCGGGCATTTGCTGTCAGTCTTCAATGTCCTCGTAACCGTCTTGTCACTGCATACGGTCGTATCTTTTCGACCCCAGAATGCTGTGTTGATTTTTATGACGCGGTACATGGGGCATTGGAGCCATTCCTTCTCTCCTTGACAGAAAATGACCTTACGCTGCAAGAAACGGGAAAGACGATATATGAGATTAAGGCCTTCTGACGAAATTGTCTCTCTTCAGACATTGACCTACACTCGTATGTGCTTTGTGGCCTACGCGCTTGCACATTTAGCGTTAACTGAATGCTGTGGCCCTTAGGCCATACAAGAATCGAATGTTTGCATGCACTTTGTTCTGCCCCTACCTTTTCTCCGACCTTGTTGCTGTCGCTCCGTGGGGCAGGCTGCAGCACAGAAGCTTGCTCAGAGGCCGACGCAGACGCATCAGGTTTGGCGTCATTCTTCACAATGGCAGCGCTCGTCTTTACCGTTTGCTCTGAGGCTTGTGCGTTTTGCGCCTTTTGGCCCGGGATGTCGGACCTTTGGATCATGTGGCCACTTCCGCTGCCTGCGTACAGGGGCCCAGGCATCGCACGTTTAGACCCCGTCGCCGCGCCACCGCCCCCACCAAGGGCGTTGTTGTTGACGAAGAAGCCAAGAGGCAAGACCTCCTTCCAGTACTCATCCTCAATGCATCGTTCGTCGTTTTCCGCACATAGTGCACGCTTTGACCGCTGGATGTCGCCAATCGGCGAAGCGAACTGCAAGACGATGGTAATTATCAAAAGATGTGAGCCTACGTACAGACGGGTGAACCTTCTGTGGAGCAGGGGTCATTCGGAAATGGCAAGTTTATTGCGAGAAAACTGCCCCATTGGATCGCCTACCCACGCTCAGTGTCTGACAATAGTTTCAATGTCGATTCTCTACTTTCTCGTTAATTTCTTCTTCATTAAAGCCTTTATTGCAAACTAAAGGATCTAGAATGTTTTTCTACCAAATGCACATCTATGTAGGTCAGTGGGAAACTGCATGCTGTTGTCTCTTCATGTATCAAGGCTAATTGCATTATCGTCCTAATGAAGTGTAGTTGAATGTTCTGCCCAGTATTCCTTTTCTCAAATCACTTTCCCCAAGCGCCAATTGTTGTTGACCCATCAAAAAATTAGTTAAACATTGCTGTCGTAGTCTAGTTAATCGCTTCTTTAAAGCAGATTCGTTCAAAACAACCAACAAAGGTTTTATGATGTGGTAATGAATTTTCTTACCGTGTACGTTGTTATTGTAACAACCAAATAGATAACTGATGCTCGGGAAATGTGCCTCATGATCTGAAAACAGAAGAAATGAAAATATTTTCAAAGGAAGGACATGAGAAGTTGGTAATTAGATTTGAAAGCAAAAGCTGCCTATTCTTCCGACAGTTCTATTGGCCTAGTCTCTATCGAACTACTGTCCGTTGTAAGAAGGCCTTGCCAATAGCTTCTAGCCCGTAGATTCCAGCCAATAGCTTCCAGCCAATATAGCTTCTAGCCAGTATCTGCTGAGTAGTAGCTGAAACAACCTACCCTGACCTGAAGGATTTCGACTTCGCTACAGCCTCATCACACCTCCATATTGAGCGGGCGATTTTGTTTCCCTGATTTGCAGCCGAACCCGGCATTCATTAGGAATTCTTACTGCAGGCACGGAGCAGTCATTCATGTGTGCAGTGGCTTCCTCGCCGCGCGCTCTGCTTAGCCAAGTGTTACCAGGGACAGATAAAGCCTTATTTTATGTAGCCTTGCTTTTTGCAATAATCGGTGGGTGATGCCTCTTAATGCATCTCAACAGCCAATGTTTGTGCCATGATTGGGGGTTCTTTAGAGCAAGTAGCTGCTCACTTTTTAGCGTCCCGTTCTGCGTCTGGTTTACCGTAAATATTTTGTCTCTTGCGTAGGTAGAGGACTAACGTACGCGTGAAAAGCAACATCGCATTTGTAGATGTGCAAGAACATTGCAAGCAATAAGATTCTTTTGTAAAAGCACTCAAATTGAATGGCTTCCCTTCAAATCACATCAAAAAATACTCAAACAAAGATATTTCTCTAAACTAAAGTATTAAATAAGAGTTCCCTTGAAAGTCACTCGCTGTAATTTTTGAGGTGAAATTTCCATTGAGTGTAGAAGTTAATCAAAGTTGTCATTCTACTACATTTAGAATCTGCACCCGCCATTTCGTTCAAATGACAAAGTGGCTTTATCGCGGTTCTTGATTGGGCTGCACATCAGAAATGCCAAACTCAAACACAAGTATAAAACTTCTGAAAACTCACCTTTTCTAACGTTCCTGTAGACTATATCGATTCTTAGTTTTTATAATTCTATTTTTTTCTACATAAAAAGAGAGGTTTTACAAGCGGTAAGGCTTTATTCCGAGACTTCGTACCAAGTGACTCTCAGAGCAGAACTAATTGACCCGTAACAAAGGAACAATAGAATGATGTCACATGCTATTGTTCTTGTGCAGTGGTTTGGTTTTCGGCTCTTAGCTCAGAGTCAAAATGAAGACGCTTCGCCTGGTGGTCTCCCGGCTCTTTTGCATTCGATGTGTCAAAAAAGATATTTGTTTATTTTTGTTTATTAACCAGGACTGCAAGATCAACCGCCAAATGTGCAAACTTTGACAAGATTTACCCAAACAAAATCCTCCCGACAACTGTTTAATTGCTTGCAAGTTCTTTGATGTGTAATAGCAAAGCTAATTGCTATTTAATGTCTGTAAATATGTATGTGACTTTTTCTATTCAATTAATGGTATTCGT